>CM044563.2:15794577-16132077 GCA_024416835.2 Perccottus glenii | reverse complement strand
GACTGAGCAGTAGAGCTAACTCCATTATCCACACAACAATGTAAAAGCCTCCACATGTAATAGCATAGCTTTCTTCTGAAGACTGACAACAGTCACAAACCGTTTACTCTCCCATTGTGGGCTAGCTCAGACCTTGCAGGTTTAACTTCTCTCATGAGATGCAAAACTAAAGTGCTTCTAAACAGCTACAACACTGCGTTCCAATCCAGGTTGTTGTTTCACTTCGTGTTGTATTGAGAGAATGGCCCTGTTTCAAAAAGCTTGGTTATCACAAACTTGTTGAGTGTGGTAATCCTGGAAAAAAGGGAATTCTGGGTTTTCTGTTTGACAGGGACAGTTTACCTAAACTCTGACTCAGTTACTGTGAAAACTCACTCTGTGGACCTAACCTGGTCTGCGTCTCCTCCAACACCTCCTCTCCTGCGTCTGAAGGAGCTCTAAGATTTTACCAATGTAAATATTCACTTTAAACACATTTAAAAGTAAAATTCAACACTTTATATTTACTACAAATTTGTAAAAAATATAGTTTACAAATTTACTTTTTAATCTTGACAGCTGAATTACACTCTTACTAAGTTAAGTTAAATTAAATGCAGTGGGTGTCATCAAATCCATTTGAAAATGTCCCAATAATAAATGTAATTCCATTAAAATATGGATATATTATAAATGGTAGGATTAACATAGTATCTTGATTTATTTGCATCCTACTGATTTTCCATTAAACTCTAGCCTGTATAGCTACTGTACTACTGTAATCACTTTAATTACAAACTTAAACTGACTGACTTTACTTTCCTCTGACATGGCAGCATCCACTACCGTTGCCATGGTGAATCCCTCTTCTTGGCTCCATTACTAATGGTTTTCTTCCCACAACTTAACATCTGTTTTCTAGAACAAGAAACTCTTAGGTGGATAGCTATATGTAGGATAACCCTGAGTTCAGATTTAAACTTTGTTGAAACAGAGGCATAGGTTTACTTCAACGTGTTGCCACTGGAACTATTAATGTTATTTCTGACTGGCCCACCTGACATTAAAAAGAACAACATGGTCTATATGGACTGTACATGATAGATTTCTGATGAGAGCTCGGTGCAGAAGGCCTGGGTGGGGGTGCAGTGTAGAGGCGGGGCATTGCTGGAACAGCGTTTGATGTGACAGCTGGAGATCGTAAGAATGAGGGCTGACACAGAACTGTAGCTTCCTCATCCACTGCCAGTCGTCCAGTCATTGTGTCATTCAGTCAAGTCACTCACATAGTGCAGCTCTGTTTATTCTTGTGTTATTAACGTGCATAACTGTGTGTGTGTATGTGTGTATGTGTATCCTCAGGCAATGGATCTGGGAGAAGTGACAGTGCGTTGTGGCCCTCTGTCAGTCGCCCAGTTAAAGTGGCATGCGTGTCAGCTCTCCTGACAGACGCTCTCATCCTGCTGGCCAACGATGGCGGCTGCAAATGTGGGACATGTCTTGTGACAGGGCGACACAGCTTACACGACAAGTGGGCGCGTGGACAGGACACGAGCAGTCAAGTTTGACGCGCGGGGGTCAACACTGAGGGTGAAAGATGCCCTAATCTGTGCACAGCTGGAGCCCACCACTCCCTTTTGTTTACCAGAGAAACCTGTTTAAAGTCCAAGGTGGCCGACGTGATTCTTCAGTGTGCTGCATGTTAACGTCAATAAATCACATCCGGAGACATCACCTTTACGTAAAAGTCACTGGTGTACAACCAGTGACCTCTGACCCCTGTGGTCTTATAACTGTGATCAATCATCTAAATGCTTTAAGGTGTATAACTAAGCTAAATTCACAAAGAACATTTGCTTAAGGCACAGAATGCAAACAGGGATTTCAACACAAAACTGAGCTCTATTGTTGTATCAAATCTTTAATTCATAACATTCCTAGCCAAGTGAAAAGTAGGCTAAGGGGTTTTGTTTATTAATCGTATTTTATAAATGCCAGATCAAATGGACTTGTTCTTAACAGTAGTCTAAATCTTGCTGGAATAATATCTGGCCAAAAGTATCAGATTTTGTCTGTATAAAATGGCACACAATTACTGACACACAAACATAATGGTTCACAAATGTGGACATGTTTGTTTTGATAAATAGGCGTAAAAACATATAAACGTTTGTGCATGTTATTAATTCTGTGGGAAGACTGACTTTAGGCTCTGTGAGAGAAAGAGGATTTGCCAAATGATGTTTTGTGTCTTGGGACACTGGACTCTCCCCTGACAGTCGACCGCATGGCTCTAGATGTTCTTTCGGAAGTGAGTGTACAGAAATAAGCTTCTATTTTCCCTGCTATCATAACAAACCTGTGGCATTCAGGTTCAGGGTCTACCAAAACATGTCAGTCATGTTTTGTAAAGAAAAAAAAGGTTGAAGCATTGTGTTGAGTTAAATAATGATGCCATTGTTTGACTGTGAAGGAAACTTTTAAAAATAGTGTGCGTGTATCTTCAATTCCTGAGGCTTTAAAACCACTAAATAGTGACATCTTTTTTGTTCCATTTCTCCCATCATGCAGTTCATCATATGGGCCCACAGATGGCACACTTTGCTGCCGCTGAGTGCTCCTCAGTGCTCCAGAGCTCTTCTTTTGGGTGCTCACAGAATTCCAAAGGTTTGAGTCTGGACTCTGAGTGTGGCTTTCCTGTGTGCTGCCCAAAGATGCACGGCAGCACCTCTCAGATGCTCTGGCCACACTTTATCATTGACTGTATTGGGAGCATTTAATGGCACAATCGTGATGGATTCTGTGAGCGGTTGATTTATTGATCACTGTCCTCGGCTAAGCTGTGAATACTCAAATAGTTACCAATCACCTCCAGAAATCACCTTCTCACTCAGCCTGCTACTTTTACAAAGTTGTAAATGGCTTTGGTTCTGCGCCACAGGTGACTTTGAGACAATCATTGATTAGATAAATGTGTGCGATTACATAACAGCAAATGAAGCCGTTTGATGTGTGCTGTGCTGAATGTAGCCATCTGAGGCTGTCAAGGACTCTGTCCATCCATCAGTGAGGAAGAAGAAGCGAGGAAGAGGAGGAGGAGCAGGGGGCGCCTGACAGATGGGCTTAGTGAGTGAATCATTGACAGGGGCCGGCTAACGGATGCCGGCTCCATCAATAGCTCAAAGCCTGCGTGATGAATTACTGCAGACAAACAATGCTGACTAAGCAAATGTGTTTTTAACAAAGCCAGGTGCAAATATTACAGCCTCACTTTAGAGCCCCTGACAGGGAAATGCATGCTGCATTCAAGTTTAGGACTTTGTAGATGAAATTAAATTAAATGTAATCACGGTCCAGTCAAAATAAAAATGTAGTTATGGTTTAAAACATTTTACACACAAAATATTTCTTTCCAACAAGCCTGGCCTTGAGTCCAAGGTTTAGGTTGGAAATTAATTGTAAGATCTCCTTCAATAAGGACTAAACTAATCTAACTCAAGTAAAAGTGTTTTTGGTCTCAATATCAAATCCCTCATTGGATTCACCAGGATAATTTAAGTCTATAAGTGGAATTTGTCATGCCATTTATTGACAATTGTTGACAGTAATGTTTCAGGATTGTGGCTGGATATGGGAAAGTTTCTGTCCTGCTGAGTCTGCTCAACCTGCTGCTCATTAATTCACATCCACACACACTCATTTTGCTGATCTAACTATGTAGTATTTTTTTATAGTTTTTAATGCCTCTTGTACTGTTCTGTTGTTGTTGTTTCTGTGCATTTCTGTTGTTTTGTCTGTCCTCTGTCTCTGCCTCTCAATCCACCTGCTCAAGGCAAACGACTGCCCTCCTAGAGCCGGGGGCTGCTGGAGGGTTCTGTCTGTTAAAAGGCAGTTCTTCCTTGCCAGTGCAGCCAAGTGCTTGCTCCTGGGGGATTGGTGGTTTGCTCTGTAAACTAAACTGCAGTGCATGGTGTAGGTCTGCTCTCATTGTAAAGTGTCATGAGACAACTTTGTTGCACTCTGACCCTGTGCAGATAAATAGAAAAATGGTTATAATCAATAATCTGCATGAATGTCGACAATAGAACACATAGTGAAAGAAATAAAGAAAGATAAAGAAAGTTAGACATTTAATAAAATTGCACAGCTTTTGTGCACACTGGCCCAAACACTACCAGTTCTTTACTTTGGGACCATATTCCAAATGGACAAGAGTATTCCCTTTTGAGATGGTGCTAAAATGGCAGACAGTATTGATCAGAACATTTTGCTCAGCTATAAGTTTGTTTTTTAACTTTGCAATTAAGCACAATTATTGTATAGTCAGTTTAAACTTAATTATACAAATTTATATTTAAACAAATAAAAAAAAGTCACTCTGACAATGTTTGTAATGCAAGGTGTTTACTTTAAAGATATCCAAAATAGTTTTACTTTTATTTGTGTATAGTCCAATCACAATTACGCCTGTGTGTCATACAAGTACAGACTGAAGCATTGCCTTTCTGGAAATGAAACCCTTTTAGAGGCCTAAAGAAACCTAAACAATTTGATATCAAAATTCCTCCTTCACTTTTGGAGTTCGCCTATGAAATGTTGCCGCTCCCCCCTTCCCAGACTAATCCCTGTGTCCCCACAGTGAGCCCCCCCACCCCCCACCCCTGTTACTGTAGACACAACTCCACCAGGTGCTGCTGGAAACAATGGCTGGCCCATACAGGGATCAATGCCAGGCCACTGATGGGTTCTCATTCCTTCACCAGCAGACGTGATAAATGACATGGCCCATATGTTTCAGCAGCCGAGACTCTAGCCGCCAGCCTCCTTTGTCTCCACATCTAAAGGGAGTTGTGCAGTGAAAAAATGTAACACACACAAACAAAGCCTACTTACACTCGCACTCTGTCTTTCGTCAAAAGGCAGGATGTTTTGTATTAACAAAAAGTGATGACAAACTCTTAATTCGTAATTGGGTGTAATTGTCTATTGTTTGAAGGCTATGTTCTGAACAATGAAAGTCTTTTTAAACAATCCTTTCTCCCATATCAAAATCTAATTATGCTTCCAAAAAATAATGTTTCAGAGGTTTTAGTAAGTTTCCTGGTTATGTTTAAGCTTCTAGCTGTTGTTGGAAAGTTACAAGAGATTTCTTGAATATAGAAAGAAATAGTAAAATATAATAAAAAGCTGACTAAACAAAGAACAGTTTTGTTACGTTTTATTTTAATTACAAAACTCTTGCGGTAAGATGAAACAAAAAAAAAGTAAAGCTGTTGGACAAAATAGGCACACAATGTATTTCTTTTTCAGTTTATGTTGCCAAAGAAAAATAATACAGTTTCCTTGAAGTCCAATTAATTATGAATTATGGATGTCGTATTAAGTGCCTTCAGGTAAAAAGCTTATATTAAGATTAAGATCTGCCAAAACTAAGAAAAACACAGTGTACAGACCATCTGTACTTTCAAATTGTCATTATTATATTATCATAAAAATAGCATATTAAAGGTATTCTGTGTAGGCAGGGTTTCTGTCAGAATGTTTCTAAACAAACCTTGGTTGATCAGCCCTGTTAGTCCTTGCCTGCAAGTAAAGGTTTAATCAAAGTTTAGCTTTAAATATTTTGTTTATTTATGTTCATCAACATCTACTTATGTAAGCTGTTTTCAGGGGTAAAAAAAACACAAAATATAGGCATACATTCACCACCATATTGTCCTATAAGGATGTAAGGGGTGGATTATAAGAGGCTACTGTGTGAGGATTAATGAAAATGTTGGACATCCTGAATAGTATGCCTTTAATGAAATGTCTCACAGCTTGGGTTGGTTTTAAAATGTGTGCTACTCTCTTTCCTGGCAGCAGTAAATCCTGATGTCTATACAGGTAGCAGCGCTCTGGCCCCTGCCTGCCGTGTCCCAGGTGTCTTGTCAACTGTCAGAAACGTCCGACAGCAGACAGGGATGGCATGACCGTTGGGTCGGGATCGTGTTGGATGGGTCAGCCGTCAGCGCTGTGGACAGACAGGCATGTGGCAGTGATCTCTCTGTGACAGGCTGTCAGAGGCACGCAGAGCCACCAAGCAGCGGCCCCTGTCATCCTACCTGACTGTAGACAGAGGGGAAGCTCACAGTCCTCAACCTGGCACCCCACCTTCCTGCTGCTGTATAGTACTTCTACTAAAGCACTCATAAATCCACATCAGGTCTCTGAGGTGCGCTGGTGTAGATGTAGACTCCAGTGGTGGGCCCTTCACGCTTTAAGGCTCCTATATCATGTTAAATATATGACAAAGAAACCTCACTGAGATGTCTGTCTCTTGCTCTTTTACCCTGCCTTATCTAATTATCTGCTAATTTTACATTTAGGACATGACCACTCTCTTCCAGATGTGTTCAGTCTTGAGAAATTTCTCATTTCAATTAATCTTGTTTCATGGTCAGTAGTACTGGTTAGAGACTTAACAATGAGCTCATTTTCAAAGACATGTTAAAGACATGTTTTTATCTATTTATATTTGGTTGCATATTGGGCATGAATTACATATTTCAACAGTAACACAGAAATTAGTTCAAAATAGCCTGCAAACATATGTGAGCTGATTTAAAATTTGTTTTTGTAGATTTGTGTCTGACCAAAACAATGATGTGAATAAAACTTCTTTTGTACTGACGCATGGCATGCTTACAATCGGCAGAATCATATTGTCACTTGTTTGTTAAGTGTTATTTATGTGGCAATAATAAACTAATACAGTGTTTATTTCTGGGGACAAATATTTGAAAATGCCAAGTCAATTGCAACACAAAGGTTTTGTATTGGAAATTGCATGTCCCAATACCAATTTGTTTACTGTTGGTTGTTTATACAAAAGATTTTGTCCTTCTTATCTTGGTTTGTTTCTCTTTATTAATTCACATGAGCTGTCACAAACATGCTTCTTGAGTTTTGAGGTGATGCAAATATGTCACTGTTTGAGAAACACTGAACTAATAGAGGTAGTATATCTGAAGTAGCCATCATAGGCCGGTCTTCTCTTTGGTATTCCACTCAACACCACTGTCTGTGTTTACACCCCTAATGTCAGTAATAATTTACATGTCTTAGACATTATTACAAAGTGCTTTCACCATAGAAGTTTGACACTGAGGTGTCTAGAAGAAGACAATGTCGTACAAACAGGAATGCTGTCAGATGACATAATTGCCATTTTATAACAAGAGACATGTCTACAGCTGGAAATCTTTCACTGTGACCGAGGGGAAGGCTTGAGTGTGTGTTTACCCTAAACCTCAGTGTGGCCCCATTGTGTGTGCTTGTGTCTGACAGGTGACATTTGGAGTGGTCCAGTAGATATATGTGCCATTTGTATCCATGGCAGGGTCAGAGCATGTTACATGACCTACAGGACGCCGAGCTAGAGAAAGATACTAATCTCGATGGAGGGATCAATACACTTCTGAGAAAGCCACTGATAATTGTCCACTGTCAATCAATCAGCACAATGTTTCTATGCTATTAAATGTCTCTTTTCTGGGAGGAGGAGCTGCAAGGACAAAGAAGGAGGGAAACAGAGCAATGGTCGTTTTGTGATGTGAAAACATTTTCTAGCAAATTTTCAAACTAGCTTGAAACAGGGAGAATAGTCACTCTTTTGTTCACACCTTTCTACAATGTGATGACCTGAACCATTTACCTCTACATGGTTGAATTGGTAACAGTTGCCTTGCTAATACAATGGAATACAACAGAATGCACATTGTCTTTAAGGCATATTAGCCTTAGCCTAAAAGTGCTTCATGACATCTATGGTAACCAAGCAGACCAAGGTACATTGTGCTGTTTTGATAGCAAATTTACAGTAGACCTATGTGTTTTGATTTACACATTATAGTTCGGACATTAATGGCTCTGATCAAAACAGTGACATTGTGTAGGACAAGGCCTCAATGGGGGGTTTTATCTCTTCTTCCCCACTGCATATGCACAGTACAATCATGAAGCCATTAGATACATGAACCAAACTATTTCCATTAACAGGCCTGTGACCAGAATGATTAAACAGCAGTCAGCTCCAGCCTGTGAGTCTGACTGTGTTAACGGCCAGTCTGTACGATGTACACTGCAGAGGCACAGGGGAACATACACAACAATAGACACACACACAAACACACAGTGCACCAGAGGCTCATAGCGGAGGTGACATCAGAATATGCAAAAAAGACTTTGCCGCAGGCCAGAGATTTTTAATGATGAATCCATTCATTATAGAATAAGGTCATTATGCTTTTGTTGTCATAAAATGTACACATTCATCATGAGTCCACCCAGGACTCCAGTCCATTGTCCCTCTTCTCCTGTCGACCTTGGATTGGAAAAATTATAAAGTGAAAAAATAACAAACACACAAATAAAAACACAGGCAGCTGCAAACATGCAAATTAACGCATGGATAAACACCCCCAAGGACCACAAACATATCCACCATAAAAAATAATTTCTCTGCAATAACAATACACAATCATTTTACCACCATTTATGGAGGAAATGTTGCAAAATGAAACCTTTCTCAATGATGTTCCACCTCTTCATTCGGTAGCAGAGGCTGAACCAGATATATGAGCCTGTAATGAAACATTTAATGCTAATTGTATTTGTTTATGAGCAAATTAATGGCAGTCGTGCAAAACGGATGATGATGTGAGCACACACACAACATGATAGGATTTCTGAGGAATTCATTAGCTGTTTGCAGGTAATTAGAGGAAATAATTAAGGTAATTAGGGTGCGTTATGTGCACTCACACACACATGTACAAGTACAGTATATGTACATCCAAAGATCATCTAGCAGCCTCTCTGGTTATCTGCAACTCCTGGTGAAAAGTGCTGACAGTGCTGTCTAGAGTAACCCAATCACTGGATACGAAGACATTTTGAGGCACTTTTCTCTGCTCATTTTCACCTTCCTGCTTGTAAGGTTCCCCTCCAGTCACAAATCCCTCATATAAAGCCCATGCTCAATGTGACACATGCAGAGGTGGCATATTGGCGCACCCAAGATACAATCGAGTGAAGAGTACCACAATGCAGGAGTGATAAATCAACAAGCTGGAGCTCCTCAGTACAGACAACAGGGCATCAAAGACAATAGCCTGCTGTCAATCTTAATAGCAGCAACAGTAATACACACACAGGTTCAAACTGTGTGTTGACTTGGGAAATGCAGCATGTACTGTATGTTGTGGGGAATAAGGAAAATGCTGTGGCGTGCAGCAGGAGCAGTTACATGGAGGGTAAAAAGGTAGTGATTATGGGAGTGTAATAAGCCAGCAGCCTCTTTCTGGTGTAATTGGTCTGCAGTGGCTCTGCAGCCGAAGCTCGTTAGTGTCACAGCAGAAATAATCACGCAGTAAAAACCCCTCCTGTGACTGATCACCATATATCATACACACAGACACCAAACACACACTGATAGGTGGGGCGTTGTTTCCAGTGCATGTATGTAGGGGAGTATTATCTAAATCGGAAACAGATCCATTTTTTAAACATAAACCTGTGTTGCATTTTTAGCATTTATCACCTTTTGTAAAACTTTTTTGTCTGCTGCAAAAACACCTCTGATTTCCCAGTAAAAACCCAGTGACGCGCTATAAAAGAGAGCCGTTATCAATGAGCGTTATGAGAGGAAATAGTGCTGAGGCTATTACAGTTAATGCAGTGCTGACCATTTCATTGTTGAAGATAAAGGTGAAAGACTGTGGGTGAGTGTGAGTGGGCGGTGACGGATTATCCAGGTTCAGAAAGGGGACCCACACACCGTCAAATCAGAATCCAACTCCGAGTAGCAGGTATACACCACCTGCACCGGCAGCCATTTAAATGTCCTCCTGGGTCATCGTAGCGTCGGGAAAATTCAATCACCCTGTCTGCTGTTGGAGGGGGACAACGTTCCTGAGATTACTTGCAAAGAAACTTAATAGCTAAGAGCATTAAACGCTGGTTGTTGCTAGCACTGCTGCCAATAGTGAATAAATGATTTTGGCAGTGTATACAGACAGGGAAATCAATACCAGAGGGTTTTCTGTGGTGTTGGGCTTCTGTATTCATGTAAACATGGGAAGTGGTTTTCTTCACACCTCAGAGCCAGATTAAATCTCTCCATTGGAGGCCTGCCCGAGCTCAGAGGGAGACACCGCTCTTGTGTCTGTACTAGCACCGGCCTCATATTTGAACATCACATATTCACTGCTATTGCAATATGCTGAATGCAAATAGCAAGCAATCATTTTGGGTGCCCACGCTACAGGAAAATCTCTGCTTTGAGTGTTCAGACAGAAGAACTGTTGCACATGTTGCGACAGCTGCTCGGAATAGTGTGATCAGCGTTAAGCCATGTTTAATGATGAGTCTGTGCGTTGTTTAGGCGTTTTGCTCCTTTGTGACCCGTCTCAAACTTCTGTAGCTGTAGGCCAAACAGTGGGATGCAGACACAGGCTGAACGGAGGATAAGGAGGAAGAAGAAGAAGGAGGGGGAGCTGTGGGGGCTACTGCTCAGCCGTAGTGACCGGGTGAAAAGGCAGTGCAGATGTAATTTGTCCTCAATGGCTGTTTGGGAAGAGTAATTGTGGTGACATTGGCGGGTCGATAGTATGGATTTTTTGTTTGGAGTGCCCTGTGCGTGTGGTGCTAAGGGGAGGCCAGGAAATATAACACTGCTGCTCAAATACAATAAAAATGGATCGAGGGTGTGGTGGTTGTTTGCAGAGCTGGTAGCTATCGTTTGGCTGTGGATGTCATACTGTAGCTGCGGTGGTTATCAAATACACCCCGCCGTTCTGCCCTATTAACACCGAGCATTCAGGGCTTCAAACAGGTCTTTAAAATGGTTCAAATGGAATGCAGGAGCCATTTACCAATGTACTTCACTGGTGCAAAATGTGTGCCAATAAAAAAACAAAAATACACAGGTTGGGCATTGATTGAAATATGATTTGGATTGTAACAGCACTGTTTTCATAGAAAGCCATTACATTACATTACAAATAAGCGTACAAGAAAACCTTTTCTTATGTAACAATGGATGGATGTTTAGAGAACAATATTAGTTGGAGCTCTAAGTAAATCATTTGGTATTTGTTGTCTCATATATTTTAATTTTTCATGTTTCAGGACAATTTACAGAAATATGACATCTAGTAACAGATCTGACATTGCCTCTACTTTACAATTAAACAGTAAAGTTAACACCCAAACAATTTTTCTACAAATCAGAGGTTAAGAACTGCAAAGCAAAAGTCAAATATCTAATTTATCGTATTCTAAATTTTTATCTAAACTCTCAACTTTGAAAGATCCAGCAGAAAAGTAGAAAGGTAAGTTTACTTATAAAATGCAGTTTCATTCAGTGATGGTAGTGTACATAAGAATAAGAGTGTGCTTGGTTGGCCTGGTCTGTTACAGTGAATGTACAGTAGCAGCAGGGGGTAAGGAAGGAGACTGCTGTGGTGTCCCGGTCAACTTTAACATGATCAACCAATGGTGTGTGAGCTCACTGTGTTTTGTCCAGCCTTAGAAACATAATGAGGGAGAAGAAAAGGGGTTATGACCCTGTGGGTAGATGTACATTCTGTCTAGAATTATATACAGCGCGGTAAAGTCACCTTACTAAGGTGGCAGATAGGAATTTTCAAAAGATGTTTAAGCACTGGTGTGTTTCTCTCCACACCTCCCAGTGTCCCCTTCAACAGTCTATATGCAATCATTTCCTTGGGTTTGTCCAACAGCCTAATGAGCAGTGTCTTCTTAAAAGGAAGGAGCACCTTGTAGAACACAGCCAGTCCAGCCTAGTCTGTGTTAGTGCTGTCATTTCTCATCAGAACCTGTTTCACTCCAAAGCGGTGCTCTTTGGGTAAAACCATTAACAGAGTCAACAGACACGAGCTGCAGCACATTTTGACACAGAGCCGCTGTCCTGACGTAAGCCAGCGCGACACCTGACGTGGAGAAAAGGTCACACGACTCGTCAAAGAGACAGGGGTGCCTCAGATGGAGAACGCCAGGACTCAAAAATGAACGCCTCCCGACGGCGTTGATGGACACATGGCTGAAGCATGGCCTTCTAAGAGCGGTGGGAGGAGTGGACGTCCTGCCAGGAAGTGTCCCTTCCGGTTCCTCCGCCGAGCTGACGAGTGGTGTCCTCGCTGATGCCACATGATGAGGATCACGCTAAGTAGGCAAATCAAATATGGTTAAGTGTTCACATATAATCAACATGACTGTTGTCAGAGCAAGCAAAACTTTAGAAATGATTCAAGTTAATATAAACTCAGCAGTCTTTGCACAGACAATAGTGATTTTTACTTTCATTTTAAGAATGTATGATGATTACCAGAAAGAAAATTGTCCACAGGCTTCACAATATTTGTTATGACACACATTCACATTGTTGCTTATTGTGTGGAGAAGCCTTAAAGTGTCCTCTGTGAGTTCTCCTGTCACCATCATACCAAATTGTCCCAGCAATTTAAACTGGCCCTAGACTACAGACATAATTTGAACCAGGCTGTGACTGTGTATGACACTTCTAATGTTATCATTGCTTTCAGTGGGATTTCTCACTTCTGCATTCACACACACTTTGAGCTGCCGAAAGAAATGGCATATTCTTCAATACTAACCTCACACAATGTACTCAAAGTATCTGCATTTTAACTGTGCAATGCACTGGACCTTCAGTAGTAAAGTTGAACACATCCATTAAAGGCCTTGTGTCTTTTTGCAATGTCAATTGTTTTACACTTAACTGGGTGTTGCGTAGTAGCTAGCACATTTTTCTTGATTTTTAGAAAATAAGAATGTAAGCTGGATATTAATGTTGCTCGTAAGCCAAAATGTTTCTTTATAAAAATTTAAATATTACTTCATATTTAAGGAAGGGTTATTTTTATAGCTACATAGAGGTATTTAAAACAAATATTTAAATAGCCAACACAGAATGAAACAGAGATAGTTGCTTTTGCATGGTGCTTATATAAATCCCATAAATATAACATCAGCCTCACAAAGTAATAAAGGGACCAGGGCCGGCCTACACAAAGAGAGAGGCAGAGGGCTGTGAGTGGAGAGTGCCAAAGAATGAACATGAGGGTGAAGCAGAGACACAGAGTCCCCAGGGTCCCATTAGAGGCTGTTCTGAGGGCCTGTGACATGTGACTGGATCAGTGTTCTTCAGTCAGAGGCTCTCCTCTTATCCACTCCTCTGATGGAGTCAATAAACACATCACCTACGCACAAACACACACACGAACAGCAAGTGAGCCTCTGGAGTGAACACCAGATTAGTTCATTTAGAGAGCATTTGATTCTTTCTCCTTGAAGCTCCACAGCTTACTAAGGACTTAATGAGAATGTCAGAATGCAGATGCATATGTGTTGCACTAGCTGGACATTTTACAGCTGGAGTAGTGTTGGAAGTAGTGCCTAAAGTGCGCTTGTAAGCTCAGCATCATTATTATGTGAAAAAACAAAGCAAGCATTTAGCAGAAAAGCACTGCTAATGTGACAGAAAACCAACTGATGAGCCATAAACACTTTCCGCTGCGTTCTGACATCGAGGTGGCACCAAGCGGGGCAAAACTTTGAAAGTCAAGCGGTCCTTTATCCATCCCGGGTCTGACCTTTCTGCTACACTGCCCTGTATTCACTGGCTGTCAGTGCGAGTTTGTCAGGAGCCATCCGTCTCTGTCCACCTCCGCCCCCCTCCCCAAATCCCAACCGACCCATTAGGCAATAGGATCCGGGGAGCAGCATCATGGCCCAGGCCTATTGGGGGCCCTCCTCTCATCTACCTCTCCTCCCTCCTTGGCCCTGGTATCCACGCAGTGCACAACTCATCCAGGTACCCCAGAGAGCCACCGCTAGCTGCTGCCTATATATATATATAGAGTATCTGGAGAAAGCATCAACACAGCACTCCTGTCTGACGTAGGACCCTTGGGAGCTGCACACAGCCTGATAGCTGCTGGGACACAGGGAAGCTGGTGGCATCACTACAAGTCTAATACTAACTCTCACCTAGATTGCCTTGAGCATAGTTTTTCCGTACACGCTAATAAATGCGTAGCTTATCTGAAGTTAATTCCACTACTTTTCAAGATTTCTATGTGAAAAACAAATTAAGTGACTGTCACTTTTGTTTGAATGGTCAGTATTTGCCATTGGCGTGGCATCTGGATTGTAACCAAGACTTTGTGTGCTGTAAACAAAAATATACAATAAGATTAAACTCAGACAACAAACCTAACTAACCTGAACTAACACACATTTATATGGCTACTCTACTTTCGAACACACCATTTCTACCCTTATGTTATTAAAATAATCTGATTAGGAGTCACTCGCAAACTTGAATGGAATAATTTGCACAAAACATTTTGATTTTGAGATAGATAGATAGATAGAGTGATGAAGGAGGAGTGGGACGGTAGAGGAGGAGAGATAGACGGAGGGAGGAGGAGGCAGTAACATGTGATTAATGGACGGGTGCTAGTGGGGAGGTTGAGGCAGACTGGGAGAGAGCAGAGTGACAGTAATAAAGTGAACCTGCCTCCCATTCATCTCCCTCAACCCATCTCCCGTCTGACTGCTAGGGCTTTACACGCTCCTGACTAATGCCACGCTCCGCATGCGGGCACCAGACGCCACCACCACACACCGCTTTTTGGCTGCCATCTAGCTGTAAATGAACGTGTGCCTTCTCATGGCCTCCCATCACAGTCTGCTTTCAGCTCAATCATTCATCAGCAATGATGGCTGTCTGAGAGATCAACACTACCTCATCGCCTTTTATGGCTCCTAAATCACACTGTGTATCTGACTCATCTGGCGTAAAAAAACAATCGCCATCGTTGCTTTAACAACAGGTCAAACATGTCAGTAGGATTCGTGGTGGGACACACATGACCCTTGTCTGTTTTTTTTAAGTCAAACCCTAACAACCTTGTGGTTTACTTAGTCCACACTCTTTCCCAAGTCATTATCAATATTTGTCCATTGTGCCATTTGTCCTCCTTTGTTGTTGAAGATCCTCTATCACGAGGTGAAAATGCATAGTTATATTTCTTTGTGGTCATTTAAAACCTAACATTGTGAATCTAGGCGGACAATAGGCGTGGGTTTATTAGCTGTTAGTTAGACGATTTGTCCTGGATCATCTATACCAGAGTTTTAAAAAGAAGCAGGCCTCAATAGCTTCCTCTTATGTTAATGAAAAACTTATTAGGATTCCAACTGAATCATGTGGACAACAAAAATAAATTGTTTGATGAATAAAATGTCTGAGACTGGGTCTGTCTTGATGGGTGCTATGTTGTGAATGCTGTTAAACATTATTAAACATTATTGTCAACTCAAAATGCATATGTTTTTTTTTAATAAAGTGGCCAGTGACAAACTGAGGCATCATTATATTTTGCCTTAACAAGAACAAGTTATAATCAGGACTGTGGTGAAATCAGGTAAGCACTGAGGTTTAGTGACCTTCCTCCTGGCTGCCATAATGAGATGCATATTCTAAATGTAGGCTCATTAACCTGTCCTGAGCTATTTCAGGTCACACGCTCAACACTGATTCCTGCACTGAGGAAACATAACCCCTCCATAATAAGGTTGCATTATGGTTAATACCTTTGCTCATAACAGGCTACAGTCTTTATGTAATTAGAATAAATTAAACATGGCCCACAGTGAATGAGATAAACCTAAATATTCATCCTTCTGGGTTTGCGAGTTGCATTTAAAGCAAACCCCTGACGACCTTGCCAGTGAGTCCAAAACCCTCACCTTCACAATCCCCCTAGTCCTCCTCTTCCTTTCCAAATGAATATATTATTAGAGTCAGCCTTAGTTATGCGCAGGTGACTCTAATGTTGGAATAACATGTAGATGAGCCATCATTCATCTTCAGTCACCCTGTTTGAAAGCACAAAGCCTCTAGTCAAAGTAAAATGTATGACTAAATTGCCTTAAATTACTTTGGCACTGACTTGATAAAGGGCCCTCCATGTTTTTCAATCATTAGTTGCTTTAATTGCTCCTTGGTATAATGAACACATTACTAATTGATAAGGAAACCGGTAACAGTAAAAATCCCCCTTCAATGGGCCCCACCTGCATGGGGTAAATCTGTCTTCATATCAGCTGCATGACTTTTGCCCAAGCAGACAATAGATTAAACAATGAATGAATGATTTATTAGCTGTCGTTGTCATGCTATTTAGATGGATGGGTGTACACGCGGCGTGACCTCACTTCCTTGTTCTGTGCCTTGTATTCGAGGGTATGAGCAGAGGAGGGGGGTCGGACCGGGAGATGTTGGCGGGGCGGGGCGGGTCAGGCACACCACTGGCCACTGACAGGACCCAGCCACTTGATCAATGATCCCTGGTTTTGATATTGTGAGGCTGCTGCGTCTGAACTTCAAATACATAAAGGGGGACAAAGGTGTGTCAGTAAACTGTGCAAGTGCAAGTGTGTGTAGGATGGAGTCCACAGCCCGAAAAGTAACTACCTTTACTCTCTCAAACCTTACCTCCCTTCCCTTCCTCTGTTCTCTCTCTCTCAAATGGGTTATTCTGGCGATGGCCCTGACAGGCCATGGTTTGGATTTTGATTTATGTTCCTGTGAAGCTCAAATCAAAGATTCCATCTACTGCTGCTTTATGGCAGCTGGGATGATGAATGGTGCAGTCTCTCGGTCAAACCAAGCCTCTGTGTCTTTGCCCCACATTTTAATTGCTAAAGTAGCCAGTCATCGCTCAGCCCTCCTACCCTCTCCCTGCCTCCCAACCTCATCCTTTCTTTGCTCTTCCGCCCATTGTCTCTCACCTCCCTTTAATTCATGCTCAATAATGTACCTTTATCTCTTCAAATGTCTGGACGTAGCAAGTTTCCCTGATAAAACTTCAAATTGTCACCTAAAGGGTAGCCATGTGAAGAAATTCTAATCACTCCCAGCTTATCCAGATATTTAAGCAGTGAAGTCTAACAGACAGCTCTTAGTATTGCGAAACAGTATCTGTCTTTACACCTCCTGCGTTTGTACATGATATACAAGCAAACAAGTCTGATGAGGGGGAAAATTCATTCCAGCATCAACATAAAAAGCCACTTTATTTGGAGGAAGAATGTGTAGATGTCAAGCTCTGATAGAGTTTATGTTTTCTCACTATTTTTCAAAAGTAAACACATTCTGTGGTACATGACATTACTAAGTAGGTTAAGTATAGCTCCAGGCGATCATCCATCAGTACAGAATGAAGCGAGCATATTCTGCTCGATGAGAGGTGAAAGTTTTCCACTGTGCCACGATGACATTTAATTTTTCACATCTCCTGCGTGTTTCTGGGATGAATTTTGGCAGACCTGGTGCAATTTAGCTGCTTGGCAGTTTGAAATTGGGCGATGAATCACAGCGTGGATTCAATGGGAGCCAGTCGGTGTACAATATTTTCTGTGTGTCAGAATGGAAAGAGAGCAAGTGAGATACAGAAGGAAAAAAGAGGAAAAGAGAGAGAAGAGCTGCCGAGGCTTTAGATTGTGTTCTCCAATCATCTTCCACTCATCCCCCCCCCATTCTTTTAAAAACAAAGTGTCAGAGTGGCCTGTTATAAGCGGAGCAGCGTGTGTGGTTGCAGATGTAGAGCGATGGCGGAGGTCTTTAAGGTCTGCAGTTGGATATTTTGACAAAGAGCACTGAAGAAAGAAATCAATAAAGTCAGGACTTTGCCAGTCTGTGAGCAGAGCAGCGGCAAATGCAAAGCTCCTCTCCGAGCCCTAGACAAACTCAAAATGAGCAACCAATAGACTGACACTGCCGCTGACACAAGCCATTTATTAGTCTGGCAGCAGAATATGGTGGATTGCACAGCTGATGGTCTGTATCTAGAGGACCACACCTGACGAGGATAGTGTTGTGCGATGCAGCCTGATCACTGCATATACATTATCATAGCAATATTATTATGACATATGAAGCCACACAACCGTCTGAACTGTATCATCTGCACGGCTGAATGCTGACAAATGATCACCTCCAGTGGAGATGTTGGTTGTTACTGTGAACTTTGACCTCTGAGTGGCAGCGGCCTGTTTCCTCCAATGAGCAATATTCAGTTCACTAGTAAAAGTTGAAGATTAACAGATGATTATAGATGAAGATATAAAACTAAAGTCATTTTAATGTGTAAAAAAAACATGAAAAGACTATTACAACACGTTATGTCAGAAAAAGTACAGGCCTTAATGAGGTAAAGCAAATATTAATGTTTTATTTAGTGAAGAAAGATAGCAGCTTTAGGTGGATTCATGAAGACACAGGCATCGAATCATGGAATTCTGTAATGAATGCAAATAAACCATGTGTATATTTGATTCATATATTTATATTACCCATTACTGTTGTTAATGTTCTTTGATTTCACTTTTTTGTCAAATCAAGCCTGATAGATTTCATAAAGCTTACATAAGAAACATAAAAACTAACTGAATGTCAGGTTTTAGTGACTTCATAACTTCCTTGAAATTCATCTCAAACTCTACTGTACCATGACTCATTAACTCATTTGACAGCCTCAGATAAAGAGAGCCTGTAACTTTACCACATTCTATCATATTGAATATTTAACCACATGTCGAGCATCTGGCTGGACTGTATCACTGAAGCACAGTCTACTCAGTTTCCTGATCCGTCCGCTGTGAGAACCGCTGCCGCCGCTGTGTAAAATCACATTACCCTAAAGGGGAAGGCGAATGAATGAACAGACCAGTGACTTGTCAAAGGCATTTATCTAATGTATGGACAACAACACAGAGGAAGTGGAGATCTTTCAACCATGCAATCATTTAGGAAACTACCGAACACTGGTATTTATTGCACCCAAACTGATTGACTAACATCCACTATATGGCTTCTCCAACAATGTGACCTCTTGTCTATCTCCCACCCTTTGCACTTGCAGAGTTTATATGACATTAGGCCGGAAAATGTGGAATGAAATCTGAGTGTGTGTGTATTCCGATGCGTGCAAATACGACCGCTGCTAGATGATCATCCAAAGTGCTATTCCGTCGTGTGAGGACAGCCTTCACAAATGTGCTCGTCATGCAGAAGATGTTGTCATTGCTCGCCTCATTGTTTGTGTAAGTGATGCCTCCAATCACCATCAAACACGTACAGGTCTCACTCTCCTTTCATCATTCGCTGCTGCCTGCACGCAGCTCCTTACATTAGGCAGATTGTCCCGTTGTCCTTCCACTTCTGCTCCTTCCCTGACTTTAACTCGCTCATCAGTAGCAAACCCACACTTCCACAGCTGCGTAATGATTTAGCGTGCAGACAAACAGTCCCAGATGTGCTTTAAGACACGCATAGATATCATGTGAGATCAAATACTATGAGGTTTTTCAGACTGACACATGAGTGAGCTTTTATTATGTAAAAAGTAGAACATTTCCTGTAGTATATTCTTGAATCAATGCCTTGCATCTATAGTAAAATAAAATGTAGTAGTTATAGTAACAAAAGCATTAAATACAGTAAATTTGAATTTAACTTCTCCCCACAACCTGCTCTCCATATTATATAATGTAGCTCAACATTATTGTGGAGCCAATAAAATAACACAAACCACATTTTAAATAGGATGCTGTACACATGAATTACCAAAGCATAAGTCAGGCTTTATGTTTGAAATAATTTTGCATGTAAAAGCCCATTTTCAGAATACAATTTGCACAGTTTGAAAAGTACAAATGTTTTCATATCACACCATTTTGCCATGTGCTTACATGTTAGGCCACCGACGCCAGTGTATAAGCATATTATTCAACACTACATACTGCTAACCTTTCTAGATGTGCACTTACAAATGGACCTTGACTGCAATGACACTGCTGCAAATTCACATGAGACTGTTCCATCTTGGTTTTATCTTATTTATTTATGATGTGTGAAAGATTGTGTTTGTGGTAAATGGTGTGCATTTATATAGCACTTTTTTGTACCCTTCTCAGGCACCCAAAGCACATCATTCACCCCATTCACACACATTCACACCTGGGGCAGACAGAGAGAGAGCTGCCATTCACGAGGCACTCAATGCCTTCCTGACCCCCACCAGACTTACCTCTACAGTCACACACATTCATACAACAGAGCTGTGGCACTGGAGGCAAGGTGGGTTAAGTGTCTTGCCCAAGGACACAATGACAGTATGAATCGGGGAAAGCGGGAATCAAACCACCAACATTTTGGTAATAAGACGACCACTCCACCACTGAGCCTCTGTCCCCAATATCTATCTGCTAAGATATGATTTCTCATAAGAGTTTAAAATGCACGTCCCTCTGAGTCACATTTGGTGGGCTGGCTGCACAATGTCCCGGAAAAGGAGGTTGTTCTTACTCGTCATTTCAGAGAACCATCCAAATGACATTGCAGTTACATATTTGAATCATTTTTGATGGTAACCATTTTATAGCAAAACACGTGTGTGGCTTAGAGTAAATGAAACATGGAAGAACAGATCAAAGATTAGACAGAAAGACCATGGTATTTGGCAATGTGCAAATATGTTTCTAATTGTGAAACAAACATGTGCAAAAAAAATTCTAATTATTGAAAATTACCGTGACAAATATATAGCATCAGTGTCAGTTGTTTGCACAGCAGCTGTTGTGTATCTGTATATACATAGGTGAGTACTCCATTAGCGCTGTCTCTACCTGTTAAAATGGAACCAGTGAAGGCTTTTGGCAGGCCCATTACTGCACCAATCCACACAAGCACACACCCACCACCAAATATCGCTTCTCATTACCTGATCCACTTGTTAGCATTCGTTACCAAAATCTGTACCCGCTCCCCGCAGAGTACTTCACATAGATTTCCCATTTCAGATCAGACTAAAGTGGAGTCGGCTTCGATTGGAGCCGACATCTGAGGAGTTCTTCAGGGCAAACCAGCTGTGACTGGCCTGATGCGTAGCTGTCACTGTGTCATGACATGATATAATATGAAAAGATATTGAACAACGTCAGTTTGGCACTAAATTGTTAGCGGGCTTCAGGTCTGACAGCAGCCAGTTTATGGCTTTAATCCCAAGGTCCTTTAAAGCTTGTTTGACATAAATTGAGTTTGGCTTCTGGAAAGGGAAAAAGAGCAATGACAGTGAAAACACTTTCCTCTCCTCTGTCTTGTTTGGTTCAAATGGAAAGTTTTTGTCAGTGAAGTTTCATTTACTCCTAGGATACAGGAAATGTACATGTAAGCATCACAGATTTAAAATAAATTGATCTGAGTTTTGACTCAGAAATGAGCAGCAGAAGGACAACTAGCCTGTTTTTGTGTATACTGATCATCAAGAAAAAAAACGACAGTTTATTTTTCATGTTAATGTACAACTTTCCTAGATGGAAGTTTGGATGAATCATGCAGCTCACCACAGCACCCGGCCAACTTCATTGCACACAAACCTGCAAACATACACAGAGGCTGATCCCTCTGAGAAGTTGCACTGCATCATTATACACATGAATGCTCTGTTAAATTACAGACATTCTGTTACACATTGACAAATGTAAGTGGATGCCAACAACACCACTGACATTAACTGAGTGTTTTCATTTACGAGTTCATAGGTGACAGTCAAATCAAATCATGACCCAGTGTATCTTTTATTCTGAATGCAGCGAAAGTGAAGGTGTTTGAAACCTATAGTCAGCGCTGGGCTACCACTGAGATACAATTAAGCATTTGGCATTGGGCACCATCAGCCCGACCTGAAAATAACTAAAGTCAAAGACCATGTTTGCACCACAGACTGGACACACAGTAAAAGCTTCTACAAAATACACATGCACATTAAATTATGAACTAAACAAATCACTTGCCACATTATTGGACACCAGCCCAATCGTCCTGTGTGTGTTCTTAATCACCATCAGTACATATCCAGCTCTAGTTGCTTGGCTGATCACTCCAGGTTTAGTGGCCTTTTGACAATATTCATCATGTAAAATCCACATTGACCCCTTCACCTTCTTCACCTTCTCATCCCCTACTGTTGTCAGTTTGAATGTTCATGTTAAACAATCATAAACTAGCTCACAAACACCAGTACATTCATCTTCTCCTTTTTTTTGTTTTTGGGTGAAAAGGAAGTGCACAATTTTGACATGACTTAGAGTCCATACTGGTTTCATTTCGAGTTGGGTTTCATGGTTTAAATTACAGTAGTGAAAGAAAACAGCTTTCTGCGGTCGTCCCATCTCATTGTTACAGGACGTCAACATCAGCCGGTGATCTGTGATAAATCTGCAACATAAAGCCCAATGAAAAGCCCCAACAGAGGTCTGAGGGCCCCCGTTACCATGACTAATGCTTCGACTGACAGCGAAAGATAAGACTCATCCTTCACCCCGGTCGAGCCCATTTCTCAGCAATAATGTTCATAATGGAGTGCTCCGGTGTCGTTATTGTGTGAATAATTTAAATGGTGATTTAGGTTATTGGCTGTTGAGGTTAGAGACACAACACCTAAACCGGCCCACAAAAGATAAGGCCTCACTTGAAATATTCCAAAACTACACAGCACTGTAGACACTTATTTTACAACTGCCCCTCTGATATTTATCTTATGAATGGGCTAACCACAAATACGATTTAGCTAACTGAGATAATCAATGTTTGTTCAGATCTTAATGGAATAGTCCTATGTCATTTAGTTTACCTCAAGTTTTAAAGGGATGTTTGAAGAGGACTTTTCTTCTATGTACTTTGTTGTTTCAGGCTTGTCTTCATGAAACACTTTAACTCCTAATCCTATGTTTGACCTCAAATGAGCTAGGATTGAGGCTGTAACCCACACTTTCAATACGTTTCAATATGCGTCTTCTGCAGAATGTACCGTCTTACAAGTTCACACTGGAGTACAATGGTGTAATGTGAAACAAGATCTGACAAAAGTCTAATTCAGGCCACTTTTTTCTGCAGTGTGAATGCAGCCCGAGAAGACTTCTGCTGGCAGTGCAGAACCAAGATGGCTGAGATGACCGAGAGGCAATGATTCGGTGTGCTGCTTAATTAGATGTTCTGGCGACATCTGTTTTTAAGGGGAAACTGCAACTCTGGCACATTAATCCACTTTGTAATGAAGGACTGAATGTCAGCACAGGCAGTGAAATCTCCAAGAAGAGGACGTGTGTGTGTGAGTGTGTGAGAGAGAGAGAGAGAGAGAGAGAGAGAGTGCAACACAGTGATGCTTTTCCATCTGTTTGGCAAAAACAATCCCCCGATCCAACACTGGCACAATCGCTGCAGTAGCTCGAACAAGGAGGGATTCAAGATGGCCCTAATACTGATTGGAATGTGTTTTGAATGGAAAAAAAATGAAACAAAGATGGAGTGGACATAATGCCGCTGAATCTTAGTTAAGGACGCTTCACAAGTGTGTGACAGAGTCATTAATCTTAAGAAATTACAGACCGAGGCGCCAATACAATGGGATCAGGCTGCAAAGAGAGAGGGACTCCCTAATGTGAAAATGTAGATATGATGAGCGTGGTCATTCTGCTAACATGTTTATCACGTAACCAGAGAATTTAAAGTAAAAATATGCTTAATCTGTGCTTAAACTCCCCTTTGACTAATACTGTTTTGTTATAAATGCAACTCTGCTTCGTCTATTTTGAGTGACAGAACGCCATCCAAGGAGACCACTTGCCACCTGGAGTGACAGCCTGCCATCATCGTATAAAGAGGCTAATATGAATTCTGATCACTCGCTCATATAGGCAAGGGAATTACTGCCCATCACCAGCGTCTAGTGATTCTTCACACATGGCAAAGTCAAGGGGCACACTGTAAAAACCCTGCAAATGGAGTTGGCACGACATTCAAAGCCAGATCCCGCTTGACACTTTGGCTCCTCAGTGATTGTGCCACAAGATGTGCTCTAATGTAATAAATTGGAAGCTGTGCCCTCAAGAATTGTAACTGATGAGAAATTTTGATGAGCAATCCATTGCTTAAACTATCTCTGTCCTTCAATCTTCACACTATGTGTGAGCCCAGGGAGGTCAAAGGCTAATTACCAAACAGGATAAGAGGCAGAGCAGGAGAAAGACAGAGCAGTCACTTTTTTAAAAAGGTGTAAATTTATGCAGATTATTTCTCAGATATGGGTTTTCAAATGTGATTCAAAAGAGTACATCATGATGGGCCTCCAGAGATGAGACACAAAGATGTACGGAACGTCTAAATTGGTTAGATTCAGGACATTGTGTCAGATGTCTCTTTTTGTTAGAGAAGAAAAGAAACTTTGCTTGTGGGATGCTTTGCAAGAATATGTGCATGACAAAAAAATTTGAATTTTAATAAGACAATATTTTTTAAAACACTTATGCAGTGGAGGTTCTTATCCATAAATAAAAGACACATCCAGGTTTATTCAAGGTTTTTGAATGAACTGTCTTGATGATTAGCTGCATTTTCCTTTCTATTGGGAGCTATGATTGGCTAAAAGCTACCACACTTTAAAATATATCACACCCTTGTAAACCTGGAAATAATGAATTGAAATAAAAAGTGCAGTTGTTGTATACATTGCACATTAACTTCACAATGTTCCAAAGGCCTATAGTTATCATTATCCTTTAAATATGTTCATATAGGGCTGTTGAAAATGAACAAAATCATTATGCCACAAAACTTGTCATGCCCAAATATGTAACATTTTCTAAAGCCTCCTTCTGGGTGTCAGTGCCATGGTAAATCAAATTTCAGCCTAGACAAAAGAGCAGGAATAAGTTTAGATCTGAGACGGTCTTACAAAAGCACACTGTTGCTTGTCAATCAAAATTAGCACACACTGAAGACATGCTTAGTCACTCACCAGTACTACCCTGAACATTTTCCATTTTTGGCTGCAAAAAACTGTATTTTGTATGCATGCACTGAGTAGCACTATACTTTTGCAACTTTAACACTTAAGTCTGTACAAAAGACATAACTCTGTTGTACAGCAGACGTCATACCAGAGCTTGGAGATTTATGCTTGCTACTGGCACAGATTTTCATTTCAGATTTTTCATAATGTGGCCAAATATAGGTTCAGATTCAGGTTATGAGATTGAGTAGCTATCAAATGGGTCACAAGAGTATATCTTTCAAGAATAAAACATTAATTTTAGGCTTCTTTTCCCAGAACTCTAAATTAGAAAACAAAAAGCACATCCTGCCAGTATATTGAGACCACAATGTCTGCTGTGCTCCGCTGTCCCTCCGCTCCTCTCCTCCCCTGCGAACTCGGCAGAGAGTGATGATACTGTCTACTCCGTTAAGACTCCCTCTGCTTGACATGTCGACACGGGGAGAAGGATGTTCCTGTCTGTCTTGTCACATCACAGCAGTCCTGATTCGGATCCCCTCCCATCCAACACCCTCTGATGCTCCTCTTTAAAAAGCTGCCCGTCCATCATAAACACTCTCCCTTTTATGTTTCCCGCCTGAGAAGGATGGGGAAAAGACAGAAATCAGGCCTCCCTCAAATATGAGCTGACAGCGCTAAGCAGAGTGACGTGACATCAGAGGAGCAGACGTAGCTTTGAATTTCCATAACAAGGTAACACCGAGATTATTATTCACTCAGCCAAACTATAACTTCTCTTACAAGCAAACTTCTCATTGTTCTGTAGCTGTAGTCCAGTTTCACTTTGAACTGGGTTGTATTTGATTTAGCATTTGAATTGTAGTTACTGACTCACTAAGTACACACAAGGCAAGATTAGTTTGATTTTAAAGGTTGTGTAAGAGATTGCTGCGTCATGGATAACCAGAGCCACATGAAAAATATGGGTAAATCTTGCCTTCTACAAAGTATAACATTGAATTTAAATGTAAAAAATTGACATTAACTGTGCAGTTAACGTGTTTGAATGGTACACAGTTTCCAGCCAAACTGCCACAAAAATCCAAAAAATTTGCCAAAAATCCTTGCAAAACCATAAATCTTCTAGTGTGTTTTGAGTCATTTTGAAAAGAGTTATGGTTGTAAATTGACATTGTTTATTTCATTGCCTTTAGAAAAACTGAAGAACAGCGCTAATTTAAGTTTTACACACGTGGACAAAAATGTTGGTACTCTTCGGTCAATGAAAGAAAAACTCACAATGGTCACAGAAAAAACTTTATTCTGACAAAAGTAATAATAAATAAAAATTCTATGAATGTTAACCAATGAAAGTCAGACATTGCTTTTCAACCATGCTTCAACGGAATTATTTTAAAAAATAAACTCATGGAACAGGTCTAGACAAAATTGTTGGTTGGTAGACTTCTGCATTGTACCCTGCACAGATTCAAGACACCCTGTGCCAGATGCAGCAAAGCAGCCCCATAACAAAACAGAGCCTCCTCCATGTTTGACAGTAGGGACAGTGTTCTTTTCTTGATATACTTCATTTTTCCGTCTGTGAACATAGAGCTGATGTGCCTTGGTAAAAAGTTCCATTTTTGTCTCATCTGTCCATAGGACATTCTCCCAGAAGCTTTGTGGCTTGTCAACATGTAGTTTGGCATATTCCAGTCTAGCTTTTTTATGATTTGTTTTCAACAATGGTGTCCTCCTTGGTCGTCTCCCATGTAGTCCACTTTGGCTCAAACAACGACGGATGGTGCGATCTGACACTGATGTTCCTTGAGCGTGGAGTTCACCTTGGATCTCTTTAGAAGTCTTTCTGGGCTCTTTTATTACCATTCGGATTATCCGTCTCTTTGATTTGTCATTGTTGTCTTATCGTTTTTTCACTTACCCGGTGAGGTGGGGAGGCGAGCCCCGAGCCTGTCTCTAAATGTCAGCCCTGCGACTAACTGGCCACTGTCCAGGGTGTACCCCGCCTCAGGCCCAAAGCTGCTGGGATAGGCTCCAGTCACCCGTGACCCCTAACGGGACTAAGCGGTAGAAAATGAAATGAATGAATGAATGAATGATTTGTCATCAATTTTCCTCCTGCGGCCACGTCCAGGGAGGTTGGCTACAGTCCCACGGATCTTAAATTTCTGAATAATATGTGCAACTGTAGTCACATGAACATCTAGCTGCTTGGAGATGGTCTTATAGCCTTTACCTTTATCATGCTTGTCTATAATGTTCTTTCTATTCTCCTGCGACAACTCTTTCCTTTGCTTCCTCTGGTCCATGTTGAGTGTGGTACACACCATGTCACCAGACAACACAGTGACTACCTGAAGCATTTACATTTACATTTACATTTAGTCATTTAGCAGACGCTTTTATCCAAAGCGACTTACAAGTGAGGATAACAATGGAAGCAATTTTAACAACACAAGGTACAAAAAGCATAAGTGCACAAAAAAGTAGTCAGTTTAAACCCAGCGCAGTATACAATGCTAAGGATAAGATAATTTTTTTTTTTTTTTTTTTTTAGAAAGGAATCGATAGAAAGAAAGTAGAACTCAGTGTTTGTCAGTCAGGTGTTGACGGAAGAGATGTGTTTTCAGGTGTTTTTTAAAGATGGCTACAGAATCTGCTGATCTTGTAGCAGCAGGTAGATCATTCCACCAATGTGGAACAGAGCCAGAGAAGGTACGTGAGAGTGATTTTTTACCTTTTTGGGACGGTACCACCAGACGTTGTTCATTTGCAGAGCGCAGGGATCTGGTAGGAACGTAGGTCTGTATTAGTGAGTGAAGATATGAGGGTGCAGAACCAGAGGTGGTCTTGTAGGCCAAGAACATAGCTTTGAACTTGATGCGGGCGTCAATGAAGCCCTATAAATACTTGATGAAGCCCTATAAATAGGCCCACTGACTGATTACAAGATTGTACACACCTGTGATGCTAATTAGTGCACACACCTTGAATTAACATGTCCATTTGGTCACATTATTTACAGTCTTTTCTAGGGGTACCATCAATTTTGTCCAGGCCTGTTCCATGAGTTTATTTTTTAAAATAATTCCGTTGAAGCATGGTTGAAAAGCAATGTCTGACTTTCATTGGTTAACATTCATAGAATTTTTATTTATTATTACTTTTGTCAGAATAAAGTTTTTTCTCTGACCATTGTGAGTTTTTCTTTCATTGACCGAAGAGTACCAACAATTTTGTCCACGTGCTGTAAGATAGAGCATGACTCCTCCTTTATCCTAATCCTGTCATCCATGAAGTTCTAGAAGTAGAGACACGTCCATCCAATTTAAATTTATATTTAAAATAATTCTTTACTTTTCATAGCGGTGTCACAAAGCTTTTGGCCAGTAGAGGGTGCAGACCCATCTACAGACTGTCACTGTTGTTCAGACAGCAGCGCTATACTTACAGATGTCAATCGTTTACAAGTGGAAACTATACAAGCCAGCAAGTTTGGAAGAAAAAACATGTCTTCTGAAACAGTAGGGTTATTTTAGCATATTTTGTACAAATATGACTCTGCTCAAGTCCTGTGTATCGGCCTTTTTCTGCACCCGTGTTTGAGCGCCGTAAGTCATGTCAATCACATAATCTCTTGTCCTCGGGACAGGAAAGTTCCATTGGAGGATTCTGCCCAGCTGAGGCTACTGTGTCAGTCAGATAGGCATGATTCTATCGATCTCATGTCAAAGAACCCTCAAAATGATTTTGAGAATAAGCCCCTTTAAGTTCATGACTAACCTAACAAATTGCCAAAGCTAATACGTTAATGAATATACCTTTTGTTTTTCACTTATTACGTTTTGGTCTGTCATATATAGATGTAGATTTGTTAACAGTAGTTGAAAGGGCTAACATTGTGGCTCATGAAAATCGAGTTTGGCCGGCTGTTAAATACTACACCATAAAACATGTAGCAGGGGCAGTTAGTCATATAAATCACAGTTCTTTAATCAGTCTTTTTCTGAAGTATTATGAGCAAGAGTCTTAAATTAAATCCTTCACCTTGACTCTATATAAATGTAATACTGTCAATAAAAGAGATATAAATAGATGAGGGTGTAACCATTCATTTTCTACCTGAATATTTTAACAGGGTCTTTTGGGCAATGAAGCAAGGAAAGAAAGAAAGAAGACGGACTTGATCAATCGTCTGAGTTCTGCCTCTACAATCAAAAGTGGGCTAATTGAAACGCTGTGGACTCATCTAGCAGCCCTAAAGGGTGAGATGTTCACATTTGTCATAATAATTTACAGCTAAATTATAGTTCGTCTCACATACTATATAGGGTGTCTGATCAAAAAAAAGACTTGCTTGTTGACTGTCTGGGGAGACGCACTGACAAATGTTAAAGAGACCTTTTCAACGTCTGGCTTGTGCAGTTTGTGAATGTTAATGTTTTTTTAATGAAGACATGGAGAGAAAACTGAACTATACGGCTTGATACGAGGCTTGAGAATGACAACAGTTTTTTTTTCACAGTGAGTCCATAACACATTAGGCCCTGGGAGAAGAGAAAAACGTAGTGTGTCAGAGGCTTAAAGAAAGATCATGAGTGTTTAAGGGGGATTGGTGGACATATTTTAAAGGATGCTTACTTTGAGAACCCTGTCCAGTTTTCTTTTTTTTTATCCCTTAGAGCTTTTCTATTTTCAGGGTGAAGCTAATGAATTGGGATGTGGGAAAGGTTTTTCTGCGGGCTTCAAATGAGAAATGATAAGAGATTATTTTAGAATGAAGATCAATGGCAAAGTCCAAACAGTACGAGGTAAAGTAGTAGCAGCAGATGGGGGCGGTGTGAGGTAGTAATGCACAACTCAAGGCCAAAGGCAAGAGCTTCATCTCACCAATTCTCTTCTGCAGGAGTGGAAATGACTCTGTGCCATACATAGCATGATTTATACAAATGAATATCCCTGGTTATTAATAGGGTAGGAGGCATGTATTAACCACTATGAGTAAAGGTACCTTTAATTATGCATCCTTTATAAAACCTGTTTGACGCTGGTGCTCCGTGTGAAGGTGTGTTTTATAAATTAATCAAAGGAAAAAAAAAAAAGAAAACGAAAAATGGGAGTGAATAAAACTGTACTGTCTTGTCATTTGAAATAGTGTAGTAAAAGATAATCATATATATTATTTCTGTCTTATGCTTTCAATAGTTCATCCATTCAAAATCCTATTACCTCACTTCAACTCAGAAAGTTTCAGATGTAATCAAACAATGACATTTGACTTACTGTCTTCAACACTAGCACTAAATAGTGTTAGATATTGTGATCTAACTGTGTTTAGCTCGTAGCTACAGAGACATGCTAATGTGAGTTTTGTTTACATGTTCTCATTGGAGCTTTCACATAAACACTCTCTAATAAAATCAGTTGTAATGGTGCATCTACCGACAATAAAGTGTAAATACCTTAGAAAAATAATAAAAAATAACCTCCATCTTGGGAAAACTTTCAGGCTTGTTGATGTAGTGACATGCGGGGCAGTTTGTTGATTGACAGGTGACCACCACAGCTCACCTGGGATTGGTCCTTCCTCACAATTTTCCTGATTTGAAAAAGCAGCTTTGCAGCATCACCTTTTGTAAATTTTAGTTTAAAAATTTAGTTTTGGGGCAATAAGAAAATTGTGGTCAAAATTGTGTTGATATGTTGAAAACAATAACGATGACATTAAAACTTAAATGAATTTGAGGTTATATACCATATGGTAAACAGTTAAAGAGCGACTGATTACAATTAGCACAAGCTTATTTTGAATTAAAATTTTGAGTTTAATTTACTTACTGGTTTAGTTCAAAATACTCCCATTATAAATTACTTTTTTTTAACTTAAACCAATTAATTAGATACATTTTATTTGGCCTAATTAAAATCCTTGACTACATTTTAAAGATATAATTTGCAGCATTTAGCAAGTAAAACTAAATGATTCCTAACCTTTGGAAATCACTTATCAACTATGGCCGTAGTCTAAAACAATGAGGAGGTGAATGTATCTGTAAACCTACTGCTGTGTCCTATTTCAATATTTCCATTTTTTTGTATACATGCAGGGCTGTTTTTAAGTGTAGATTTTAGCCAATCACAGAAAGAACAGGGAAACTATATGACAGCTGATCAAAAGCAAGAATAAACGTGTATTTGCTCAAATTATTTACAAAATGCTGCATGTATCAATTTAAAATATACAAAGCAAAGGCTGTTAACATTTTACTGGGCACTTCAAAGTCTGACCATATGTATGTCCTCCTGCCCTGTCCTTTCTGTTGTCCGAGGGGAGCGCCGCCTCTGACAATGGTGTCACCTCTCCCCCGGGGGCGACGTCTGCGAGTGATTTGTGGTCGGCGAAGACTGATGAAGTGCTATTGCCACCCTGTTTCTTTGCAAGATCAATTCTACATGTAGGAGTGGTGCTTTATGAATGATGGAGACCTCCTCAAGCCATCCATACAGCTGCCCAAAGACACCGAGCCGGCCCCCAATGCACCTACAAGGCAGGAATAAAGCAATCACTCTTTTCTACAGGGCCATGCATTATGGGCCAACACCCACACGTGAACATACCCACATGCATACACAGATAGAACACAAACACTGGAAATGAAACTATCTTGTCCTTTTCTCAGCTGACGCACAAAGATTTTAACACTTGGGCACATAATGGAGGATTCTCTGGACAGGCCCAGAAGTGAATGCGTGCCAATAAGAGTGATCTGATGGTATTGAGAGATCACTTGCAGCACACTTCTGAAGGGTGAATAGCATCATGAATAGGAGCGGCGTACATAGATGTCATGCCTCCCGCCGAGAGGTTGAAAGCAAAAAGCAGAGCGCAATGAATACTTGAGTGTTCTGGAGGCTATGAAATTGAAAGGTCTCTCTTGTGTTTTTTTTTTCCTCCAAAAGATTTCAATAGAGAAATAGAAGAGGTCTGTGCTCTTTAATCACAACTTTGAGATTGATCGGACGAACTAGGTGATGTTTTTCTTTTATGATAATCCTGATTTTAGGATGAAGATTGGAGAATAATGCAGTTATACCTGACATAAGAGAGAATCACAAACAGGCCTGTGAATAATAACATATAACATTTATGCATGCACGGTTCAATACAGTCTGGGGTTTTCTCCAATTAAATGTCTGATACTTTTATCAGTGGAAGTGTATTAATACCAATAAAGGTTTCAGGTTTCAAGTGAGGCTGTATAAGGCACTGACCCTTGCTTCAGCCATGGCTCTGGTCAGTACAAGCCAAGTTTTAATGCCATAACCCTTCAACCTTTGGTTCCAACACTAGGGCATGGCATGTGGTACAAACTGCAGTCTGATGATTGGTGGGAAAAAATACTATTCTTGTTATTTTCCAAGAAGAATGCTATATTTTGTATCTTTAAAAAAAAGCAACAAAGCTAGTGTTTATTATCATTCAGCAGTTTACGGTTTAGATGGTTGATGTTGTATGGCTCTCGTGTGTGACTTGGTTGTTTCCTCTTTTATCTAATAAATGTCTCACATCTACATTTTCAAAGTTTCCTCAAAAATGTATGTCACTGTAGCTGCAGAAATGCAAGCCTCTTTAGGGGACTTGAACACTGTGGAAATGTGCCTCTAGATAGTTTCTGAATTATTATTATTATTATATTATTACATCAAACTTATAGCACTTTTCAGGGGACGCAAAGACGCTTTACATATCCATTATTCATTTCACTCCACAGTCACACACTGGAGATATTTATTTATATAAATAAATAGGGTTGAAGTTGTACCAGATTTTCTTTTTGCCGTTCCTTTCTCAGACACTACTCACCCCCAACAGCAGTCTAGGAACCTCTCCTGATTTTTATTTTTATTAAAAAATGAAACAGGATCAAATTTTCTTCCACAAAATACCAACACCAAACTAAAGAGCTTACCATAAACATTTAGCTTTGATTTCAGCGTCCAACCGAAGCATCCAAAGCATCCGCCTTATTAAACATTGCCTTATGATAGAATTGCCAATTTTTATCCCTGTTTCCCTTTTGTCTCTTTATGTTTTCCTTTTTTGCGCTGTTCTGCTTTAAAAAGATAAATCCAGCTCTGAATATACACTTTCTCTGTTTTGATAATAGCCATTACTTCCTTATTAACAAGCTGTGTAGACCAATGAGAGCGCTCCTTTTTCCAAGTTTCCCATTCGGGACTGAAAGTTCTCTTTTTAGATCCTTGATAATAAAGCCTAGATAATGTCTTATGGTCTTGTTTTTTTATAGATGATTCCTATCCCAATATGCTTAACCAGTAGTTTTTCTCACATACATAAAATAAATTGCATACTCTCCAATTAATATCAAGTTATATATACAACTTTTCAAGAAGCTGTTACTTTAGGAAGGGAAAAATAGTTTGAGATTATTAAGGCTCTCTGTCGGTTAGGTTCTGCCAATGCTCCCTTTCAGCTCCTTTTAATAGAAACATACAAACAGGCTGGAACAAGGCTTGTGTTTTAACTCACAGCAAGACTGATGCAGAGCTGTGATAACTTCCATTTACAATGTATGCCTCAGAGAAGCACAGTGCACAGGCCATATACTATTTATGGGTTAATCGATACAGTAGCTGGATGACACCATGTCCCCACAATGTTCTGTCATCATGATGGCTCACTAATTTTAGGAAGGGCCTGCTTTCTCCGGCTGCCTTCAGCGGAGCTCCAAGACACTTTAATTTGGCCGTAAAAGCGCCAATCACATGGTTACTTCTTGTTCCTGGGGAGGTCACCATGGGGCCAAGTCCATAGGAGGAAATATATTCACATAGTTCTCTCGGAGACACTGCTAACCCCTGACATCCCATTTGGGTTGTAATTTCATGTTGTTAAAGTGACAGGGACCCAACCTTGGTTCTTTTAAAGACAGGGAGGGAGGGACTTTTTTTCTTCTGCACTGGTGAGGGCGTCAAGTAAAGGGGTTGTATGTAAGCGTAAGAGTTCTCTTGTTTTTGTGGCTTTTCGCGAGGGTTAGCACACACCTGAGATTGACAAACCATAGTATTGTTTGATTTCTCAAGGATGTTTTTGGCTTTAGAAAAAAAAAGTGAAGTGGTGAGGGAGGAAAAAAATCTCATTATCTTGGCTCTGAGACTTGCCTTGGACCAGCTTTGATCTCCAGCTAATGTGTGCATATGGAACAAGTGCTGCTTTTACTACTTTGCACATTACATCTGAGACAGGGACAGATTTAATAATATAAATTTACTTTATCTTTTACTTTTAGACTGACCTACTGAAATCATCGCAAATGCATCTTTATTGTGATATTATCGACCACAATATCCGTATTGCAAAGAATGACTTGTATTGCAATAATCCTATACTCTTCGATTTAAAGACTTTTATTTTTTCATCCAAAAATGTCCAGACAAAACTTAAAATCAATCTGTGGTATGTCCAAATAAAAAAATGCATTTAGTCCTAGTTTAGACCTGTTTAGTCCTGGTTTAGTCCTCGTATAATCTTTGATATTTATTTAGCTTCTGCTTTGATGAGTGAAAGTTAGTCCAGAGTGTTATGAGTGTCTTTTTCCTATTACGTTTCAAATATTGCAGGTAACATCGTTATTTTGTCTCTTCTTATTATTAACTTGTTGCTGTTCTATTGTCTGCTCTAATATTGACTTACTGTACCAAAGTGTCTGAACCTGTCCTTGTTGTGTTGTATGGTAGTCTATAGTCAATTTTTATTTTCTTTCTGTGTGTAATATGTACCTACCAAGGGGTCTGCAGATGGAAATGAGCCTAAGGCTATAATCTGACATATTTACATTTGTTTTAATGTACATTAACATGCATTGTCCCCTCTTTTATTAAAAATAAAATAAAAATAAAAACACAATATTTTAAATTGTTAAAGTTATATATAAAGAGAGAGTTATATTGCACATTTTTTTCAACATCGTGCAGTCCTAATATTTAGTGATTTGGAGCAAATATGTTTATTTGTTCTATTTTTGTTTCTCTAGAAGAATACAGAGTATTTTGTGCTAAAGCTTGTGTTGTGACTGACTAGTTTTGGTTTGCTGTTCAAGTGAGTGTGTAAATGCTCGGGCTGCTGTGTGCAACATGCGTAATAGCACACTAATATCTTTCTCCTGGACTGTGATTCATGTAAAGACAGCGGTAGGAGGACTCTAGTGTGTGGAGTCCGCCCCTCTCTGACAACTAAAGAGTTAACAGCGCGGTGGGTTTGCCCATTCTCCTGCTGTGAGTGACGCGATCATCTCTCTTATCCCTCAACTTTGCCTGTTGCTAGAGCACGCAGACGAGGTGGACCCTTGCTATCACTGCTCACGTTCTTGACGCGATCACACGCAACATCTCCTTGTCCACCTTTACGTCTGTATGTTTCCGGTGACTTTGCGTCTCTGTGCTATTCCGTAACCATGATTTGTAGTTTCCGTATCAATCGGACTCCCCGATGTTGTGCCGTTTACTCCACCAAGGCGTGAATCTTTTTGAATAGAGGTGGATCTTCCCGGATACCGCGAGGCTATATTCAATACAAAAACAAGAGTTTTACGGAAATCATCCACAACAAAATGCCGAGAAGGAAACAAGAAGCGCCCAAACGCGCACCAGGTATGTGTATCCAACTATAAAGTGCGTCAAGAGATGTGGATGTTACCTTTGATTTGTAAAGCTCTTTTGTAGTTGTATTTCCGTTTCCACTTTTTGCACTGGGACTCTCTCATTCCCTCTATTATAACGCAATGATAGCGTTTTATTTCTATTTAGTTTGAATCGCCCACAAGTCTCTTAGGATTACTTTGTGAGCTTTGAGTGGCTGTTGTTACCAACTTGGATTGTTTGTAGTTCTAAACATGGCAATGTTATTAATGGTGTAGGGAGAACTCTTCTTGGCTAAAAGTTGTTTCATGTTGATAGGGAGCGCCCGAGGCGTAACATACGGGCCACATAAGGTCTTTGTGCGTTTTTGAACCAAGCGCATTTTCTTTCGAGTGAGTGAAAAGAGCTTTACCTCTTTCTGTCCTTTCTACTCGTCTTAGTAAAAGATAAACAATTTGAGGACAGACAATGGGGTTTTGTGGGCTGGAAGGAGCCATAATCGACAGTTGCCATGTCTGATTTGACGGTTGATTGATTGGCTGTCATGCGGCTTTGATCTGATCTTTCCAGATTTGCATCAGAAAATCACTTCCCACCATGTGCTGCAGGCCCCTGACGTCACGTTTAAACCACTTTGAAAGGCCCCGTGTACTTTTTACTTCACACACAGACACACAGTCAGACTCTTGATGGTCAAGTGACTCAGAAAAAAAGTGAGCGAAGAGGGACAAAGTGGTTTCACAGTGAGACATCATCCACACAAACAGACGCACACTCTTCCAGCAGAGAACACCACACTCCCATGTGCACACTTGTTTCGGTGGGAGAGTGGGTGAGAGCGACGGGAGGGAGGAGCGGGTTAGGGGTTGTAAAAGGAGCCGTGTGCTATGTAATGGAGGGGAGGAATGGGTTTGCTCTGTCAGACTGGGCCGTCACAACGGCTTTGTTTCATGTTTGATTTAATTGTCTCTCCCCTGACAGGCCCATTCATCAATGGCTTTAATGGTCAATCAGAGACAGGCTGAGTGAGTGCTCCCATTCTGTTTAGCCATAAGCTGGCCTGGGCTTTTATTTCATCAAAATGCCCTCGCCTAATGTACATGCTCACTGGCTCAGAGTGGCCGCGGGGAGCACATAAAGAATGACTGAAAGCTTTCTGATTTCAGATCAGTGAGAAGGATGTTTTTTTTCTTCATCTCCTCCTCTCTCCTCCCTTACTACATGGCTGCTTCTCTGTTGTCGAAAGAGAATAAAAGGCTGTAATATGGATCGTTTTGTGTTTTTAGAAAACAACTTTTTCTCCCTGAAACCATGCTTCTTTGTTCATTCATTCATCTATTCATTTCTTCATTTTTTCATGCTCCCCTTCCACCCCTGTCAGTCAGCCTGTGCAGCTGCAAGTTATAAAGTTGTCAACTGTTCAGTGGCACACAAAGGGTGATGATGAATTGATTGCAGCACAGAGCATGGTGATAGAGAGAGCAAAGAAAAGGATGACAGATGATGGGCCTTGATTAGGGACTTAGGGGGAGAGTCTGCCCACTGCAACCTTGAGACTTGCATGAAAAATCTGTCTCCCCCCTCCACAGCCAGCCCACTTTGCTTTCTCATTGTCTCCCTAACATAAACTCTTTCCCAGCCTCTGCCTCTCCTCCCCTGCTTCCTCCAGCAGAGGGGCTTTCTCTCTGCAGTCGAAAACCTGTTTTGCCTGCTTCATTAGCGTTAGTCCAATTAGCCATGAGGCTGATGGAGTCCTGACAGGCCCTGTGATTGGAGATGACAAGCTCGGGGTGCCCAACCCAATGAGGTTTGCCACCACTTTGATGTAATCAACTTGATATTACACAGAGCCGCTCGCCTTTGGTTGTGTTGTAACTCAATTTTCCGCTGCAGGTGACAAATGGGCCTGCGTACCTGGGTCAGGTCTGAGTGCTCTTAACAACCAAGGGCACCTGGCCACATAAACAGTCGGACAAACATGAGAAAGAGACTCTCCACAGCTTGACGATTAACTCCACTGTAAAGCCTTAGCTAGAAGCTGTTGAAGTGGCTACAGAAAGTTAAAATACCCAGGAAGTCACCATCAGCTTAACATGTGAGCGATGACTTTGCTGTTTTACCGGAATGTCTAACCTGTACAGTGTGTCTGCAGAGTAGTGTTAGAGCATTTATAGTCCCCACGGGTCAGTGCCACCACAGAGAACAAACACATGCGTGACATAAAGCCGTAACCAGGTCTTAGAAAGCATGTGTAACGTTAGGGTCAAAAGAGAGACACAAGGAGTTGTTTGGTTTGGGCCGTCTCCACAGCAGTCTCTTCTTTCTGCAGGGTCAGGACTGTAGCTGCCAGACTGGCAGTCATCACTCATGTGTGTGTGTGTGTGTGTGTGTGTGTGCAAGCTTATAACAGCGGGTGTCCACTTTCTGATTTGTTAAGATTTGAGTCAAGTGTGTGTATGTGCCATTTGGTTTGTAATAATGATGAAAGGAATTGTAACTGTAGACCACCTGCAGAGGTCAGACCATAATTCTGAGAAGCCGTTAAGCTCTTTTTCCAGTTTCTTTTCCCTGTCTTAACTGATGCAGCATATGCCTGAAAAGAGCGATACAAGCGTTTATAGCACACATTGTAGACACATGCACACTGGCTGTAAAGTGAAATTAAGTGAGCTGTTTTTATCTTTTGTCTGCCTTCCTGTTGTTTATGTGTGAAGTCCTTACAGAGCCAGCAGGGGAGACTGTAATTGTTAAACTGACATACGGGCCGACTGTGTTTAGCTTTAACAACCATACGCCTCCTCCTTCTTCATTTAGTTTTGTTTGCAGGTGTGAGCACAGAAAATGTTTTGGCCCCGTTGCTAATGAAAGTCCTGGATGCCGGTGTGCTTAAGTCACGTCTGTGATCTGTGTGTCTGATAAGTGCATAGCTAATGAGTGGAGCGTAGAAGGCGCAGGGCGACTGATGGAGTGTTTCCCACAGGTATTGACAGATGCCTTTTTGTTTTTGCTATAGGCCCGGACTCCATAAATCCTGGCTGTGTAATGATAACAGTGCCACCCTGCCAGCCACTGAAAGAGAGGGGGGTGATGAGGAGGAGAAGAAGAAGAGTGGGGGCGGTAAAATGGGCCTTCTATCCTTTTTAACACTCACTTGGCAGATGTCAAGCCATAGGGATAGGCCATTGAAAGGGGAGAAAGAGCAGTGTAAATGCAGTAGTAGTGTCACAAATAGAAAACCGTTAGCTGTGCACTCTTTCACTGGGCTTTCACTCTAGGTTTTTACGCCGGGACTGTTGTCTGGGTCTTTGTAAAAAATAGTCTCAATGTTGTTGTGATAGATGCAGCTGCACTGTGGTGACAATTGGGACAGGATGGATCCCCCCTCCTTGGTCCTACTCTCGGGAGCCTAGCGGGATGTGTGTGCTCTTTTTTGGGGGGGGGAAACTGAGCCACTCTGGTCTTCAGGGGTCCTGAAACCCAATCCAAGAGGAGAATAGCTGGGCCATGCCAGAGAGCCGATTTCCTTTTCAACAGACTCATTTATCACTGACCCACCCTTCGCTTCTGACACGGTGACGTGTGTCATTTATCAAGCAGGCTTTAGCAGACACACAGGAGAGGGAGGTAGGCAGGGGGCAGAGAGGAAAGAGCAGAAAACAAGACAGAGACTGGCCTGAGAGCAACAAAGACCAGGACAGGAATGGGGAATGAGGTGCAGTCAGTGGAGACACAGAAATGGAGACTGTCGCTGCTGTCTGTCTGTCTCTCTAAGAGGTTTTTCCAGGGAAGAGGGAAGAATGATTTTCCTCAAACCCTTAAGGAGAAGCATTTGGGAGGGGAGATTTTTTCGAGATGACAGTGTGGATTGAGTTACACAGAGTTGTGTTTTGATGAGTGACAGAATGTTTTTCTGCAACACGTCTCTAGTCTGTATGAAGAGGAAAAGTGTTTTGTAACTTTAATAAGTATGATCATGTATATTTGTGTGCTTTTGAATATATGCACAGTGGAAATGCAGAGAGCCACTTCAGAAGTGTGTGTGTGTGTGTGTGTGTGTGTGTGTGTGTGTGTGTGTGTGTGTGTGTGTGTGTGTGTGTGTGTGTGTGTGTGTGTGTGTGTGTGTGTGTGTGTGTGTGTGTGTGTGTGTGTGTGTGTGTGTGTGTGTGTGTGTGTGTGTGTGTGTGTGTGTGTGCATGTGGTATCACTCATGCAGCTGCCTGGCCTTTAAATGAACCCGGGCTGCTCTGCTCTCCCGTGGCCCTAACAGGCTCTCTTTAAGATGGATGCTTCTTTAAAAATCAGATTAATGATGGATACCAGGCTTATAGTGCCATTTATCATGAAGAATATTATTTAGGCCGGCCGTGTATGGCTGTAACTGGAGAGCCAGGACGAGAAGAAGCAGGGTGGAAAGCCTAAGACAGACACTCACTGTGTGATGGATGGCTGAGCGCTCTCTCTGAGTGTTACTAGACACCAGTGCCGCAGCAGTAGGCCATAATCAGATAGCCCAGGGATGTTTATCCCGCAACTACACTACCCAGATTGCCTTGCCTGGAGGGTTGTTTTTATGAAAGGTATAGTCGATCATTATTATCGTCTTCAGAAAGTGAGTCAAGCCATAAAAGTGAAAGGATACAGGCAACAGAAAGCAGAAGAGTTGGGCGATTATTAGTATGCGTGTTAGAATATTTTCAGATGATCCAGCGAGACTGATTGTAATGACCACCTAGACATTTTCCTTTGCCCTTAAGAATCATTCCACAACTATCATGAATAAAAGAGTACAGTGAGAGGTCAAGGCAAGGCCAGCCTGGTCGCTGCAAGCAGAAAAAGCAGTTGTTTTGTTTTTTCGTTCGCTTCTTGTTCCCTCTGTGGCTCCTGCCTCCTACACACTGCTGTGATTTATAGTGGCCATCCATCTTCAGGCTGCGTCCATCACCTCCTCGTTGCTAGGCAATAATGGCAGCAGCTGTGTGTTGTGTTAAAGGGTTTTTTGGTTGTCCCACTCCTAACCCTAAACTTTAACCCCCTCACACCACACAAACTATTAGAATAAGTAAAGAATTAACGTTTAACCAAAGATAAGTGGAATCCTCTGTTTATTTGGTTCCAGCTTGAACCACTCACCTCTGGTAAGCCCCACCCCTAGGCTTGTGCTGATTTATGACCATCATGTTACGTCATATTAGAAATGGCAAAACACTATGGACTGAATAACACACAACTCTAAGCCATTGATAACAACAAAGAATGTTCGTTTTACAGGGGTCATAGGGCAGGTTTGGAATAGGTCCCATCATTAGAAACAAACTCAGACATTTTAGGGACATGCATAATTGCTGGTTGTGGGTGTTGGTAAAAAAAAAAAAAAAAAGTTTAAACAAATCAGAATACATCGAAAAAATCTCTTGAATTTATGTTATTTATGCTATATGATTTTTATATACATTTTGGTCTACATTTACATAATCATTGAAAACAGATTATTTCAGTCACTGATGTTGATTATGAGATTACACAGTAAACATATACAATATATACAATAATCACTGGCTGTCAAAATCTTCATGAAAAAAGATTGCTTTCAAAATCACCTTTGCCTTGACATGGTTCTCAAGTTCTTCTTTCAGATAGTTGAGAGATGGTAAATGAAAACCTGATATAAATAGAGCAAAAGACCAATAGAATGCATTTATTAAAAGTAGGTGTGGTATAATGTGGACTCATGGCATTTGCATCCAACAACAAAAGAAACACCATCTTTAATGTCTCTAGGGGTTGGACCTTCCAGAAGCAGTGCAATTCCTCCTGATCAGGCTGTCTTCACCCAGACTGCTGGCCTTAAAACAACACTGTTACTCTGTAAAGTTCAAGAATTGGAGAAAGTCAGAAAGATGATGAAAAGTAGAAGGCGGAACACTCAGAAACACTAAGTACTTGTCATTGAAAGAGACAGACTTGAGGTTCATCTCTAGACTTTTAGAACAGGCTACACATTTTTTACTAGGATTGAAAAAGTGCTTAGTAACGTGATCCTGTAAAAAGTAATGAGTATTTTTTTTTTTGATTTCAGATTGCAGAATTCCCATATACTGTACAGATGTATTTGGTGGGTACAATGTATGTGCTTGTGCATATATTCCTAAATGGTACTGCCATTGATATAAATGATGATAGCATAAACATTAATAACAATGATGACCATAAGAATAACAATCTTTTTTAATAGTTGTACAAAAGTGCATAGAAGTGTATTATTGCAGATGCAAACAATCATTCCTTTTTTCATGCTCTGCCTTCTTTGTTTCAAATTATAATTCATTGACATACTATTGTAATTATGGCTAATTTAGTATAAGTGTATACTGCATTAGACACACTTACTGTGAGTCTCACCCCTGCTATTTATCTTAAAAAAAAAAAAAAAAATTAAACCATGCTAACTGCCCTACAAGAAATATGTATCCTGATCATGTAATCTTTTTTCTTTTATCTTTAATTGTCATCGTTATGGTAGTACCAGATTTTACATAATTAAAAGTCTGTATGTTGGGCTGGCAGCTTCAAGGTCCGATCGTAAAACAAAAGAGAGCAGAGGATTAAATTCATTCTTCTGCCTTTTTCCTCCTATCTAAAATCCTCCCTCCCTCCTCATTCTCACTTTGCGCATTGACAAGGTTCAGCCCAAAGCTTTGCCTGAGGCCAGAACGATCTTTCTGTTTTTCCCATCTCCCATATCACACATCCTGCACTACAATCGGCGGACACAATGTATTCACAAAGCCATCAGGGGGTAGAGAACACACACAAACAAACACTGACAAAGACATCGATGATAGCGTGTAACATGATCGCTGCTTAGAGCAAAAGCACCACTCGGAAAGGGAGTCAGTGCACGGTAGCCGGTCTTATGTGTTCAAAAAGGACTTATGTCAGGATTTGTTAACTGTCCAAATGGCCACTGATCACCTGTTGCATATTTTCTGGGACTGTGAGGCTAGTCTGTAAGGATCAAAGAGAAAGCAGGCGGGAGAAGTAAGTTTGATTGAGTGTCTTACTTTGACAAATGTGGACAACAGAAAGGCATTTTAGGTATGTCAGTGAGCTGCTGATATTTTGACAGAATGAGGCTGTTTTGGGCTAAATTATTCTAATCTATTTAAAGAGTTTTGGGCTTCTGGGAAACTTGAGAGAGTGAGTGGAAGTTGGTTGGGTTTTTTATTTCTTCTGGGATTGAGGTTGAGGCTTCCTGTCCTGTAGTGTGTTTGAGGAGTTTCCTGTCAGTAGGAACCCCCCGCTAAGAGGCCATGTTGGTCTAAGGCCATTGAGGTCCTGTTTAAATGCTGTACATAAGTCAGGAAACAGAGGTGTCCAAAACCTGCACTGAGGTCAATTTGAGTATTACTTCAAAATAAAATCGACTCAAGTGGAGGTAAATGTAATTATTTCTAGTGATGTATAGGTTACTTTGGACTTGATGCAAACAAAACATTTACAACAGAAAACATTTTTACAGTTTTCCATCTTGTGTCAATGTCAAATGAAATCTACATTTTTATAACAAATTTACAAGATGCCAGACACATTTGAAAAAATTTACAAAGTCAAATCATCAAATTAGACTCCATTTGAAAAATGTTATATGTAACTCAATGAGTAGCAATGAAATATATATATATATATATATAACCTCTATTCAAACCTCTCAATTGATTGTTGCAAGGTGTTTTAAACATGTGTTTACAGGAAGGCATAAAAACTGAATATAATCATATAAAAGTAAAACCAACACTAATAAACTCAACTTAAAGTATGTTTTGTTTTTTTTTCTCTTATAAATATGAGTAATTTGAAAGGTTGCCTAAGTAACTGTTGGTGTGTTTGAAAGATTAATACCTTCCTCTGTCAAGGAACACTCTTGATTTAGTGACCCGGTTACCCTAACCCCAGACAGAGCGCCTCAAAGACAAGTGAGATATTTAAACTAACATGTGATCCTAATGTCCTCTTTTCCATTCATTTGGATCATAATAAAACATGACAAGCTTCATTTACATTGCATTTTTTGTGAAAGCGGGGCCATAACATTCAGTACTTGAAGATTGTCTATTGAATGATTAAATAATAGCAGACAGCACATTCCTTCCTTTATCCTGTTTGATTTGGATTTCTGGGGTAATAAAGCCTTGTGCTTCTTAAGAGGCCAATCATAATTGTGTTTTTGTTGAATCCCAGCTGAGTCTTTGTATGTAGCACATTTCTATAACTGATAGAAAGGTGGAAGTACTTCTACAGCGTTATAATAATATTATTATTAATGTTGCATTTTATTTTTATTTTTTTACTCTTTCTCAAATTTTAGGTATTCTTTCCTCCTCTTTATCAATTGTATTTGAGGTCAAACAATGAATTAATCCTGATTGTGCCCTGGCCCGGTGTTTAATTATATTATGATAACCCTGTATTCAGACAACTATTGCCTGGCTTAACATGATTTGTGTTTGAACTAAACACAATAAATATTCTAAAAGGCCGTTATGAATTTTTGCAGACATATGCTTTTTATAAAATGCCAAATGGAATATTCCACTCAGGAGGATGACCCTACAAAGGACTTACCCTTTTTTTTTTTTTACACACTGCCTGTGGCAAGGTTGTAGTTTTTCTTTTTTGCACTTTTCTTTTTTTTTTTCAGACCAGGCATTCATAGGGCTAGACTCAGGTGCAGGTTTAATTTCACATCCTGTTTACTTTGCTATAGCTAGACCGGATCTATTTCCCCAGCTGTGGATATCACACCAGAATCATACACGTGGGACATCAGCGGGTGGATTCAGGGACAGGGACAGAGTTGTTTTTTTCTGTCTTTACTGAATGAAATTTGAGTTAAAACTTCACAACCACACAATATTGTAGTTTTTTTGTCATGCTTTTGGTTTATTTTATGTAAGTCTGATCAATTGGACTGGGAATTGGCTTCAAACCACAATCACCTTGTAGCACTGTTTCAATTTTGTCCACACTTGAATACACTGCAATGTATGGCAATTAAAAAAATATCACCTTTATCCATTCTAGTAACCAATAAGAATTATTATAGTGTAAAATAAATGGTGTCAGTGTGAGTTTCTGAATGTCCACCTCAATTAGTTTCCATTAGCCCTAACATCTGACTGATCGTGACTCTTGCTACAACATATATTTAAAAAAAGAATAAACATGTCTTTTTGGGTCTCTATGTATTCACCCTTGCACACTAGACCCATTTAAACCTAGTGTGAGCAGAGCTAGCCCATGGGACATACACTGAGATGGAGTGTTGTCAGAGACAGTACCTTCCTGCTTAATCGGCCCGTGTCCCTGCCCTGCCTGTTGTTCCTGATCGCCACAGCAGCACTGCAGTATTTCTATCAGATGAGCTCTCCCTGCTCGTCTGCAGCCCTTATGTTTATGAAAATGATACTCTAAAGGAATGCCTCCTGCATTCCAAGATGTCACTGTATTGTCCTTCAAGTACAAGTGTGTGTTTGTAACGGGGACTTTCTGTAATAACTGGCTTTATTTATAATTACATTTATGTTTGTTTATCTTAAGGTGAAAGGCAAGATGTAACTTTACTTTCTCCGTTTGGGTGAATGTGCTGTTGCTATTTGTACCGTGACTGAGATGGTGATTGTCTAAAACTCCTTAACCCCCCTCTCCACAATAGAATCATTCATAGGACCTAATGATTCTTGTCTTCCCTCCACATGGCATCGGTGCACTTTATCATTACGAGAACACACACACTAGGAGAACTCACACATTGGCCCTGCACCATATGCTGAGATATTAGTTAAGGCTGTATTCAAGAGTATTGTTGAATTCATAATTGCCATCTTTTTTATTCTAAGGGAGCCTCTATAGTGCCATCACCTTTTATTAGCTTGATAAATCACCTCTGTTGTCAGTCAAGCCAGGGAGAATAATTGGATGTGGTTGTCGCCCTGTGTGATGGATTATCAGTCATTGGGGATTAAATTAACAGATAGTGCTCAGACATAATGGTTTTTGTTTTGCATTTTAAATTGCCTGGGAGCCCAACTAGACTCGGTAGGTTTTTATAGCAGACCTGTACAGACCTTTCTCTGTGACGTATAAAGAAAAGCCATAGGGCAGCCAGTTTATTCATATGAGTTGTAAAACATTTATGACAGAGTTGGAGCGTAGAGGCAGGCCCATGAATCTGCTAACATAACGTGAAATTGGGATGGCAATTTTCTGATGAAAGGTAGACAATGTGGAGAAATGTGTCGAATATTTTTTGGGTGCGGAAGAGAAAAGTGACCTGACAAGTTGGTCAAGCGATGTGCCTCCAGCCTGATGCAAGCTGACATCTGTGACCAGCTAGTCAGGACACAAACACATTAACCACCTCATCCTGGCTGCATTTCCTCTTTCAAATGAGAATCTGACACAAATACCTTCCACTGGAGAAACAGCACAGAAAGCAAAGTGAAAGAGAACAGGGCTAGAGCTCTATTGCAGGGAGATATCTCTCTGGCGTGTTTGCCCGAGCGTGAGAGATTTACCTCCTCGGCCTTTTCTCCATCCTGCAGACCCCTCCCGCACCTCCATTTCACATTATCATAATTGTGTCCAGAACATGAGGGGCCGGGGAAGTGATCATGTCATTTTATTTACACCCTGCTTGGCCCTTTTTACAAACGACATGCCACTAACTGCCAAGCCGAACTGGGGCCCGATGACATCTTTTGATCAGGCCTGTCGGGGCCTATCAGCGGAGAATGGCAGGTAATGGATATCCAGTGACAAACCAAATCTCCGGGAGGATGGAGAGTGGGTCGCACCTGCCGGGTCTCTATTAGACTGGCCTCTCAGTGGGGCTGCCTGCTGACTCTACCCCTAGGGCCCAAATCAGACCAGCGCCAGCCGCATGGCTGCCTGGAGATTGGCTGTTAGCACTGGAAATGAGAGTTATTTCAGCTATGACATTTTTGTTTAGACTGGACGCGTGTGCATGGGGCAGTTGGGGGAATGAAGGATTTAGTCACAGTGTGTGTGGCTGTGTGTCTACATGTGCAAGTGCTACTCTGTGAACACGTCAGCTATTGGAGCTACACCTACAGCTATTTTAGGTTGTCTTAACAATATTGTGCACATGGCCTCAGTCCTGTCCAAAGGTCATCCAGAGAATATTTGCCAATCCTTAAGTTTGTGAGTAAGATGGAAGACACATGAGGACGAGTGGTGGGTGAATTTGCATTGGGTGGGCTCACTGCCACAGGACAAAAAATATTGTGAGAGTGAGGAGTAGTTTCTCCACATATCATTCTCATATACAGTCACTCACATACATGTATCATCTCCCTCAGTGTAAACAGTGGCCACTGTAACTAACTTGACAGATTTCTTATGCATTACAGTCATACCTATTACTCAGTTCATTCTTATTTTTTAATTTCTTATATACTGTATTTGAAATGCCTCTGTATTGTGTTTATATGATATTTAACACCTGTTTAGACTGTTTCATGAACAGTGGTATGACTATCTTCCACACATTAAAACACTAATGAACCCACTTCAGTCCAGATGACACTGCAGGATGTCTTTTCAGCATGTCAAGATTTCATCATCAAAATTCTGACATCTCTTTCTTGAAGTACTAAAGCTATCCGGATTGTGTGTGCCTGTCTGTATGTGTGTGTGTGTGTGTAATCAGAGAAGAGGCAGATGAAGAGGCGTCAGACATATTAACTGACAGATGGAGGTTGATCCAACTCATTTATTACCCCAGAGGAGAATGCCACAGTGAGATTGGGCTTCATTAATTTCAGATTTAGTTTTCATTTCAAGCTGTTGCGCCCTGAGATAAATAAAATGGCGCATTATGTTTTTGCCAAGATATTTCTTTTTTGTTTTCCTCCAATAGAAGGAGTGAAAAGAAGGGAGGCATAAGTTCCATGTGGCTGGGGTAGTATATAAATACAGGCTCGCCTAGAGGAAAATAACACCTCAACGGTTGATGAGGTGAAATGGGATGACTGTAATTTCTCAGCTCAGCTTTAAAGGCTCCCACACAGATGGCTCATTTATCCCAGGGAGTCCTCGGGCACACATAGCAGGAAAACTTTTTCTCCAGTTATTCTAACATAGCGTGTTTACTCCGTGCAATTTAACTCATCTCTTTCTATTTTCTCTTTGTCTCTGTCTTACTTGCAGCCTATTCTCCTGAGGATGTGACGGAGCACAGTGCAGACGCTGAGGAGGCTGATGGTGACGACCAGCCCTCTGTCCCTCAGGACGACCTTCTCACGAAAGATGAGTTTGATGAGCAAAGCGAAGGGCCTGCCAAAGACCAAGCATGTGACGGGGAATCAGCTGGAGGGACAGAACTCTCTGGACAAGACATGGACAGTGAGTCACATCTAAGTGAGACCAGTGATCGTCTCTCAGACTTTGAGAGTCCCACTAGAAAAACTGACCAAGTCACAGTGCCTCTTAATGGGGACACTAAGACAACCCCTATAGGTATGGACACCCTGGAACAAATGAAGGCAATCTACTCTAGCTTTCTGAGCACCTCGTTTTGGTCACCGCTGAACCTAAATTGTACACAGCCCCAGGCACAGTTGGCCCCGGCTTCTGCCGAAAAACCCACTCGCAGCAATAGCACCAGCAGCAGCAGTAGCTGCAGCAGCGGTAGCTATGACTGGCATCAGTCTGCAGTGGCAAAGACACTACAACAGCATCCTCCCCAGAGTCGCAACACTGCTCAATCTGAGCCCAGTCTCTTTAGTACAGTCCAGCTCCACAGGCAAAACCCAAAGCTGTTTGGCTCCATATTCACCGGGGCCAGTAAATTCCGCTGTAAGGGGTGTAGTGCTGCTTATGACACTTTAGTGGAACTGACAGTACACATGAATGATACAGGCCACTACCGAGATGATAACAAGGACAAGGCAGGGAGCGGGTCAAAGCGCTGGTCAAAACCTCGTAAGCGCTCTCTGTTGGAAATGGAAGGGAAAGAGGATGCAGAGAAAGTCCTAAAGTGCATGTACTGTGGTCACTCCTTTGAATCTCTCCAGGACCTGAGCGTCCACATGATAAAGACCAAACACTACCAGAAAGTGCCCTTAAAGGAGCCCATGGCCCCTGTGGCAGCCAAAATCCTGTCTACAAAGAAAAGGGGGCTTGTAGGGCTGGATCTCACTGCCTCACCACGATCTAAAGAAGAAAACCCCAAAGCAAAACCAGAAAGGAGTGAATCCTCACAAAAATGTTCATCTACAGGGTACACCCTTTCAAATACACGATATGGCCAGCAGAACGGTGCTAGCTATGCTTGGCAGTTTGAATCCAACAAATCACAAATCCTTAAGTGTATGGAGTGTGGGAGTTCTCATAACACACTACAAGAACTGAGAAGTCACATGATGGTGACGGGACATTTCCTAAGGATGACAAGTTCAGTGGGAAAAAGAGTCAAAACACTTCCAGAAGCCACTTCCCCCAATCCTGGAAGAGTCACAAGTCCTGCTGAACATAGGGTTCAGTCTGTCCCACTCGCTCCGACCACCTTCTCCCCCACACCTCTTCAAACTACTCCTCCTGCTACTTCTCCTCCTCTCATGGAGGTCAAAAAAGAGGAGATTGAAGAGGAGTGCACTAAGCAAGAAACTGGCCCAGATGAAAAGCAGCTGCCAGTCTCCTCTGGAAAGGAGGAGGCTGCAGAGAAAGATGAAAAATTTGACATTGCAAAGTACAACTACCTTACAGAAGAAGACCTTAAGGAAAGTCCTAAAGGGGGGTTGGACATACTTAAATCCCTAGAAAACACTGTGACTTCAGCTATCAACAAAGCCCAGAGTGGAAATCCAAACTGGGGTGGCTACCCAAGTATTCATGCAGCCTACCAGTTCCCCAGTGCCCTTAAACTCCAACAAGGTGGCTTGGAAAAGAACTCCCCAATAAAGTTTTTGTTTAATGGAGGGGGAGCATTATCTTCCATTGCTAAGAACCAGCCCCTGGTTTCTCCACCGCCTACACAGTCCTCCCCGTTCTCCAACAACAATTTCCAAGCCATGGAGGACTTGGTGAAAAAAGTGACAGAGAAAGTAGCAAAGGTAGAGCAAAGAGTGAAGCTCTCTCCAATGATGGAAAACAACCACTCTCCCTGTAGTAGTGAAGCTGAAGAATCACATAAGGGAGGAGACTCACCTAGGGAGTGGAGGGCAGTCACTCCAGCCAACAGCGACAAGGGAAGCCATAGCGACAGAGCCTCCCCAGTAACAGAGCCCAAGAGAGAGACTGAGGCCAAATCCCCACTGGCTTCTACACTGAGATGCGGTACCACAATTATCACTGGCCATGCTCCTCCAGAACAGCCTTTTGTCAACCCTCTAAGTGCTCTTCAGTCCATAATGAACGTTCATTTGGGGAAAGCAGCCAAGCCCTCTTTGCCAAACCAAGATCCCCTGAGTCTGCTCTCCAGGCTCAGTCAGAGCATGGCTGAGAAGGCTGCTGTGGCCGCACCTCCCTCACAGACCAAAAAACCCGAAAGCATGTCTGACAACAGCATTGGTCAGCCTAGTGATGACCAACCTATGGACCTCACTAAAGGGAAAGGTGATCGAGGCAGTTCTGTATGTCCAGCCTCCTCAACCCCATCTTCCACAGCTTCTTCCATCTCACCATCTTCTCTTGGAACCCCAGCAAAGCTAACAGTGGTTTCACCGTATACTTCCAGCAGCCCCTTACACGAAAATGCACTGTCAGATATCTCAGACATGCTCCGAAATCTTACACAGTCTCACCATGTCTCAAAACCACCCTCACGTTCCCGAATCACAGAAAAAGTGGAAGTTGTAGGAGCTACCCCAGATGACGATGACGCTGCCCTCCATGGCCACAAACGTAAAGGTCGTCACTCCAATTGGAATCCTCAGCACTTATTCCTTCTGCAGGCTCAGTTTGCTTCTAGTCTTCGGCAAACATCTGATGGAAAGTACATCATCAATGACCTTAGCCCACAAGAAAGAATGCATGTATCTCGCTTCACGGGCCTGTCTATGACCACAATAAGTCATTGGTTGGCCAATGTCAAGTACCAGCTAAGGAGAACTGGCCGAACCAAATTCCTCAAGAATTTGGAATCCGGTCAGCCAATATTCTTCTGTAGCGACTGTGCTTCGCAAATCCGAACCCCAGCGGCTTATGTATGCCACCTGGAATCTCATCTGGGATTTAAAATTAGAGACTTGGCCAAGCTGTCCCCGAAACAGACTGTAAGGGACTCTCATGCTCTTACTGAGAAACTGATGCCCCTGGAGTCCTTCCTTTCACCACAATCACTAGATGACTGCAGTAGTAATGGGGCAGTGTACCGCTGCCAGCTCTGTGTCCGTAAATTTGCCACTAAGCACGCCATCAAGCTTCACCTCAGCAAGAGCCATGGGAAGTCTCCGGAGGACCATCTGCTGTATGTGTGTGAGCTTGAGAAACACTAAAGTACTTCAGAAGTAGAAATACTAAACCCATGTAGAATGACTGTTAAACACGCTAAGTGAGGATATATGAAAATGTGTGATGATGCACAAAGATGCCACAAACTGCTGTTAAAACATCAGCACAAGGTGTTTACATGTGTTAAGCTTATTAACATTTCTCATTTCAAAATACATTTTCACTGTCAAATATATATAGCAGGTGAAAAATATTCTGCTTGTTGTCAGCTTTGTTGTTCCCTCCTGATATGTATACTTTAGGTAATAAATGAGGCATAACAATCGTAGAATGAATCTCTTGATAAGAAGGCCAGCTAATAACTTGAAATATATAAAATTTATTCTATTTATTTTGTATTTTTGTGAATTTTTTTTATTTTATTTTTTATTTTATTTCTTTTATTTGCTGATAGACTGCATGTCCTAAGTACTGTTACATTTGTAGCCTTGTCCTGTCTAGATTTCAAATAATTTCCAACACCCAAAAATAGCCAAACACCTGGAAGAGCTCCTTTAACAAAAAATCTGCCAAACAAAACTGTTTTCCCTGTTTGTTTTTACAGTTTTCTCTGTACACCCTTTGTTTTTGTTTTTTTGCCTGATTGTAATAGCTGCCTTGTTTGTTGTCACTGAGTAAGGGGTGCTCCAAATCCAGGTCTATGTAAAAATGTAAATATAGTGTATAAGCTTACAACTTGCTGTTTAAATTATGCATACTTGATATATTTCCTAATTTAAGAGGACTACGACTATCCACTGGTGCAGAGCCTTTGAAGAAGATTAAAAGGACATTGTTTTGCACAATAGTTTTATAAATGTTATTTGATAAAAAAAAATACAAATATGTTAATGCCTTGTGCTTCTATGATTAAATTGAATTAACTGCTGCATAAAAATTGTGGGTTTGTTTATTGCTTAAAAACAAATTCAAAGCTACCAAGCTCAGAACAGACACCCAATAATTATAACAACCTTTTAATCCAGTTCAAGAAAATGTTTTATACTTTTATTATTTAGGGATTTACAACTGCTGTATTTTAACACTTTACTTGTTCTCAGACAAACTGTATACAAGTAAAAAATCCAAAGCCTCTTCCCATGCAGTTGTCAACACAAGCACAATTTGTCTCGATATCCCTGTCGTTGTTGTGGGGAGAGGACTCAAGAGGTGCAAGCGGTGCCACTGCCTGCAAGGCGTCTGGCAGGTGGTGTGTGCTGCATGTAAACCACCAGATGTTTCTGAAACGAGCCACTGGAGGAGGAGGAGGCAGGCGGGCTGCAACAGCAGGCTGAGTGGGCTGATTACCACGGGGGCTTGGATGCCATCAGGAGCCCTGGGCACAGACAGCAGATCTGGCACACACCTGGACTCCAAGACTGTCCCTTGGAAAAAATAAAGGGGATCCTATATATGCGCACAGAGACGAGCTGACAGTGGTGCAGAATGCACAGACAGGTGCTATTCCCTCAAAGCAGGCTTTTGGATCTAACAATATTACTGGCAGGTGTTGATGCTATCACAGTAGTCACAATTCAGGCTCAGTGCCATGTAATGAGAAAGTTTTTTATGCTTTGCAGTAAACATTATGAAAGAGTGCGCACACACAGAAGGACACACATTTCCTCTTCAAATATTCTGCAGTCTAACTTTGTCTTCTTTAAGGCTGCCTTAGGACACTATGTTCTTTCTATTTGATGTTCCCAGGCTTTGCTTGTCATGACTGAGTGAGTGACTTGGGCCAGGGGAAGTTATCTGGTTGCTATGGTGACGGCCATTTGGCCAACCCCTAACCCATGCTCGCTCACTCAACAGAGGACAGCTCGAGTGCAGCACACCCATTTACTCTCTTAAATCTCATCATCTCGCTTCAGTTCCTCCCACCCGGGAACAGATTAATTAACACACACACACTGTGTCCTGACCCCGTCTTCTCACACAAACTCATTACCGCCTCAGACTCGCTCCCGGCCCTGCAACGTTTAGGATACATTGGCCTAACGTTGTGGGAGAACCCAGTGATGACTCACATCTGACAAGCAGAATAAAGCCCTTAACAAAAGATGATAATTGAAAGATGGGATTCAGACCGGTAGCCATTGATAATACAAATGAAAAAAGCTGAGCTGCTTTATTGAAGCTCTTGTGAGCTTTCCAAACTCACTCAGTCCTAGCCAGTATAAAACCCTCCCTTACATGTAATTTTACACTGTACTATATGTGTTAATGATTGCAATGGCTTTGTGATCGACTAGGGGTGAAGATTGTTGGGGGCGTTAATGAGATAGTTGACACTTTGGGGGTTAATGAGAGGCTGGAGGCAGAGGGCTAAATGATTGGACTTCTGCTTGGATGAGCATTACAGTGGCTGTTTTAAGAGGGCAAAGTGGAAGCTGCCGATCTGCTGTAGCCAATTATTTAGCATGAAAAACACAAAAGTCCTCCGAGTTGTATTTCTCCCTGGTAATAAAGTGGAGATTAGATGTGTTATCTATTGTTCTTTTGTCTTGACTATCCTTGAGGGCTGGGTAGTTATAGACACTGATGCGCCTCAATGCTCCTAAAACAAAGTCAGCAGTGAAAGGGGAAGAAAAGAGGCGGACAGGACAGGGATAGGATAGGAAGAGAATAAGTCCCCCCACTCCTTCACATCACAGATCTCCCATCAGCTCTTGTCATCCCTCTAATGAATATCAGTTAAATTGCTCTGTGGATCTGAGGAGTTTGGATGTCAATGTGATTTGTGTGAGTGTGGCGGATGGAGGGGCCCAGACTAATGAAAGGCGAGTCTAGCCTGACAGAGTGATGAGCATCAAGCCTATCAGACCAATCAGACAAGAGCAGTTGACAGCATGGACAGACCGACAGCCTAGGCGAAAGGCTATGTATTTAGGAAAACAAAATGGCTGCCAAAATAGTGGTAGACATCGTTAGAAAACATTGATATATATCTTTCCTGTCTTTGTGGGAACTTTGTGTAAACCGACACAGGCATTTGAGACAGGAAACAAGCGCATGCTTCTAAAATGCATAGACGCTGTCTTACTTATTAGTGTTTATTTAAGTATTATCAATCATCTTATTAAAGTATATCAACAGGTTAAGGAGACAACATAGTTTAAATATAAACTCAGCTCTACAATGGTGTTATAGTTTGATTTCAAATTATCCTGTGAGTTTAAGCTAAGATGTGGTGTCCATTCCTTTAGTTGCCACAACAGAGGTGACATGATGTCTGCTGACAGCAATGTAGTCATGGGTAGAGTCAAGTTAGCTTCACCTTGGACCTTTGATCCATGTTTACATAAATGGGAGGGGTCACACATATCTAGCTCATTATAAAGGTCAATGGCCTCTTGGTGTCTCCAGAAAATGTCATCCAAATATAGACTGCAGATGGAAAGAAAATAATAAACAACAAACAGATGGAGATGCAGATACAGAGTTGAGTTTCAGGTGGTCTTTACTAATATGCTGTCGCTGGAGAGTGCAGCGTTTCATGCTGCTGTGTTGCAGAGCGCTGCTGCCTCAGATTGCTGTCAGAGGTATTTTGGTGTGATACCTGACAGATTTGCTAAAGACAGTCGTCTCAGGGCACTACTCTATATATCGTTAGTTTAATGCACAATGACATGACCAATTATAGTGAGCTCCATGCTCAAATAGCATGTCAAAACCTGTGTATCAATCCATTAGATCCTGTCTCCCATCACATTAAGTGGTACCTTTAGCTATCTGTTCAGCACGTAAAGAAAAAATGCTGACGGAATGGGAAAGCCGTTCTCCGTGCTGTTCTCTGAGCCAATGTCTTTTAGAAGCTGTCTCTCTTTCTCTCTCTCTCTTTCTCTCATCTCTTTTTCTTTGTCATTATGCGTGTCTCTTTGCTTATCCCAGCCTCGGAGCTCAAAATGCATAAACAATGCATCTCAATAATGGCCTCCATTGTTTACTTAGCTCTGGAAATGTATTTGTGCAAAACTCTAAAATGCATTTAGCGGGAATCATTCACTCTATGTAAAGCCTTGTTGACACTAGGGTGCTCTCAAAACAGGGAGAAGTGTCATAACAACATCATACATCAGCGTACCAATTGGAATAAAAGGATGGGATGTAGAATAGGTGGAGTAGACCAGTATTTTGACCAGGTCTAACTAGTGCTTCTGTGTGGGGCGGCTCTGTGGGCCGTGACAGTGGGTGGGAGGAGGTGTGTGATTTAGTGCTGTTGGTCCTAACGACCTCTCTGTCCTTGTGATGAGGACATGCAGCCTCAGGGCGCTGGCATGGAGGATGTGGCTCGGACCGCCTGGCACCTCGCCTGGCACCACGCGTGGCAACACGTCCACACACCGCCACCCATCTGATGGATCGGCTGTCTCTTGTGCCACCTTCATGAAATCACTTTTTGATTTGTTGTCATGTTTTTCTCCTCTTTTTTTTTCTTTCCTTGCTACTTGGGTTTTCACGGGTAAGAACACCCTCTGGTCAGGTATTACAAGAGTGATTAAATTAACCTTCAATAAATCAGCATAATAGAGCATTACCTGAGAGTGTGTGTGGCTGGCGGTTTGAAGGTGTGTGAGCAGGAGGTCAGCGCCTTATGTCCATCCATGACTTTTGTATGAAACACAGTTGCCCCGTGGCTGAAGCTGCTCTTTGCGATGTGCCATTTTGCAGGAAACACATCAATAAGGCGCGATTACAAGGCTGACAAAATTAATCTCTACTGTCATTTCACACAGCTCCGATTTGAGAGTGCTCTGATCAAGTTACATTAGTGGGAAGCCACTGAATGATTTGGAAAGGAATCAAAATCTATTTGACTTCCCTTCTGTTTGGCAAGGGCTTATTATTATCAAGAAGCAGTCCGGGTACCAATGACATTTATGGGGGCATTTTAATCTAAGTTGCTGAATCCAATACTTCTAATTCTATATTACTCTAGGCATTTGTTTTATCAGTTGTTTGATCAGTAAAGATCAGTTCATTTAGACACCCTCCATAAAATAAAAAGATGCACCAGTGCTATTGATGCTAACATTGTGACCATAATGCTTCACACTTGTAAGTTTATACCACTTCTAAATATAAAACAATATTCATAACAAATGTAAGAAATTTGAGTCAAGAGGATATAACTTATACCACCAAAAACTACATTAAAAGGGATTTTGATACATTTAGATTTACAAAGTTTAGGTTGTTTTCATGCATTACATCATAGCTCAATGAAATTTCTTAAACATCATTATAAAACTAATTTCATCAAATGTCAGACAACTCATACTTTTTATGTGTCCTTCATAAGAAACCCTTGACAGAGAAGGAAGGCAAACTTGGGACATCTGCTTCTCTGCTTTTCACGGAGACATGGCATGAGATTTTGACGCCGGTTGTCAGGGTAATCTGACAAGACAGGCCTCATGTTTTAGCGGAGTGTTTTGGAAAAAAAAGAAAAAAAGTGCTGCCGTCGCTCTGGCTCGTGTCTTGCGCACATCATTCTGTCTCCTTGACTGTTGTGCGCGGCGTAGGTGGCACGGAGAGGGAATGTCCGGTAAATCCGAAGGGAGGAGGAAGAGAGGGAAAATAGGAGTCAAACCCGTGACCTCTTCGGACGTGCGACGTGTCTGGAGTTGGCAGGGGACGCAATTGAGAGTGACACTCCTGGTTGGAGCTGCCAAACTGCCACTTCCTGTCCTCTTTATTCACACATAGCAGGAGTTAAAGCCTGATGTTTGAAGAGCGCGGAACAGACATGTGTCTCCTTGTACAGACGTTCCTTCTGACTGTCATTATTGCGGTACATGTCTACTCTGTCAAAACCCCGGCCTGAAACATATCGGCCCAACAAAGCCAGAAAATCACGGGGTAATGTGTGTATTTTCTTCATTTTATAGTGTAGAAAAAAACTAACTTTACTTGCAACTGTCAGTGTTGCCCTTGTTCTTCTTTTTTCCCTACATGCTCCGGTGCATCACTGGATTTGGGAGACCTCAGTGACCTTGCACAATTCAAACGGCTGTAAAACCGGTAAAATTGCACTCATAACTTTGTCAATTTGTGCTGAACAGCCCTTTAACTTTGTTAGGATCAAGTTTGTCACTTGTATTCTTCTTCTCTCTCCTTTAATGGCTTTGTTGTTCTGCTCCCGGCCTCGCCCTAATAACGCTTTATGCTGGAGATGGGTCACTTTCACCAATACAAATAAGATTCAAAGTCATGTGTCCGGCTCCAGGTTTTTATCGAATCCTGTCCCCTCAGGTCAAGTTTGTTTTATTTCTCTGATATTAGTGTCTTTCCTGCCTTTGTCTTAACACTATATCCATTGCTGTAGCGCTTTCTTTCCCCCTCACACACGCATACAAGCACACATTATCCTTGGGCTATTACCAGGATAAGTCAATTTGATCCATCCAAGGCACTGGATGTCATTTTATTCATATATTTTCAAGCCTAGTGACTTTATTAAAGGCTACTGCTTCAATTTATCCTGAATGGATGAATGCACCCACTGATGAAGCACAGGGAAAAATGAGCCCCACACAGCCAGAAATGACCACAGCCAATCAGCCTGTCATTTTCAAACGTGTTCTCAAATTTTTCTTTTAATGTGCAATCGTAAACAGCTTGGTGAGTCTGATGCGTTTCGGCACAATGTTTGCTATTCATGTGCGTCTGAAGAGACAGAGAGCTGCCCGCCTGCCTTCCAATGACATGAGAGTGACTGTGGAGACTTCCAGCTTGGGGGGAAAAAATGAGATGTTACAGTCAGTGGAGGCACACAGTGGAGAAAAGTTGGAGACGAGACAAAAATGTGTCTATTCGTGCCAACTGGTGTCCTGACCCTCCTCGAGGCTGCCATTGCCTTCTGTCAAGCGAGGGAATTAAAGGGCCGTTCACGACACATGAGCACTTCCACGTCTTCCATCCCAGTCCACTCCCTTTTCTTTCCTACTTTTAGCCTAGCCGCTGTAACTTATTGGAAGCTAAGTCCATTCAGGAAAACAGAAATGCAACTCTGTTTCTTTAAGGTGAATATGCCAGAGTCCATGCAGCCAACAAGTCTTCCGGGGGCAGAGGGGAAGGTCATGTAGAGTTCAGAGTGAGAGCCATGAGTGATGGCTGGAGAGGGACTCTGTGCTATCTGCTCTCGCTGCTCCATCTCTCAAAAGCTTCATTTTCAAGTATAGGTCAGAAAGCTCTAAGATTACTGTAACAGACAGAATACAACTCGGAAAGTCTCCACAGGGACAATGTAAATTCTCGGTCAGCTTTAAGTAAACTATAATGCTAAAGGAAAGGTTCTATATTTTGTGAGTGTCATTCAATTAGACACTTAAGGATAGTTTGAATAATAGCTGTCAGCACATTTCATTTTTAGAGCAGCGGACAGGGGTAACCACAAAGAGAAAACCCTGTAGGCTATTGTTGCAAATGGTGCCAGTAAAAGTTTTGATTTTACACAACTGACATTTTAAACTACTTTCCACAATATATGTTGTTGAGAAATGGCCCAAAGTTTGGTTCAGACAGCCACATCAAAGTACTCATAGAAACGGATGGAAAAATGTATAAATAAAGACCATAATACAGTCACATGATGTCAAAATACATGTGAAGACTTTCTAATACTCTTGCAATAATAGTTTTGTTAGTTTTTTGTTTTTAAGCTTTGTAAGTGGTTGTAAAAGTGTGTTGTGCCCATTAGCAGCCACACATAACACAAAGTCTGTCACTTCTCATGTTGGCATTCTCCAAACTGGGGCTGTGTTGACAATTATTTTCTGTAAAGAATAAGTTATCTGCTCACAAGTGTCTTTTAGACCACCTTTTACACAATGTCAACACTTACACTTTGCCAAACGACAATTTATAATATATTTCATTTTACCTGATATTTTTTTTCTTCTTGTTGGAAGAAATGGTTTAAACCACACATAGTTTATTGTAAAAGCAATGTAAAAAAAAAAAAAGAAAAAAAGGCTTTATGATGCCATCTACTGTTGATTATAAGCGTTTTTTAATGGTTGACAACCTGTACTCAGGAACCAAAAACATTGGCTAATCACATGGTCGCAAAACCACATGTTAGATAAAGAATTGCTCCCATTGGTCTACACTGGCATGTTGTTTAATCGCTGCCGATAATATGTCTTTTGACCAAGCCTCTCCCATGGTACCTCTAAAATGGTCCTCGTGTAAGGGCGCCTCCATACGACGATTTTAAAGTGAAATACTGCGATATACCGCCGTCCACCAGAGGGCAGGCTCCAAAAGCGGAAATATAAGGAGAAACCCAATGGCGACTTTACAAGAGTAAAACTCATGTTTACAGCCTGGTACAAAAGATGGCTCCAGTCTCTAGAGCTAAGTTTTTACTACATGACAACTCTGACAACTTAATATGTCTGTTTATGCTATCTGAAAACTATTGTTTTACTATGGAGTAAAAGCCAAAAAGCCCAGATATAACCGCCATTTTATTACCCTGTCGTAATAACAATATTGGTGAATAGGGGACCAATGGGCGGATAACATCCATATTTATTTACAATCTATGCTTTTAACCATGGAATAAATTCAAGTTTTTAATACAGAGAAACAGCTCAAAAAAAAAAAAAACATCAACAGAGTAGAAAGGCGATGTTAAACGCCGATAAATACTGTCTATTAAATCAAATAATGTTTAACAAGACAGAGATACTACAGTATATTAATTACTGTCATCGCAGCTAAGCTAACACTACGCTCTAACGTTAAACTAAACAGTTTGGTGTACTGTATTAGTAGTTTGTGGTGGAAAAATTGGTCTGGTTAAATTTTTTTTAATAAAAGAAAGGAGAGGGGTTTCTAGGCTGCTTTTGGTGGAAAGTGGAATCTGAGACAGGGACTGCAAAAAGGAAATCAGGTAGCTTTGATGACCATGGGCTGTATCTTCCCGATCAAAACGCTGGTATCTGGCGAGAGACGGGGGCTCATTGAGGGGCAGTTCAGATCAACGTTTTTCGATTTTCACTGCAAAGACGGTAAGAATAGGCAGGATTAGAGGGTGCAGGTAGGCCTGTCCCAGGTAATTTGCATTTAACCAATCACAGGGCTTTCCTCCAGCGTAGCATTATCGCAGGTATTATCATTAAATTATATTTATTTTATTTTAGAATCATTCAACTGTGATACATACTATTCTATTTTATTGTTTAATTTGTTTTGCCCTTCTTTTTTAATAAAAAAAAATACTAATTATTCAGAGCCTATACTTTCTTGTCACTAATTTTATCATAAACAAAGTTACTTACATTCAGATAAAAAAATATATTTTATCATTATTTTGTCTGAATCAAGATTTTTATGTCAGGTTTTATGTGTGATCATTTTAATTGTGTAACTCTTCTGTGATGTCTTTGCTCAACAAAACCAACAGCTACATGTTTGGACAAGCTCTGTATCAACATGAGAGAAGAAAGTGGAGTACTGCCAGATTTTATACTGTTTTAATTTGGTAGTGGACTAAAGACAGAAGAAACCTCACAATGTTTTTCCTTTTACTCACATCATGTAAAGTCGTCCTCATGTTTATGCATGAGTCTTAATTGGTCTCAATCACATGGCCACTGCCTGATCAGCTTTAAAACAAGCTGTATGTGTAAAACAAGTATTATGTGTGGGTCTCAGACTGACAGAGCAGACAGCACAGACAGGTGTCACTCCTGTCAGGACTTGGTCCAGGCCCAGGCAGAGATGAGGAATGTGAATTATACCAGCACCCGTAAGTTTGTGACTGTATTTTGGAAATGCTCCAAACCACAGATCCAAGCTCCTGATCAGGCTGTGTCCCAGTGAGTTTCCTATGTTTTGCTTCTAAAGCCCGCTTTCTCTTTGTTTAAGCTAAATGTTTACTCTTTCTCCACTTCAGTCATAACGTGTATATTTTTATTTAGACATGGGCTGTCCTGCATAATGTTTTTTTAGTACTTCTATAAAGCCATGGATGATGGTTGATAATTTAAAAAAATAATAATATTTAACAATTTAATAAAATGGATTTATTTTAAATTTTTATACCAGAACATGTGCACAAAATAATACAAATATGTGTGGCAATAACTTTACATCCTTAACAAATTGAATGATGCCTGCATCAGTCTGCGGCCCTGCCCCTGAATTCACCTGCAATGGGCTTTAAAGAACTTGAAAGGGCTTTAGATTTCCAGGTGGTGGAATAAATGGATAATAATTAAACCTATCAGAGAAATGAACGACCTGAAGTAAGGAATTAAAAAACTAGACTGGTTTCCAGTCTTTATTTGCCTTGAGGCTGTGTTGATTCAGGAGCAGCACTGTCTGACAGATACGCTGAACATGAGCATCATGCAGCAGGGCCAGAACAAGGAATGTGGGCTATGGGCTAAAACTAATTTGGGCCCCATTTGGTGAGGGTGGTCTGGAGGGTCCAACCACATTACATGTTTTAGTCGTGATAGGGTTAAAACTTGTAATTATTTTCTGAACTAAAAATGAAATTAAGCTTTCTCTAAATAAATAAAGCTGACGCAGAACAGGCTATTGCTTAATTTCTTTTTTTAAGAATTCCATAAATAATTCAATAAGCTGAATCTACACAAGTTTCAGATTTTTAGATAAAGAAGAGTATAAAACTAATATCCTTTTTTTTTTTAATTAAAGCCTTTAAAAAATCAACATTTTTGAACAGATTGACCTCCGGGCACAATGGGCAAATGCTTAAAAGTGCTTAATATCAAGCCGTGATGGCTTGCTCAAGAACACGACAACAGTATGAACTGGGATGAGCTGGAATCAAATCGCTAAATTTTGTTAGCATTATGGTTAATGTTCAAAACAAAGGCTAACAAACTTTCAGAAATTGCAAACCTATGTATTTAGGTTGATTTTGGCATGATTTAGTGTTGAAAAAAAATTGACTAAGATAATTAAGATCTACATTTTTAAAAATTCTGTTTCAAGAGGTGCACCTGCGGGCATTCCATCTCACTGTCCCGGTAGAGAATATTTGTTGTAGGAAGATACCCAAGGTATAGCATTTCCATATGTAGATGTTTGCCCTACCGATTTCACAATCAAAGTGAGATAAGGCTATCACAACATAATAACATAACAAGAAAGTGAAGCTGCAGTTTGAACTCCTTGTTACATCAAAAGTGATGCTTTCTGCACAATACATACAGTCCCATACTGTACATGTATTTTAGTTATTGGTTTCATAAATAACAAAGATTATACATCATGTTGAATCTTAAAATGTCATATGGAGCTGTGAGCAGGTTTATTCAAAAGGAGCCATAAGTGGTTTACCTGTGGTTTCTATAATTATCAATTATGACAAATCACATCAGACAAAACAACAACGCTAAAAATTCCAGCTGGACAGTGTTGGAATTTACTGGAAATTCAGGAAAAGAAGAGGAAAAAAACAGGCAGTTGTATTTGTGTCAAGGGACATTAATGTAAGTAATGTAGGTTGAACTTTGCATCTGTTGAAGGTGACAATACTGCAACAACATTCTTCACTATCTCTTCTGTTTAACTTAACCACACCTTGCGATAGCAGCAGCCTCCTCAAGCAGCAGATATGTTTGAGTGCATGTGACAAGTCCCGAATCTAAACCCACCCCTCTTTGCCTCCGAAAGCCCCCCGCAGCCCTGCGCCGCTGCTTCCAACCTCCTCAACTATCAGAGCTGTATCGTTTTGCAAACCTCTGCGGTGATGTTGTCAGGCTTCTTTCTGTGAAGTGGCCCCAGCCATAAAACAACAGTGACGTGAGTGATTGATCCAGCAATGAGGATGGCAATACTCCTCTGCATCAATATGAAGGCAGCCTGCGGGACTGGAGCCCTTTCAGACAACTCTCTGTTTCTCCTCAGAGGAAAAATCCATACACAATTGATGGCAGTTCAAAGAGAGGCTTTATTGTGGGATATCAAATAAAACATCAGAGAACACAGAGGACGGCCGAGAGAGATAGAATTAAAAAGAGCATGCAAGTGAGCGAGAGAAGAGGGTGCGAAACAGGCGAGAGACGCAACAGAAAGAGCGATCTGCATTTCACTTTATCTCCTGTTTGCACCTGAATGGTAATGAACTGGCTCAGACGAAATGGAGAGACTTCATCGTTTTCTGCAGGACTCCCAAACAGCATGTGCATGTCAACAGTATCTATGGCACAATTACACTATATGATCCCACACAGGCCGCTATGCAGATACAGAAAGCAGGTGATAGCAGAAGGCAATCGAGATAGATGCATATAGGTGTTTTAGGTGGGATAATTTGAGGGTAGAACACTAGTGGATGTACGGAGTAGAGACATCAGTCGTTTCCTGTCTGTTCTCTGTAGCTCGGCCCCCGGCGATACCCCGTTATGATTTCATCAGCACTGCTTCTAATCCACTTACTTAATGAAATACATAATTAACACGGCTTAATTGTTGTAGGGACAGTTTTGACTGAAATCATTTCCTGTGGCCACTGTTGCTGTAATTGAATGTATTTTTCACAGTCGATTGAGTTGAGATCTTTGTGGTAAATCCGAGGTTTGTTGTTTTCTTTTTTAATACTGTTGGCATTTTGTTTTTTCCAGCCTTTCAAAGAGGTTAGGCTATGTCTTGTTGTTTAGCCACTTTAATTTAGCCTCAAAGTAACTACACATAAATGGTCTCTGTATTTGGATTATTCATATTATAAATATTGCAATTGTTTTGATATGAATATTCATGTTTCTACTTATTTTTCAATAAAGCACTCTGAAGTTTTGGGGGAAATTATGCAGCCAATAAAGACCCATTTGAAGCTAATTAGCCTAGCTCATAAAAGACAAGTACAAGCAGCTTATATATTACTACTGCTAACTATAATTATTCCATTTGATTGACATGAGCAATCATGTTTCTGAATCCATTGTCAATGCTTTTTTTCCTGTTCATTTAGCTGCTGATTGATCGATGTGTCAGGTATGATGGGACATCATGGCGTTAAAGCGCATTCACATTGCACTCACGTGACCGTAGCAGATGGCACAGCTGAGTATTAGAGTGGGTTCACCTGCTGTTTCCTATCTTGCCGCCTGCTTCACCGCTATCAAATACCACCAAGGGAGAACCATGAAGGAAAAGAAGAGACGGAAGAGGAAAGACAGGGCAATGAATGAGAATGAGCCAAGTACAGTATGTGTGAAGGAATACTCACAATCGTTTCTCCTCATTTTCACCTTCTCCCTGTGAGTCGTAAGTCGAATCAGAAGCTCGTAATGACTGGATGCAGTGTGGGATCCATTTAGCACCCGTTCCAGACCAGCGGATGAGTACAGATAGAGGGGCTTAAGAGACACATAAAGTAACTATGACTGATTGCTGAGTGCGATGACTCCAAGGGACATCCTCTGTGTAATTCTCTTAGTGTAGCATAATATCATTTATCCCGCAAATAGACGTGTGACCCCGCAGTACCCGTGTCAGTGGAAGTTCAAGACTCGGGAGTGCACTCGAAGGGCACACACGCAGCAGTAATTACACAATGTCGTTCCTCTCCTATAAACATTACATTAGCCTCTAGTCAGCTCCTGTGTGAAGTGAAACACACAGATAAGAACAAATGGCATTCACACGTTACAGACATTATGTATGCATAACGTGAACATCGCTTTGAGGGCACTGCTGACTAATAGGAGTACTCTGGAAATATAAGCGTCTTATCAGTGATGGATTCCGCCACACCTACCCACCTTGACAGCCGTCCAAGCGACAGTGCTCCTCGCCTGCTATCTGCCCTCTACAGCCCCTGTGCCTGGGCTGTTTGGCGATGAGTGGCAGGTGTGTGTAAACGCTGGCGCCGATATGTCACATGCACCAATCTGCAGTCCCACGGGGATCCTACTGGGAGTTCAGCCTGAGTATCACGCGGCGGAGGAAAAACAATTTCTGCTGCCAATACTCCCGCACGGATGAGAAATGTTTTAATATTTGCCGCTGCTTTATGGCCTCTGCGCTTCTGACAGTGATGGAGAAAATGTCAGCTTTTTCCACCCTTAAATGCCACTCTTTGTCTCAGTCTGTTTCTTTTCATTGATCTCTGCCTCAGCCTAAGAATCAATAAGGTCCAACGAACAGTCTCTTGTCTGAGAATGCATTTCCCTCTCGAAGCTTTGAGTGATGCAGGATTTTGCACTTTACTTTCTTTGCTTAATTAGTTATCCAATACTGGGCCCGGCTCGTTTGAGGCAACATGTACAAAGGGAGTAGCATTGTAATTCCACAGCTGATTTAGTTGTCAGTCAGTGCAAAGAATAAATGTGGGGCCTCCACAACAATCACTAATAGTGACACAAGCCAATCTCAGATAAATGTAATAATTTCTAATGGTGTTTGGTACTTGACTAGGAATTTGGCCGCGCAGTTATATTTTATTTATTTTGTTCTACAATGCTGAGATTTCAACCTAACCTTAACCATGTGATTCAGTGAATGTTCTCAGTCATTCAGGTAGTTTAGAAAGAAGCATCTGGGGGAAGGTTATTGGCTCACCTGGTGGAGCACATGTCAGATAACCGGAGGAACCTAGGTTTGACTCCCATCTTTGATCTGTCTCCTTCATGTTAACACCTCTGTCTATATTTCCTTCCTGTCTCACTACTATTTTTGTCAAAAGCCGTTGTGTTTATTGCATAAATAGTGGCAATCTGTTGAAATGCATTCAGTTAAACCGCTATGTTTAATAGGCGTGCGTCCTGACATACATATGCTACAAACCATCCATGTTTGTTTTAGAAAGCAATCTTAAGTCTCTGGTGGCAACTCTCTGTTTACTTTCCATTTATCTGACATTTGTAGAGATGTTTAATAAAAGCAAGCCCATTGTATGGAAATGTGCACACAAACTTTACTTTCTTTGCTCTTTCTCAACCACAATAATAACATCACAAAAGACAATAGCTCTCTTCTTCCCTCCAGGCACTCCAGACTTGTCGATAGTAACTGACCCAAACTTGCACCCTCATAGGGTGAGGGGTAATTCAGTCACTATTGTCACTAGTCCGCAGTCGCTCTTCTTCTTCCCTCTGGTGCTGCTGCACAGAGGGAAGAACAAAACAGATGGAGTGGTAACAGTTTAAGGCTGGATTCGTATGGTGGATGTTCTCAATCGACCGTGGCCCTAAGGAGTTGACACTTACTGGGGGCCTCTGTCGATGCTGGTCAGTTAAATAGACACAGGAAGTGATTTAAACAAGCTCGGCTAAAGATTCATAGTGTCCCTTTTATAAAGCCACATAGATCTCTCATCAGATGACTGAAAGGTTAAGATTAAAATGCGGGCAACAATGGCTCCATTTAGCTGAATGGTTGATTCTGGGGTCATTCCGGGGACGTCAGGGAGAGTGATGATATAATATAACGCATCACTTCCCTTACATGTCGACCGAGCAAGACAATTAAAGGTTTGTTCTCCTAAGAAATGTCTTCCATTCCTAAGGCTTTGAGGAGGAGGGATATGAAACCGATCCCTCTTGGGGTTTACCGGACAATGTATTGTGTTTATGGACATGTGTCGATACACGCGCACAGTTCATAAGCTCATAAAAAGTAACAGTAGATACAGTGCCATTAATCTTGGTGAAGGCAGGAAACAGAAGTACAATACCTGGAAGCTCTGAGTGCTCGTGCTGTGGGCAGCTGCGGGTTACATTTAAAAAAGAGAAACTTGCCACTTACAGCTCACTTTAACAATTTACATGTTTTCTCCGTGGTCCACTTTAGGTCAGTCAATATTTACAACATGAGCAGCTGTCTCCCAAACCTGAGTCTGACCTTTTATGTCTCCTTGTGGTTAATGCACAAGCAAACAGGTTGTAAAGCCACATTAAGGGGCAGAAATATTTGGGCAATACATGGCAGATAGGCTTTAAGCTTTAAAATCTAAAGTTGGCTTTTTTTTACCGCCATCTCAGTCTTAATGCAAATCATTTTTAGTATAGAAATTGTAATATATTGATTTTGTTGCTAGCCTACTTGATGGTAAGCCATAACCCAATGAGCAATCCAGATTGGTTTTCTGTTGGTAACTATAAGTGCTGTTTTAGTGCAAAAAATTAAATTTCATATTGATTGCAAATTATAGGTATAGCGGCCTATTGTAAGTAAAAAAAAAAAAACACAGTGCTACAACATAATAAGTGTACAGGCCTACCTTTATAGCAGCTATAGTGCCAGGTTTATTTTAATGCAGTCATATCATTTCCTTTGACCCCACAAACATTGAAATATGAAAGCTCATTACCACACTTAACTAACCCCTGAAAACAGGCATGTGATCCACAACTGACATCAGACGTGTCTTTGTGAAAGGAACATGAAGCTGGCGTGATGTGTGTGAGTGTGCTCTGCAGTACACTCCACTGAGGTGCAGCCGCTTGTCAGAGCAGCCGAGTGTCAGGTGACTTCATGCCATCTCAGACACAAATGGCCCAGTAATGTCTGAGCAGATGAACCGGGCCCATGGATCCATCACCACGGAAACAACAAACAGCAGCCTGCTTCTGTCACTGCCTTTACAGTAATACACATATGCCTTGGACACAAAAACGTTTCAGCTTTAAATAATTACTAGGCATCAATTTACCGGCTTCAGACTAGTTAAAATTTAAAAATGGGTAAACACTAGGAATCAAATCATCATATTATGTTTTTGGCTTCTAGACTTGTTTGTAAGTGGGAAAAGACTTCAATTCAGTTCTGTTCTGTTTTATCTGACTGGACAATAATAGGTTTTCTTACATAAAAAATTTTTTTAAAAGCGGCGGCTAACTGTTTATTCTGACTGGTCAAATGAGTCATGTCTTTTCAACAACTGCCTGATTAAAACCATTTGAATGCTGGTATTGTACGAGATGTGTTTTCATCTTCACAGCACTCTGCCTAATCCTCCTCTTCACAGTGTCTTTTGAAACAGGCCTTTCAATCTGTGGCCTAAGGGACAGGAATAATTGTTGATACAGCGGCTGTTTTATAAACTCATAGCACTGCAGTCACACACTGACAGATGTAGGCCTTCTATATATACAGTACTTAAAAACCACATGCAGATTTAACCCTGGTCTTTTTTTTCCACTGACTCAGTGCTTTAACGTCTGCAGACTGATCCAGCCCACGGGGGGGGGTCGAGAGATGAAGCAACATCGTTTTTTGAATAAACAATGAGTGACGTATAAACAAGAGTGGATGTGACTGTAGACCAGCGTGAGGTTCATAATGTAAAGATAATACACTCACAGAAACTGAATATGCATTACTGGGGGGAATGTAAAAGCAACATTTCTGCCACAAAGAATTTTCCATTCAAACAAAAGAAAAGACGTGTGGTTGCACAATGTATAACTTGACATACAGTAAATTTCATTCAAATTAAATAAACCACCTGAAGAAAATGCACAGGTATTGATGGTACAGCACAATCGATTGTGTTCATATTTGTCAATTAGCCAGTTCTTGGATTTCACCGAGCGTGTGTTGTGTAACAACTTGTGTGGCATTATTCATAGATTTGATTTCATAAACCACTTGATTTATTACTTTTGTCTGTTGTGTAAAACCCTTTGTAGCATGTAGGCCTGCATGGTACAACACAAGCCAAAAAAGCAGTGTTTCCATAAAATATTAAATTAAAAATATATAATAATAAATGGGTGGTTGAAACAAGTTAAGGTTTTAGCAAACAAATCTATTTTCCATGATGTCTGAAGCCTGAGACAAAAAAGAACTGAAAATAAGTTTTTATATGCAGGTCCCATTGGCGCTGCAGATCATAGAGTAACTGACATTTGACCAAAAAACCAACAATAGCTTGGGATATAACCTTTTGTCCCTTCCTAAGTGGCGGCATCCTGGTATAGATTCTGAGACGATGGAGCATGAATAGTAATTGTTTACCTGCAGTTGGTACAATGTCAACAGATTAATCCATCAAATGGACCCTGTCTACTTATTTATAGACAAGTGGAATAAATCAGGCCACTGGATGAAAGTTAAAAAGACAAATACAAGGACACAAATAGGAGCCCCATAGATAATCCTTTAAGCATTTTAATCAACATGTCAGGAACAGGAAAGATGAATGAATCATCTGTCTATGTGTAATTAAACCTGTGCATCATCATAATACAGATATAATGTAATAAAAACCCTGACTGATTTATGGATACTAACAGTGCAGTGAGTGATTTGAGCTTGTTGATCATTTCAAGCGTACATTGTAATATAGTGTGTAAATAATGTAATATTTTCAATATAATATAATGCCTGATGCTGAGATTAAATTTAATGCTGTAGAGAAGGTGATTTTATTGTTATTACTAAAATTGACTTCCTAATATAGTAGAGCCACAAGACTACAGAGAAGAAGAAGAGTGCCAAATAGAATATAATCTCACATATATCTGACATCTGCTGAGTCTTTTAAGTCAGTAATGGTTAACAAATGGGGGAAAAAAAGTTTGGAAAGCTTCAAGTTTACACATTTAGCTAAAGATGTATTTCATTTATGATGCTGCAGGAATTAAAAGCATTATTGAACATATGTTATCTTAACATTGGACAACTAACCTGGTAGAATGAGAAAGTTTTGCAACAGTTTGATGGAAAAAAACATTTTGGGAAGCATGAAGTTCACAATATTAGCTTCAGCTACTTGTCAGTTGTGATGCTAACAGCTAGTGCTGGGGGTCCCCAACCTTTTTTTCTCAATGGGGGGCACTCGCGTTAGATGCGTCACATGAGCATAAGACACGCAAATTATAGGCTCCAGTTTCAACATTAATTTAACTCACCATAATGTAGTGCCAGTGAGCTTGTTTCACTTCAGTGTGCTGGTCCCATCTAGGAGTGATGGGAGACAGTGACAAGTGTGTTCCTTATGTCCAGTCTAATTCATAATCTCGCTTTAGTTGCCTGCTTCACAATGATAAGATGTTGTAAATGGAAGCAGGGTTTTTAGTGTATTTGAAGCGATCTCAGGTTATTCCGCCTTGACTTTAGTCCAGATTGTTTTTTCCCTCTGTCCTTCATGTTTCCGTTGTTTTTCTTTTTAAAAAAAATCCAACAGTTTATCTTTTAATAGTGGGCTTGGTTTCTATGATGACTTTGTTGGGATAGCAGCTACATATTACACAGAGCAGGCTTGGGGCTTGTGTATCATCTGTTGCAATGAACAAGCATTTAAGCATTTAAACTAGGGCTGGGACTTTAATTAAGATTAATTAATTATGGGACTTTAACACATTAATTAGGATTAATTACACAAAAAATAAATAACATAATTTTAACCACACTTATTTTTGCACCGCGGAACGTTTTTCAATGAATGAGTTTCGACGGACCGATTATACTGGAGCACCAACTAGCGTTCTTGACTTCCGACAACAACAAACCACAGTCAACATGAACGAAGAAGCTGACGAGACAGCTTTGCTTGGCCCCGTGGATGGGAAATTTTGTTTTAATAAATGAAAGGATGGAAGCGTCGACAAGAGCATGGTTGTGTGCAAGCTATGCAACAAGGGAATTTGCATATCACCGCAGCACATGGAGCCTCAAATATCACCTCAACGCAAAACACATAGGAGTTAGCGTGGACGTTAGCCCGACTCCGAGTAAAGTTACAAGGACCCACACCAAACCCACACTCCACCAGATGACCAGGTTTCAGGACCAGGGTAACTACACTGCTACACTTAATGGCAAACATTGCACTGGTCTGCTGGACTGAAATAAATAAACAATATTTTGTTGATTAAGCTTATGTCATTATTCAATAGTATACTAAAAATCCATGTGAAAAATTACTTCTCACTGTTCTCAAGTCAAATATTTATATGCAATTAAAATGCGATTAATTTTGATTAATTACAAAGCCTCTAATTAATTAGATTAATTTTTTTAATCTAGTCTCGGCCCTAATTTAAACATACTGCAGCCTACCTGATATTTTTTTCTTCTAGTTGGGGAAAGTTGGTTCAAACCCCAAATAGTATTGTAAAAGCAATACGTGAAAAAAAAAAACAGGCTTTTTAATCCCATGTAGACAAGACATTTATTTTTGTATAGCCCAATATCACAACAACAGTCGCCTCAAAGGGCTTAACAGACTGCACTAGACAACATCCCCTGTCCTTAGACCCTCCATTAGGGTGAGGAAAAACTCAAAAAAACCCAGCCGGGAAAAAAGAGAAACCTCAGGGAGAACCACAGAAGGAGGGATCCACTCCCAGGATGGACAGGCCGTGCAGGAATGTGTCCAGGACTGACCATGTACTGTTTATTATAAGGGATTTTAGAAGTTACTCAAGAACGGAACAATTTGGCCAATCTGTTGCAAAAAAGGAGCGCTTCCACTTTTTGGTCTACACCGATTTGTGACAGCTCAAAAAGGCAAAACAAAACCAAACTTGGATGAAAAGGCAGACGTGCCATGTATTACTATTTTGTGAAGAAAAAATTGTCCCGGGGTTATATTAAGAGGCAGGAGAGGTGCTTTTGGGGGTGAGTGGAATCTGAGACAGGGATGGCATCAGCAGGGGCAACTACCCAGTGCTAGAGGGGTATGCAACATCAATTGCCCCCAAGAAAAAAAAGACCGCTAGACCGCTCTTGAGTTCATACTAATCTATAACATGAGCCATGTGTACTTTAAATACCTATGTTTACAGTGGCTGGATAGCTCAGCTGGTAAGGAGGGACTCACAAACTGAGTACCCAGATTCAAATCTCCCTGTGTGCGTACTGTGACAACTAACACATAACGTTACCTGCTCGCTCAGCGCGCTCAAGGCGCCCCCGCCAGCCACGCCCACTCGCAATATTCCATTTATTCTATTTATGGAATCTAATGAGGGCGCCTACTGTAGCCTGTTAGTCCTATAAAATGCTATATAGTATTGAGGAAATACTGAAATGATTTAGAAATGCACAACAGCAGCTAAGCTACATTTAGGCGGCAGTAGCTCAGTGGTAGAGCGGTCGTCCTTCAACCGGAAGGTAGGTGGTTCGATTCCCGCTGGCCCCACAGTTCATACTGTCATTGTGTCCTTGGGCAAGACACTTAACCCACCTTGCCTCCAGTGGCTGTAACACTGGTAATTACATTAGAACAATGTAAGTAGCTTTGGATAAAAGCATCAGCTAAATGAATAAATGTAAATGTAAAATTTAGGAAATACCATCGCTTTGGCGCCCCAAGGTGCTGCGCCCCATGCGCATATGCCGCATTCCCCTTTTTTGCGCCACTGGGCAACAGAAAATCAGGTAGTGCAGCTTTAATGCAGCTTTCTTTTTGTTGGCTAGTCTAGTCTTCTGCTATCCATCATTGGGTCTTTTAATTCTTTCTTTCATATAATTTAATCTAATTTTAGATTTGAAACCGCAGGTAAGCCAGCAGGTAAATCATGCTTTTTAACTTACCTTTGTCTCTTTAAATTCTTGACTTCCAGAAAGTCAAACTAGATAAACTTCAATGAGTATAGTGCATTCACTATAACGTTTTTATCTGGTCTTTAATATTGTGCCGTCCATGAACCCTGTTTTCTAATAGATCATATTTTAGTAAGCCATTGGTGAGGTGTGTGTGTCCTAAACTTTCCCAGCCAGGAGACTGAAATTCTGCCTGACATTATGTTTATCTTGTGATGACTGGGAATCAAAGAATGTGCTTTTGCTGATTAAACAAACCAGACAGCACTCTATCACTTATGGGAAAATCCCTATGATGTGTTTATCCTTAAGAGATGGGAAAAGTACAGCTAGTTATGAGAAAGCATGCATCTGTTTTCCATGTAACATTGAAATTTACAAAGAAATGCTCTGTGTCACACAAAATTCATTTGCACTGACACTTGGACAATTCTAGGAACAGGAGATGACACCTTTACAATACTCGTACGGCATGACGTGTGGAGTAGGAATGCAAGGAGACAGGAAAACCAAAAAATATAGTTATTTCTTCTCAGTTTCGAACAATGGGCCTGAACTTCAATCATCTCTGAGAACTCTGAAGTCTCAATGCCATTGGATTGGTCAGATACAGTGAGAAAAGGGTGGGGCGGCAAGATTACAGTGAATGTTACCCTTGCTCCACTTTCAATCATCCACTTTCAATCCATCGTCATGCCGGTCTTTTGCGAGACAACTCGGCGATGATGCCAGTAAAATAGGATCAATAGCATAGGGAAAAACGGACCAGACAATCTCTTAGCCCCTTGAACCTCTGTACCCGTGATTGATTTGTCCCCTGCCACGATAGAGGAGACATTTAGAGACAAGAAACATGTGTGTGCTCCATGTATGCATGTGTATGCGTGTGCACCTGTGTGTTGCAAGCATGTTTTTGTAAAAGTCTGGCGTCTCCGTATGTGTGTGTCGTGATTGATGATCCAAAGAGCGCACACATCATCAGCAAGGCATTTGCGAGGTGTGTGAGTCAGGAGCTGTCATCCCCCCTCAGTCTCCCCAAGCAGAGGCCTCGGCTGCTGATTTATAGTAAATCATTAAAATCTGCTTATTATTGCAGCAGCTCATCACCCACCCTCCTCCTCCAGTCCCCATACCCCGGACCCTCCCCCACAAAACAGAGAGAGAGCAACATAGACTGATGGTCAGCAGGATCTGGCACTTAAAATGTCTTGATGAATATCTTGATAAGAAAAAACACTTCAGAGTTCTCTTGTATTCTCTCGAGTGTACGTTTGATAAAACTAAAATTACAATTTTTCCCTTTTTTTTATTCAAACTTGATTGTTTATGAGCTGCATGTTGATACAATGAGGCAACTAAGGTGAGGTGGCAGATGGGAAATTAATCCATTTCCTCAACAGAGACCTGTGACAAAGTTTTCTTTCCACTGCCAATGTGGTTAGGTTACTGTTTTTGGCAATGGTAAGAGGAAATATGTGTATAATAAAGCCACTGGCAACTAATTTAACCACTAAGCACTAAATTCGTGTAAAAGTGCACAAGAGTTCTTTCTTCTGACTGAATAAAAGAGGCATGCAATACCAAAAAATGTTTTTGTGGCAAAGCAGTGGGACTGGGACACTGATGTTATTGAATCAATACTCTATAGTATAGTGAGTGGTTCAAAAAAGAGTTTGTTTCTCAATTTTTACATGTCTAATCCAGTTATTAATCAATTATTTAGCAAGTTATTGTATTTTGGTAACTTTTTTTTTTCTTTTTTTCCCTAACCTTAACTTAATAAAACATTAAAACCTAAATAAAAAGTGAATGAAAACTAAGTCACTGCCTCATCTCTAACCAACTTCACAGCATAATTATCTGCAGGGCAAACGTTATATACCATTTTTCTGCTGAAACTATAAAGTACATTTCTGGAATTCGTAGAAACATGATTTGGGATGGTCTTAATGTTTAATAAATATTGTCTAAAGAAGCCAATGAAAGAATCTGTCTGGGTTTCAGTGCAACAGCTGGAGCACAAAGAATGTATCTCCTGACAACAACAAAAGAAAAAGTTGAAAAAAAACTTTCTTATGGGCACTCATGCTCATATGTGCATAAAGACACAATACACACATGCCCGCACACACACCTGCCCGCACACCTCAGCCCTTCTGGAAACTGAAAATGTGATGTGACTCGAACAATGACAGGTGTGTTTGTCAAGGATGTGGCTGTCACTTCAAATCAATGGACGGGAGCATCTTCCACAGGGAGGCTTTTCTACATCTTAGGGTTTGACTGGTTCCACCGCGCTTCACTGCAGGTTTGGGAACAGTAAGTTGTCAAAGTGGCATTTAAGGAGCACTGCTTAGCTGTCAAGGCATCAAAAAGAAATCAAAAGTAGCTTCTCCTTTTTCCATTAAGAGGGAACTGTGCATAGGTTCCACTGGCCATTATATACGGACTAATGTAGTGAAAAGAAAATCATTATCAGAGTGTCTATCCATCTGAAGATCGTTACCATGAAAACATCAGAGAATCACTGTTTTAGCAACACACTATTCAACCGAGTTGTGTTGGACCACAAAATAAAATGATGATAATCATTTCCACTGAATAACTCAAAGTGAGAATCACAGCTTGTCTATTGTCGCTTTGCGGTGCGTGGTTTGTCAAATGCTTTTCAATTACAGCCTTTAACTTGAGGCACTATCACATCCCCATGAAGTGATTTTAATGGAGTTTGGTGCAATTGTTTGTTATGCGAAACAGGTCTTTTCAGAGAGCGAATGAAAAAAAAGAAGAAAAAAGGAAACAAACTTTTTAGCAATAACATGACACAAGCCACTGAGCAAGGGAGTAGCAGTGGTCTTAAATCTAGTCACCTCTTGTCCCTGGTAATTAAGTGAACATGTGAAGTGTACAATAAGAGGGGGTTACTAGTATACATGCACGGCTAAAACTCAAACAAAGGCGTTGGCATCTTGATTTGGCAGATACAGCTTTCTGGGGCCTGATTTCTGTCTCCAACGCCCCCAATCAGTCTGTCCTGTCCCACTTTCCTCCCTAACCCTCTCTCTCCTGTCTTTCTCTCCTTCTCTCTTTTCTGTCTCAGAATCTTCTGGATCCGTGGAGCACAGGTGCAGGACTGCAGGGCTACAGGCCCTACAGGATGCTGAAACAAGAGAGGCCAGGCACATGCAGAATTGCTAGCCCCCCATTTCTCACACTGACATAATCCCCATCTTTTATTTGTCCCCTTGTAATTCTTTTTATATCTTGGGCTTATGTTCTTTGGCATCCGTTCAATCCAAGCCTCGGGACACAGGGCTCTAGCTCTAGCCCATATGTGTGCCTTGCTCCAGTTAACGCATATTAGTTCCTTTGTAAGTGTGACTAAACTGGCCCGTCTCAGCTGGGAGATGTGCCGGCTTTGACTGACAACCCATGTCTGGATCCTGTACTTTGAGTCTCACGCAGGCTTGTCAAACACAGGCTCTGTCAAAGTATCGCTCACTCTGCTGTCAAGAACCACAAGGAGCTGCAGAGAGGCTCCCGAGCTCTGACCACATGTCTCCGAACTACCTTTCCCTCCATACACGTATGAGAGTGAGGCAGCTTATGAATATTATCATGCATCCCACCATTCCCTAGTGTTCCCCAGACTCTATGTTGCTGGCATGTTCCCTCATTTCCTCAGCAGAGAAAATCATAAGGGAAACACTAAGTGAAACATATTTCTTCGTCACATTTTGGCAAGATTGCCTTTGAGAAAAAAAAAAGCAGAGACTTGTGTATACCCTGATCAGATTAGTCACTGAAATTACACCGAGAAAGCTTTCCCAATAACAGCTTGATATTAGGACTTCAGCGTGGTGTTGATGTATGTTGTCGCCACAGAAAATCAGTTAAGTCTGTGCCATGTGATGCCAACAGTCTTAAATATTGTTTTCACAACTGTGCAAGCTAATTATCTTTAATTTTTCATCTGTGCTCCAAGGGTTGTAAGAGACTGTGATTAGTGATTCATTACTTCTCATTACCTGGCCTGTCAAACTGTTTCCTTTACTTATTCAAGCTGATTAGCTGTACATGGCCCGCCTCTCTCAATGAGACACAGAAAGAGACCTCAATTGTGGTCTGCGGATTAGAAAGCCTAATCGTGATAATGATGGCCAGATAAAGACTAAAAAGTATAAGACTTTGATTTTACTGCCAAAGTACACATCTATCCATCAAATATCATGAGAAATCATTCGTTAGAATCTGCTTTTGATTCCAAACTGTTTTGGAGGTGGCAAACATCACATTGCACCACTAGATGAAGTCAGGAGCTACTATAGTACTACAATCCGCACTTGCCCACGTCAAATAAGAACTAGAGCTACATTTTTTGGGGGACGCAACTCAATCTCACCTGTTATACTCATGTTAAATAAGGTTAAAGCAAAGGTATCTGGACTTTTCAAGGTGAAGACATTTTGTCTCATCTCCAAGAGATTTTTTAAATTCTGAGTTCAACTGGTAAAAGAGTTTTATCTCTAGATCCTGATGGGACCAGTCTGTTCTGGTCTCATAGTCATTAGCTAGAAATGGGCAGTATGACTCCTGATGTGAGAGTCGTTAAGGCTCAGGTGAGTTGTTAGTGTTTCACCAAAACTGTTCCATTCAGGTGTTTTTGTGGTTCTAGAGTGAAACATCTTCACCTTGAAAACTCAGTCCAGATGCTTTTGCTTTAACCTTTTCTTCAAGATGACCTGGACTGAGAACCTTCACAGACATGTTGCTCATGTTTAATGTTATGTCGACAGCGAATGTCCATGAATCCAACCGAAAACCGGGAACAGTTGTTGATAGTATAACATTTTGCATTCTTTCTTCTTGGAATATACTGTAACTCCATATAATCACTGTAACAACCATAAACATAAGTATCTTTCATCCAATTGTGAACAACATAAGCCAAATAAATCATAAATGTGGCTTGTTCAAGTATGATTACGCACTTTTTATTAATGCTCCTTAAATGTCTCACTATGTTACAATAATCCTGATGAAGTGAAACCATACAGTATATTCCTAAAACAAGTGAATGCAGAACAATATTGTAAAGGCAACAGTCTGTGGGATGGCACGTCTGGCTTTTCTCCAGAGAAGGGTTATTTATAGGTGTCAGAGAATGAGGATTGATTTACTGCAGGTAAACAGGATGTCACTCTCAGCAAAAGGTCAAGGTGAGTCAAAGCTTAGATGAATAAGATGCAGGAATTTGGCGTCTCTGTATTTCTCTCTTTGTCTGTCAAGCCAATCAGGCAGGTGACACAGCGGGTGCTCGGGTTCAAAAGTGGAACAATGTTGTAAATTAAACAAACGAGGACGCGCAAAGGAGAGATGAAAAAGAATGACATTGGTTGGTGAGACGACGACTAAAACATTCATCACCATTAGAAGTAATTAACAAACTTCCCCTGCATTAATTAAAGGGCGCTGCTTTAAAGGAAAGTGTGCTTAATTAGGAGCTTTGACAAGATAAGGCCTTAGGGATGATCCATATCCAGAGGGCTGTTCAAGGGCTACAAGTGACAGAGTTACAGCAAAAAGATGTAGAAATTTTGGGGGGAAATTTCCTCTCATCCGACCACAAACTCAATGCCCTTGGTCAACACGTGACTGAGGCAGACTATTGACAGTTATGACAGGGGTCCGATTAGCCAGTCAGCTGGAGGCCCAGACCTTGTCACCTGTCAGGTAGAGATATGAAGGCTGACTGAGCAGGGCAGAGCAGGAAGACTCATAGGCAAAGTTAGAAGAAGAAGTAAAAGTGCTGAGAAAAAGGTTTGGTGACAGTGGCTTTTAGTGCTGACAGTGTACACGCAAATACAAGCAGTGATAAAAACAGCATGTATTTCAGGCCGCGAGTCACCTGCGTGCGCCAGTGTTTGGAAAGCACTCCATTATAAAAAGCAGAGGCTCTGAGAATGACAAATGTGTACCCAAAGAATCTGGGATTGGATCTGGGATTAAGGGGCTGCTGTGTCTCTGAAGAGGAAGACGGACAGACAGAAAAGAGGGAAGGTAGAAGGAGGACAGTAGACGAGCGTCAGACTGCCCAGGCAGAGAAAACAGAGTGGCCATGTGGGTGGGCTTTGACAGACACATCTCACACAGCCTGACAGCTCCGTCAATAGCCCCAGGATGGCCGTCCTGATTGACAGCTAGCAGGTGGCGCATGAATGGAGTTGTCAGGCTGACTGTCAGTCAAAGTCACATCAGAGTGGCTACAAGGCGCACAGCTGCCCAAGGTGATCTCTGGGTGTACTGCCAAGCTTTTGGCACAGCACTTAGGCTGCTTGGATCATGTCTTTAGATTACCATGTATAAACCCTACCTCCCTAAATAGATTTGTGTGTTTCCAGTGTGGGTAAAATATAATTGATACAGGGACACAACTGTGTTTTTTTAAGAAAAACCTAAATATAGAATAATGATGCCTGCTATACCACAAGTGAATTTCAGACATGATCTCTTGGAGTTAATCTGGCCCAGCATGCATTTTGGAAGGTTAAATGGGTCAGAAATCCTCTCCTCACATATCAGTTTCCTCTAAGTAGAAATCTTGTTGACCAATCTCATCTGTTCTATCTAAAATTGAGCGAGCCACAAAACCAACCATGTGACTTCAACTTGACAATAAGTCTAATTGGTTGTTGAAGATGCATCATGTGAATTACCTACCACAATTGGTCAAATGACCTGTCAAATATAAATACAAACACTATTAATTGTATGGTGATGAAAGGACATGTGGTACCTTTATTTTTTGGATTTAAGGACAATATTTTCTTTCTCACACTGTCACCGAATATATATCAATATCTAAAATAGTAAAAGAAATTAGCACCAACTGGATTAGTATTACCATACACCGTGTTGATTGGGGCTATTTTACACTGCTGGACAGATCCGGTATATGCACACATGGCTGGCTTAACTCAATAAAAAAAGTCGAAAAAAGGATTTGAATGTACAATCAATGAATCTCTGCAGTTTTTCTCCATTTCCTTGGTTCCCCTTAATTGAGCATTGTTCCAGCATGAGGGCATGAAGCATAGGAGTTAATGGGCAATAATTATATGTGAGAGAGGCTTTCTCCCTGGAGTGGAATCCAGAACAAATGGAAGCTCCGATGTGCAACATTCTACTTCATTACATCTGCTGCGATTAAAGCCCAAACATCTGGCACCATATCCTGACAGATAGATAAGACTTTTGGACTGGAAGGGAAATGGACTGATATTTACAAAAATGTAACACAGAGTATTTACTGGATGAAAGAACAAGTGCTTTGGGCCGGCTGGGTACATTTTCACTATCAGACAAGTGTTGAACTGATAGATGCTTGTAAACACCAGTAAATTGTTTGGACACTTTTGACAAAATGAACGGCACTAAATACTCTCACTGCACATTCACATCACAATGAACTTTATTGATATAGGCAGCTTTTTGCTACAGATAAATACATACTGCGGCATTTCAAGTAAACACTGGAATGTACATCAAGGTCTGCTCTTTTTATTTTTAACAATCTCAATCATTCCTAATTCTTCGGAGTTCAAGCTAAAACAAGAGCGGTTAAGTGTCTGTGTCTGCTGTTGCTATGACAGCATCAAGTCCCGCAGAGTGATGTCATGCCGATCTGGTCCCTCTCTGGCACACGGTTGTCTCCTGTGATGCTCGGTGCCAATCTGGAGGACCTCTGCGGCGTGTGGGAGCGCCGGAGGCGGCGGTCCGGGTACAGGCTGTTGTCAAAGGGCCTGCGGTGAACACACAGAACGTGGGTCTTCAAGTTGCCCTTCTGAGAGGCACTGTAAGGGCAGTACCTGCACTGGAACGGCTTCCGAGCTGGGAGGGGGAAAGAAAGGATTCAGAAAACAAATTTAGTCTCTGTGACAGCCTGGTGGATGTTAGCTGTGGTAATAGTTGTCTTTAAAACAAAATTAAATAAGCTCCCACTGGATGATTTCTGAGATGATGGTATTTGACATTTGGCTGCTTTAAAACCTCTTCCCAGGCGACCACTGGTGGCTTGATCAATACGACTTACACAGGCTCTATAGCACTGCACTAAACAAGCTATATCTTGTTTTTCAGACAGCTAATCAGAAATAATAAGTAGTATTTAACTTATTGACATCCGTAATTAATAAAAGTTTTCACTCTAAGTTATATAACCCCATAGTCTCAATGTTATGTTGTTGGTTCCCTGACAAAAAAGGAACATCGTCCTTTCTTTTATAGACATGGTGCACTCAGCTCAGTGATTAAATTATTATTAATATGTTTTTTTATTCCTATATTATGGGGAAATTTAATGTCGGCAGCCACCACAAGGGGGTGCTCAGCATGTTTTGATGTTGGTGGCGGAAACCGGAATACCTGGAGAAAACCCACCCGAATACGAGGAAAACATGCAAACTCCACACAGAAAGATCCCCCGGCCTGGGAGTCAAACTCTGGACCTTCTTGCTGTGAGACAACAGTGCTAACCACTGTGTCTCTGTGCAGGTTCCATACAAACAAAATAAACATTTACTATTAGTAAAGGTGGAGTGAAGCAAAACATAACATAACATGTTGACCATACTATAATACACCCTTTGTAACAGCTTATCTTTTCCAAACCACACTGACTCATTTGATTAGGCTTTTTCTTGTAAACCAGATTTATTCTTTGTGACACATTTCTTGGTCTCATACGGACACACACACACACACACACAGACAAACAAATACACACAGCCGTGTTGAGCTGAGGAATGACAGATGTCTGCAGCTGGAAGGCAAGGCATGCCAAATCTTCCTGTCTGTCCCCCTCTTTAGCGCCTGCTCCACAAGTCAGCTAGAGGTAATGCATGCTTCAGGACACAGTACAGAGTCTACCTTTAAGTAACAAACAACAAAGGATAGCACTAATAGCTTCCATAAGTTTATCTGACCTCAATAAAAATCTGTGTGACACCAAAGCCTGGAGGTGTTGCTAACATCAAAACAAAGTGCTCCGGATGACTCATTAGCTTTATACCTACACTGCCATGTGCCCTTGTTCACTGCGTGCTATTTTTGAGATGTTACATCACTTAATGACTTTCTCTTTTCCCCTCTGTCTAACACTTCAATGTGTTTTTTAGTGATTCATAGTTACAGTAAACCATTATGGGCTGAAGTCATTTGACATCACTTCCCAAAATCCGAGGGCTGCCTCAGCCTTTTCACCCCACCCTCACCTCTTCCTCTCGATCATTCGTCTCATCACAGGCCGGGACAGCTGCACTGCGCTCGACACTCGCTCTCACATTTACATAAAAAAGGTGTTTTTGGGGAGAAAACTGGGGGAACTCACAGAAGGTGCAAGCAATAAAAGGTAATGCTCCATCTGTTGGTTTGTAATAACCTGATGGCCGTAAAGGACACAAGTCAGAGAGAGGAGAGAGGAGTCCTGGCACATGAATATTATCACGACAGCACTCAGGGTGTTATAAGTGAGCGGCAGACAGTCATATGAAGGGAGGGAGCCAGTCTGCAGTGAAGGAACAATAGCAAAAGAAGGCTTTGTCATGGTCCAGGTACAGAGCGGTGTGTGTTACCGCTGAACTTCCTCAAGCCAAAACTAATGTAAGTGGAAAAACAGGAAGTGGTGACTGACAGTAAAAATAACAGTTCTCACATACTGAGAGTGAAAGTGTAAAACAAGTTTATATACTATTGCTTCACAGACCAAACTCCAGTCACAGAGTAATATAAATCATACACTGTGGAATCCAGCAGCTGTCCAGACTCCCATAAATCAGTTCCATTTACTATTTAGCAGTGGAATGTAGTTTGAGTTGATTTTCATGAAGTTGTAATTGTGTTCCTTACACCATCCAAAGACATGCATATACAGTATACAGTGAATCTAAATTGCACATAGTGAGGGAATGTGAGAGTGAAGGGATGTCTCTAAGTGTTTACCCTGCGACTAACTGGCCATTGTCCTCACTCCCATCGTCACATATAAAAGGATCTAGAACACTGACAACCCCATAAAATGTAACGTAAACTCAAGTTATGTTAAAAGCTATACAGCAGTGTGTTGTTTTATGATACTTGCCAATAATAAGATATTTGGAATGTAATTAAAACTGTAAGTAAACTACAGGCTGGGATTGTTGGTCATGGCTTCCGTCTGACCTGATTTGAAAGGATAAATCAGTCAGTATTGTTCTCTTTGTTTTACTGCTATACACTCTTGCACACACACAGTGAGTTTTTAAACATTTTTAATTATGATGTCTACTTGTTTACACTGATTTGCCAAGGATGTGATAGACAAGACTGATATCCTTCCAACTTTTCTAGAAATACTCAGACATATGGCTATATTATTTGTCTACGGAGTAACGTAATAGAAAGCACTGGAAGGTCTTGCTCCTACATCTATAGTGTGTTGCCTTCCTTGTCTGGCCCCCACCGTCTGTCTTGTCTTTTCCTCTGCCTTCCAGTCTTCCTGGGCCTGCTGTTCACTCCTCCCTCCCACCAGAGGAGAGGGGAGGTCCAAAAGAGGGCAACCTCTAAATAAGTTCCATTAATCACAGGCCAAAGTCTAATGTAACTAATATTTTACAATTAGAGGAGACAGCAGTGGGCTCCAAGCCATCCATCTCTCCACCACACGATCCTCCATTCGTACACCGCTGCTCTGGCCACAGCTTCAAACGCAGCCACAGCACATGTTACATACAGTACATGCACCATACTATACATCTGCACATGAACAGTCAGACAGGATAGGAAATGAACTGTCCAGAAGACTGAAAACATAGTAACAAATTATTCTTGTCTGTTGCGTTGAAATTCTGAAGGATGGGATCATTGTCTTCTCTTGCTGGTATTATGTTTGTAAAATATGAGCAAGTACCACAATGATACGAGTGAGAGAAATATGGGCCGTCAGACAATCAGACGGGTTGTAAAGAATGCTGCAATAGGGAACAGCAACTGTCATAAAGCTTTACTACGTAACTTTTTAATGTCCTTGGGGGAAAATAACAAAAATAGCCTTTTATTAAAGGTGTAATATGCAGGATGCCTGGACCTATCCTCTCTTTTAGTGCGTAATGAGTAAAGCTCACATCTAGCACATCAGGACCTATCATTATCCTCAAATCCTGGATTTAAAAAGAATGTCTGATCAAAAATGTCATGTCTTTTCTTTTTCCAGCATGTATTTTCTAACTGCAAATGTTAACTTTTTGGCTAAAATGTTCCAATAATGAACCTGTTGCTGAGCACTATTCGCATATAGCCACCAGTCCCCATGTGAATGTTTGCACCTGTGTGTTTACGTACATTGAGTGAGAGTGTGCTGCGTGTTGTGCGTGTTGTGCGTGTGGCAGCTCGGGGATAATGACCATGATGACAGTGGCGAGGCTGACGGGGCCAGAGCGGCTCAATGGTGACGGATGACACAGGCCTGAGCTCTGATGGCACACGGACAGTGAGTGATGACTGCACATCCTTCCCAGTGCTCCACCCTTCATTATCTCTATGGGGAGAGGCACAGCACAAAGGCAGGCCGGGCTGCCCTCTCGCTGCCCTCGAACGACATCTGCTCATGGAGACTGCCGCTGCACCGCTCCTCTTTCACCTCTCTGTCGCTCCATCTATCTCCATCTATGGCCATCTTTCTCCCTGGCTTTTCTGTGCCTTTTTCGCTGGCTCCTCTGTCACCCTCTTGGCGAAGGCTACGCAGAGGTCACACAATGAGATAATGACTCAACCCTTTCAACCTTTCAAATCAGGCTCCTTTCTTTTCCTCTCCTCTGCCCTCAACGTTCTTTCATTCCCAATCCTTTCTTTATCGATTTTCCCATATTCACTCGTTCTCATGCATCTGAGAGGCCTCACATAAAAGGCTGCTGGTTTAGTGAATTGTTTAACCAGTTCAAGTTAAAACGGATAAATAAGCTCCCCAGACCTCTATTTGGATTTGTGTTTGTGAAAAAAATGCACTATAACCCTTCTGTCAAATGCAAGGCCTGCGAGAAATTAGCCTCTTATATTTATCAAGCTTAAAATATTAAGAATTAAAAAATATCAAAGTGGGAAGGTTTGTTGGTCTGTCGGTTTAAGAGTTGTGTACAAAATCAATCCATAAGCTTGAGGATAAGTATTTAAAATAAATTGATAATTTAACTCATCAGAATGCTTTTCCTTTAAAACAGCAGTCAATGTCTTGTTTGTTTGAACAGTTTAGTTGTTGGTTGTGTTGGCTCACACAGTACATTTTTCAGCTTGTAGTCTGAAAACTATGAAAATATGCAAGCCATGACTGGTCAAAGCAGCTGTCTATCACAACATTAAACCATGTTCTCCCATCAAATTTGTGATTTGGACATAGATTTAAATTGTATATTTTGTGCAGACTACAGTATGTGTCTGTGTATGTCTGAACTTTTTGATGGTTGGTTGATGATTATGGTTAGCTCGTGTTGTAAATTTGTCACTATAATGGCAGATATAAATGCAATTTATCTTGATCAGAATTTGTCATACATCAAAGCAGACTTGGAAGTTTGCATTTTTTTTCAGAGTCACATATTTACTATAAGGTCATGATTGATTGATGGTAAATGGAATAGAAGATTTGATCTGACAAGGAAGAAAGGGGATTTGTCTAGTCGTGTTTTTTGGTCAAGGAACTTTAAATCTAATAAACTTTGAATTTATAACATCTGTTTTTCCTTACAAAGGTTTATAATAAGTGTATTCATAACAACCAATTAATAACCTAATATTATAGAGCAGCAACCCACAACCAGTCAATTTGCCTGTAAGTTATATTTGTCTAATTGTAGGGAGTATTTTAATATGTCCAGATGCAAATGAACCAAAGACTGTATATAGGAACAAATATGAACAAATGTTTTTTTAAAGGTAAAAAAAAACATATTTTTAGAAAACTCAAATGTGCTATTGTATTCTTAGTTAGAATGCATTTTCTTTTGTCTTCTGTAATTACACACTATTTATTGAGGGCTTTTAATGACCAAACATAAAGGCTCTACCGGGAAAAATGTACATTATATTCAATGGTATTATTTATAAGCATGCTTTGATTTTATTCCCATGCACCACTGTGGTCCTGCATGACAGTGAATAATATACCACAACATAATACCTTGGCCAGAAAAAACTTCTATGCAGCAGAACTGTTAAGTGGTAAACGCTGCCATCTTGTGCCTCATCCGCAGCAGTGCAGAAACCCACCCATTCACTTTAAAGCACAGGGGAGGGCTCAGTGAGACTAATGAGCATGCAGACAGGTTCAAGCAGAGGTCACCATCTGGCCAATTACCACTGCTGGCACATTAGAACTGACCTGAGCTGTCAACACAGACACATCACTCCATGTCCAAACTGCCCAGCAATATGTCACCATGCCACTCGACGCGCCGTACAGTATGGAGAGGATGGGGGCGACAGGAGACAGCCTCGTGACAAAGCCACCTGGTCAGCAGCGCAGACAGGACAGGCTGCCGGGCCACCTGCTTCGTGCATTTTAGAGGACACTCCATGGACTCTCAATGTCAGAGAGCCGTCTCTGTGTCCGGATGACTGACAGGTGTTTACTGTATTGTGCCTCTGACAGATACTTCCTCATGAAGAGGCCAAAAACAGAATATAAGGGATCAACTGTGGAAATCAAAACCAAGGAAAGGGATGCTCTAGGAAATATAAAAAAGTTGGTTACATGACTAAAGTAAGCATGAAGATACACGCTTTTTTCTTTTTAAACTAACTAATTGAATAAGAAAGTATGCTAAAAACATTTCTGTTGGCCACCAATTTACTTTTCTACTGATGTAGAAGATGTACGATATGTAGACAAAGTAACATTTGCTTCATATTGGACAACTATTGACTCTTCATCTTAGTCCTAGTATACATACTGTACTAACAACTGGGGTCAGTTTTATTATACTATGATTTTTATTTCAGACTGTTTCTCTTGCTACATATTTTAGCATTAATCAAGGAGACTATGTCACCTAATGTACCACATTCAAATAGATTTAACATGGACTTACTGTAAGTAGAACTAAGACCAGGACTAAAGTCAGAGCTGAACTTTATTACTATTCGGGGTAATGTTCTAACTTTAGAAGAACTCATTTCTGAATCTACTTTAAATGTTAATGTTAAAAGAAAAAAATCTCAGAGACTGCCTAAGTAGCAGGGAGGAATACCAGAGCAGGCCCACTGGTACACACAACTGTCTACCACTTATCCTGTACAGGTCACAAGGGGATGGGGGCTGCTCTAGTGGCTTTGGGCAAGGGGTGCTTAATCGCAACAATTACACACACTGACATACAGCCATTCACACTTACCATGGGCCATTTAGAGACCAATACATACAAACATGCACAACTTTAGACAGTCAGACACTATCCTACACAAAGCACTTTGGGTTCTCACTCCCGTTTCCATCCACCTGATTGGTCAAAATAGCTTCCTGTGACCTCTTTTCATAAACAGTCAACCATGTTACTGGGACAAATATTGACTACAACATGCCCTCAAATATAAACTTGGATTTAAAGTCGATCTATGGTGAACTTAAAATGTTTGGATTTAGATACACAGTACAGATGTCCTTGTCCTGCATGGATGCATAACTACATTGATTTATGCATTATAGGCTTTGGAGATCAGAGCTAAGATTCTCACAGATTTTAACATTAAAACCCATAGCATAAGATATGATCAAAGACAAGTAAAACCTGCCAACTTTTTGAATCATATCTAACATGGCATTACATGCACTAAAAGCATGAAAGTGATATGAACAGTCTTTTTTGAAAGAGGAGGGGGGCTTCCTTTCACATATTATAATAACCATCTGTACAATCAAATAGAAAACTACATCTTGCTGTTGGAATCATAAAGAAGGGGAACAGATGTTAATCCCTAATGGAGTTGACAGGCACTTTCCTGTCTTTCACATGAACATATTGAGTTTCTGAATAAGAGGGGGATCAGAGGGAAGGTGTATCATGTTGCACTCATAATACATGCATATCAAAGACCCCAGCTGTTGGATCCCCTCTCCTGAGAGACAGCATTATTAAATCTGCACTCGGCAAGCATATCACACCAGCACAAGAGCTTAAGCCTCTCCATCACTGGGCCTCATTGGCCCGGCTGATTTGTAACTTATCACACAAGGAGATCATAATGTCTCTTAAAGTGCACAGCTAATCAGTGCACACACCTGTGTCTTCTCCAGTCCTGACTTCAGATCAGAGATTTGTTCGAGAAAAAAGACAACTCCAAAGCGCTATAAGTATAAGGGAAGTGTGCTGTTCGTAATTGGCATGATTCATTCACACACTCACTCACACTCACTCCTCACACTTGGGCTGTCAGGTGATAACGGCTGAGGCTCTGCCAAAAACATTTTTGGGAGTCTATAGATACATTCACGTGGCTTGCCAAGTCACACGTTGGTACATGACATAAAGTTTACTAAAGTTAACTATAGTTAACTTTGTGGCACTGACTTTAACATTGTTACAGTTTTTTTTTTTAAGAACAGCATCTGCTGTTCTGTGTGTGTGAGATAAAACATCTACAAAGACATACGCAGTAAAAGAATATGTTGTGTCCACTAGATGGCAATATGTGCTTTTAAATCTGAGACAGCTGCTGGCTACATGTTGATAACACTGACAGCTGCATTTAACCTTTGTGATTTATAGTCTTCTGCTCACCTGATGCAGCATCATTCCCCTCACTGCCGTTCATCATGGTTTTTGTTGCACTGGCTGGTGTCACACTGGCCTGGGATCTCAGAAAAGACAGGAGGTCCACTTGATGCTGCAGGGAAACAGCCTGTCCTGGAGTCAAACTCTCCAGAGAGGAGATAGCAGATTCAGTGATAGCACAGCCCCACTGTCCCGCCGGGTCGGGTTTCTCACTCGCACTCTGGAAACCAGCGCCGGTCTTTACAACCTCCTCCAAGATGTTATTTTTCTTCCACTTGGCAGAATCATCATTTTCAGTCTCTTTTCCAGTGTCAGATTCCTCAGCTTCACCGTTGTGGCCTTGATCAGTGTCATCTTTATTTCTAAGGTCACAATGAAAGGCAGCACCAGCATCAAAACTTTGCCTGCGTGTCATGGTGGAAGTTAGTCCATTTATAAAAACACCAGGCATCTGCACTAGAGACGGGACTGAGTCTGGTCTGACGGACAAGTCCAGAGGCTCATACTGAGACTTCCTGGTTTGAGAAGATACAGAAGTGTCCTGATCTTTTTCAATAACATCAGCCTGCTTTTTAATCAGGTTTTCACTCTCCAGACCGATGTAGTGACTTGTAGCCGGGGTAAAGTCTTCTCTTGACCTCGGCCTGAGCTTGGCGTTGGGGGGACTGGTGTTGGGCTGCAGAGGAGAGATGAGATCAGAGGTGTTCTGCCAGTGAGGGAAGTGGTATCGGTCCAAATGTAAACCCATGGAAGCGGCCTGTCCCGGGGCGTAATCGGTGGAGGGTGGACACATGTAGATGTTCTCACCTGGCATACAAAACAAGAGGAAACCACTTTAGGATTCAAATCGGGTCAGATACAAACCTGCAAACACAAAGTAATCCATTTGAAGACTTACATCTTGATTTTATTTTTTGATGTTTGTTAGATCAGTTAACTGGAACAAAAGTTTTTTTGTGGCTCCTAAAATGTTAGTAAAGTCTTTTGTGTAGCTGTTACATCTATGGCTAAATGACAAAAAAAAAAAAAAAAAAAAAACTCTAAATAAAAGCGATGTTTATTTTCAATTTTTTAAGTGGCACCACTTCAGGTTTCAATTTAAAAATGTTTTTTTTCTAATGAGTTAAAAAAACTGCTTTAACACAAATGTGACTTTTCTGAACCCGACCCCAAGAAAGTATAGATATAGTCTGTACATGAAGCCAACTGAAAATTCTCTACAGTGAAAAGTATGTACCAACAAGCTTTGTCTAAACATGAAAAATGTTGCAATCCCACACCAGGCTGAGTTGAATGATTTAAGTGCTGCCCCGCAGTAAATCAAGCTTGTAATCAGCTTTCAGCTCCAGTGATCCATCATTTTACAGTATGGATGCCACCACCATGTGCAATAAATACACCCAAAGATGTTAACACCAAACCAGATTCTTCCAGAAATAATAAACAGTCAAACTGTAAAGCAACTAGAACAAGGCACATGTTGACGATGAGAACCTCATTCCATCAAAAGCAGTAAGTGGGTTCCCCAGTCAGAAATAACCAAATCCAACATGTGACTTCCTCTGATTAACCACACCATAGACTAGAGCTGAGTTTATTTTTGCTTTACTCTTGAAAAATGGTACGCTGCGAGCACAATTCAAAAAGAACAAAGTGTATTATTGTGAAGAATGACAGAGGCTAATTTTTCTCCTTTCAGCTAGTGAATAATAACCATCTGGATGCAAGATTTGATCCGGCTCTCCATAACTTTTAATTGCAGGTAATTTTCATGTCTCCTTCCTTCTGTTTATCTACAGTTTAATCCTCACAGCCATCACAGAAACAGCCTGCAGGGTTAAACACACTCCTTTTGACCATTTGGAGTTAGTGATTGTCTCAGACTTCAGCCTCGCACTGTCTTTAAACAGCCCAGCTGTTTCGCTGCCATTCCAATTACAGTAAAAGTCATCCGACGCCATTAAGCCACAAATATTGGCAGTTTATTGCCCAACACTCTCCTGGCATTTGAAGGTCAGGTCATACATTATACTGTGTCTTTTAGGGATGCGTCTGGGATCGGGAGATAAACCCACCACCATTCATTTAATTCTATGCATATTGATGCCTTATTGTTCTTCTTTAATGGACTAATATCTGAGTTACAACAGTGATTCATCCTCGCCAGAGAAATATCAATTTCATACACCTCAAGATCTGACCCTGAGGTAATTCTCCGAGGTAAATCCAAGTCTAATGATCTGGAGTTGTTACTTCACTTTGTTTCGGGGTCTAATAGAAAAGCAGCCATTGTGAGTTGAATGGCAGTAAAACGAGGGCTATATTGGAATATTTCAATTGGGCAAAAGCATAAAATAGCACCCATGTAATAATTAAATGGAGCAGAACCTAAAATGCAAAGCAGAAATGACAGATTTATGCCCTTGAACTGAAGATAGTCAGCCCTCTTTAACTGCTACAGAGTTTGATTTAGTGTCTGCGTACATTACACAGACTTATGTGCTTGTGTTCGAGTGTGTGGTGACTTTTGTTTGTGTGCATAAGAGCGGGAAAACAGACTTCAACAGTGCCACACCCCTGTCTCCAGTAACAGACAAAAAAAAATCAGCTTAATGGACATCTATCAGCCACGCCATACATCTCAATTATTCTGCGGCTTAAATTACAATGACATTAAGCTCTGAATGCACAAAACTCCCATATCTGACCTCATCTTTCAGTATCTTCTTCCTAAACCCATTTGCCAGCCTACACTCAAGCAGTAAAACAACACAAACACTCAAGCGTCAATTTTTTTTTTAATTATTATTTGTTTTTTTTGCTTCCTTTTGGATGAGTGCCATCTTTGTGATTGCCTGGTTCATGCTAACTTAATCAGTTTAAGATTTACTTACGCTGCCGAGGCGCGCATTATGTGAGGGGAGTAATTTTAGAGTTTAGATTTATCAAGCAAAACTCCAATTACGTCGTCATTACAAAAGGCGAGCCTCTCTCACCTAACACAGAGCCTCTAATGAAGTGATGCGTATGAGTTATCTGGCCTTACCGGATGTGCGAGGAGGGGGGTAAACAATAAATAAATAAATAAATGAGATCTCTGAGTGAGCCATGTCTGGAAAAAGCATGCAGCTGGGCTCGGACGAGTGATTCATTTCATATGGAAATAGGCTTTAAGATTTACAACCGTACATCAGCGTCAGTGCAATCACAGCCTCACATACTATATGCTTACACAGGCGTTTGGCACTTATATTGTTCATATCAAACTCTATATACTACAGCCATTTTCTTTTCTGTGCAATCAGGCACCTGAAATGCAAAAGCACTGATACGATGGTTGCTTTGGTTTAAGATGAAACAGACTGGGAGTCACACACCAGACTAGTGAGAAAAACAGGGGCACCAGATGTTCTTTGATGTTTATAATAGCATATATTATTAATATTAATTAGCCAAATGGCATTCAGGAGACGCTGGAACAATATTTCAAGGCAGGTGTTCAGAACTCCCAGGGTAAATCTTTTTATCTGCATGCTAGGAAAACAAGCATTTTGAGCTTAATTTGAGCCTCATATCTGCAATAATAATTAAAAAGAGGATTAAAAGACAGAAGTGAGAGGGAGACGGAGGAGCCAACAGGTAATCGCTTTAGACAAACCAGTCAGACTCGCTCTGATTGACGAATAAGAGCAGAATTTGTTAAGCTAGATGAGGGCAGATGAGTTTAGTATAAAGATGTTTGTTGACTGAGTGGTATATTGCTTTATGCAGTGCTTATCTTGATGTTGTAATGCTCAAAATTAGTCTGGGCCTTGTCTCAGAATCAAATAGACTTTTACTCGATCTTGTCTTAATCTTGGATATAGAGGATTTATGATTTTAAAGGTCACCTATTCTCATCTCCTTTAAACAGTCTGTTTGGGGTCTTTTTCTCTATATTTTGAACGAGAGAGTACCTACACAAGAGTCAGGGGTAAGAGGGAGTAGATGCCATGGAGGACTCATGCCCAAATCTTGAATCTAACCCTGGTCCCCCTGGTTATGTGGTTTGGGCTCTACCGGATGAGCCACAGTTGTACCCCGCGCTTTCACTTTTGTATAAAATTAGAACCATTTTGGTCACATGCAATGTCCCAAAGCCTAAAACCAGCCGGTTGGTGCATTTATATCCTAAATTGTCAAGATTTTCTGAGGTCAAAAAGAACTCTTGTCCCTCTTTGATCACTGATTAAAAGCACTTCACTAAGATGAAAGGCCTAAAGAACCAGAGTATCCTGAAAGCTTACCTTAAACTTCTAGCTCAAAGTTTAGCAACCTATCTCTCACATATTGTAAATCTATTGATAGACACTACAGTAACTAATCCACATTTTACTTTGCTTCCATTTTCTATATTATATTTTCTTTTCTGTGCTGTAGCCACATTTCCGGAATGATTATTTTTTTTTTTTCCCCTTTTTGATTCAATGATATCAAGCCGAGTAGCCCAACCATCAATGCAGGAGCAGACCCTAATGTATGCAAGCATGTGATGGGCCAAAGCTCGTGATCACATGCTGAATGTTTTCATCTCATCATAAAAATCTTCTGATATTAAAACTTTAACTTGCATTTGAGGAAGGGTGTTTACAGTTCAGTTGAGGCTGGAGAACATTTTCAAAAACACAGTGTAATTGAATACTAATACGTATTAAATATATGTATTAAATGATTAGTGTGATTGTTCTGAAGTATAAAAATGACTGATCCCCTCACTAGTATCATGCATTTGTCCCTTCTTTTGCCTTAGTTTTGGCAGTATTCTAGCCTCAGTCATGATTTGGTCTTGACTACACCACTACAACACACTTCTGCTCATGTTACTATTCATGGCATGTTTGAGGCTTGTACAGTAAAAGTACGAACAGAACACACACAGGCACGACATCATTACATGGTGTCTGCACATTGACCCAGGGGTTAAAAATTCTGAACGGGACTAATTAATAAGTGTCAGAGTGTCTTATATTTGGATGTTGTGTTTTTATTTGGAGCTGGAATCTAAATGGTCCAATGTAGGTCAGAGGCCTGCAGCATTCACCCTTCATTAGCTTATCATTTTAAAGAGTAGTTTGTTTAAATATCAGATTGTAATTACAGCCAATGCAGATTTTTAAATCCGGTCTTATTAGATATTGAAACCAAATGCGTTACAGCTATTTTAAAACATGCGCTATTTGTAGTTTGAAATCTAAATCCTGTGCTGTATCTGGAAGTATTAAGCAAAGAAGACATCTCTCACTGTGTGACAGCCATGAATGTACTATATTTGCGATCCATATTGAGAACATCAATAACTTCATGACCACCATAGGCTCACTATGAATAATGTAGTCGGTAATTCTGGACTAATCAATGTTCCTCAAGCTGAACATCTGGCAGTGGTAATTCTTCCTCAGCATCTCCGCTCTCCTGAATTAGACAACACACACTCTCCCGCAATCTCGCTCTCTGATTCTTCTCCAACTAAAAAGACTGACAGGCTTGATCAGTTACACTCCCCACCACCTCTGAAAAACTTATCCCTGTTTTTAAAGCCTCATCAAGTGGTGCGTGTTCTCCATATGTGTAGGATTTACCTATCTGTCCCGCAGCAGACCTGTGTGTTGAGCCAGGGCCAGCAGTGTGTGATTGTGTTAATTAATCTGTCATTGTGAGCGCGGGGAGCAGCTGCAGAGGTCTCTGGGATATATTGTCAGAGCTAAACAATGCGGTGCTAAGCCCCCAGAGTGAGTCTACCATTACACAGGACTAAGAACACAGAGCAGAAGAGGAGAGAGAGCCGGCCGGATCCATCATTGACTAAAGCAATGACGCCTGACCTTTACAATGAATTAGTTTCCATGCTTAATATTGACTGAAATTAGAGTCTGATACTGAATGTGCCATCCCAGAACTGAGCAAATCCCCGGCTATAGCCAACGATCATAAATGTTTCTGGGAGTGACACCGTATGGTTGGTGCGATAGGGCAGAGGAGGGAGACAACAGAGCCGGAATATGTTTCTTAAAGAGCAACCAGAGTGGGATTTGTCCATAAAGTGTAAGCAGTAACATGTAAATATTCAGATTCTAGTATGTATGTTCACAATATGGGAACAAAAAATCTAATGGGATTAGACCTGATCCATTTATCTTGGCTATACGGCCATCATTTAAGAGGATATTGGATCAAGTCCCACAAGAGGGCTTTGAGACTTTGATGCACATAGCAGCAATAATCCAACGGCAATGGAAACAATCGAGAAACTGAACAAAAAGTGGGATTAATGTTCCCTTTGTTCTCTTAACAACAGTCTTCCAGCAGTAGTTTAGGTTTACCATAACGTGTTAGCAGGATGCAATGACAAGAAAGGCATTTACCCAGAGATACGAATCAACCACATCACCAGGTGGAACAGAAGACTATCAATAAAAATACCAGGTGGTAGATCAAATCATAAAAATCACTGGGTGGTATATATCAAATCATTAAAAACACCAGATGGCATGCATTAACATCTTGTGCCCCCGTAGGCAAGGGGTGGGGATGTGGCAGATATAAAATAGAGGGTACTAATTATCTCTCCAATTCTACATGATGCCATTATCTTTAAAAGGAAGACAAAGTCCTTGTTGATGACAGTAATATCTGTGGTGCTGCTGTTGACCCCAAGCTTCATGTCCACCTACACTACAAACCAACAAAGAGGGGGCCAAAGGAGACACTGTTTTTCTTTCAGGAAATAACAGAGATTACAGGCATTACTCATTTGTAGTTATTCTTTACAGATAAAGAATCTTTCAGCTATGTTTTTCTGATGACTGAGATAAGATATTAGTATTGCTTTATGATAAAGTCAGTGTAAAGACTTGCATGTGCTTTATATGAGCAGCAAAGAGGATGAAATCCTTCTGATAAAATTGACACCTGATAAAATTGTTCTGTTGAAACTGTCTAAAGACGCATTTGGTAGCATTATACTGTGAGTGTAATTTAAGCTTAGTTATTGGTGCAATTACTAGATTAAAACTGAAATTGAATTGGTAGAATTGAGCCAATGTAATGGAGGAAGAATCTAAAAAACAAAACTTGGCTGGATAGTGACTGGTGCAGTTACCTGTAGGTGGTGAAGCAGACTGTGGGGTGTGTTCCAGGCCGCTGCTGGAGTGTGAGTTCCCTGTTTCAGCGATGAGCTCTCCGTGATGACTCAAGCTGGCTGGGCTGCTCGGTCTACTCATAGCCCTATTGTCTGGGTCACCATCTTCTCCAAGCAGAAAAGAGGAGCCCTGCTGTGGCTGGCTTTTAGCAGTGAACATTTGCTGATCAGAAGGCAGCCCTGGTGTCATGATGTTCCAGCCGGAATAACCACTACTGCTGCTACTACTAGTGCTGTTGTTAGTGATGACTTTCTGCAGGTAGTCCAGCGGAGGGTAAGGATGACTTAAACCCAACAGAGATGTGGTTTCGACATCTGTCAGAGGCCCACTTGGAGACATCATCCTCTGTAACATCTCTCTAACTTTGATGTCCACTCCTATCATGTGGTTGAAGTACGACTGGTCCCTGTCCCTGGAGAGAAACCTGTTGTGAATGCGGGCCATGTACTGGGAATACAGGCTGCTTGGATGCTCTTGTGTTAACATGTTAATCGACGCACTATGTTCAGTGTGGGAACTCTTAGCAGCAAGCTTATTAAGATGGACTTTCATGTGATTCTTAAGAAACCAGGGTTCTTTAAAGCGCCGGCCACAGATTTGACAGCAGTGCTCAAAGGAGTCCTTGTGTTTCCGCATGTGGCCTTTAAGGAACCAGGCTTGGCTGAATGTCTGGCCACACACCTCACATGGGAACTCACCGACAGATTTGACTTTGTCGCTTGACCCGGCCGTAGCTGCTTTCGAGCCCTGGCCGGACTCTGCGGTTATGTGTGTTGTTTCAACGTGACCGATGAGGTCTTCCTCGTGTGATGCGGCAAACTCACACAAGGTGCACTTATATGGTTTGTGTAGGATCCGAATGTGGCGCTCCAGCTCCTGCTGCTTCCTGAATTTGCCTTTACAGAAAGAGCAGCGGAAACCTAAAGTTGCTTGCTGTTGTGGCTCATCCTGGAGTGTGACAGGAGATGTAGACGCATGTGGACTAGTGTCACTAACACCAGAGTTGGATATAAACTGGGGTTGGACAATTGATGTCTGTGCCGATGGGGAGCTCTGTTGCTGATATGGTGTTTGTTGAACATGACTAGTTCTCATCTGTCTATCTCTCAATATGGCGCGTTCCTCCAGCTCATGGAGCAGCCTGTTCTCCTCCCTTATCCTCCCGCGACCTTTACCCAGAATGCTTTGCTTGTGGGTGCGGAGGTGTATCTTGAGGTTGCCCTTCTGCGCTGCCCTGTGGTCGCAGTAGGGGCACTTAAAGGGCTTTTCCCCGGTGTGCGTTCGCATATGAAGAGACAAAATGCTGTTGAAGCGGAAGCGTTTCCCGCACAACGGACAGGGGTACTTCCTGTTTTTATGGTTGTCTTCAGGAGGCGAGTTCACCTGCGAAGCGATGCTTGGATTGGTGACTCTCAGAAACTGGGAGAGCTCCACTCTGCCGTTCATACTGCTGAGAAGCCTGGCCTCCATGATTTGATTGGCCAGAAGCGCCATCTGGCTCCTAATTGGGTGGGTGGATTGGGTAATGAAAGTGCTTTTAGGGCTGGCGTTACACTACAGTGGTCAGGGGCATCTAACTGGGACAGCCTGGATGTTTGGTTGAGGCAGGATGTGGCACCTTTAGAAGAAGAGGAAAATGGCGCATATTAATTACAGCTGAATGGAAGAGTACAGTCAAAGTAAAAGAAATGTATATGCTGAGTGTGCAAGAGAGTGGGAAAAAATTTAAATGTCTAAACCACTAACATTTTACAGATACTACCCCAAGTATTGCAGACTTACAAAACAAATGATGTGATTTGTCCTAGCATTGTAGTCAGACCTAGTCAGACTGTATGAAACCTGGTTTTAGGTTAAATCTTAAACTTGAACAATCCTGAACAAATGAATATCTGTTTACAGAATATTATTATTTTTAATTCAATTATTTTTTATGCGTTCCAAGGCATTATTTTCCCGGCCACACATCCACATGAAATTGGCTTCTTCCATGAAATGATGGAATGCTCATCTACAACTGTTTCTCTGAGCCCAGCCACTTCCTTAGAGTGTAGCACATACTACCCTCATTAAAATATCACTTCTTGTAGCTGCTTTCAAGACTTATCAAGATCTAGAAAACTACAGCTTACCTTTTCTGCTCTTATTGATTGCTGGCATTGCTGTAAGGGTTCACAGAAAGGAAGGTACTTGTTTTGTAAGTAATAAATACATCAGTTGTATTACCTTTTTAATAAGTTATGTGGGAAAAATAAGTAAGTAATATATTTTTTGGAGTAACCTGCCCAACCCTGTCAATACTGAAACAACTGTGCAACCTGTGCCAGTGACGTGCCATAAATAGGCCAGGAAACAGAGCAAAGCAGGTTCTCACTGTCTCCATCCTGTGAAATACACATGTGGTTTTAGAATAATTGCTGGAGAATGTAAAAATGCTGATTAAGTTTAACCACAAAGGCTGTGGTTTTAGAATAATTGCTGGAGAATGTAAAAATGCTGATTAAGTTTAACCACAAAGGCTGCCTCAACAAATATAATCTTTACTAAAGGTGTAAGCCTTGTCTTGATCTCATTTAGTACTGACACAATACTAAAGCAATGCAAAACATCAAAGAACTTCCTTTTGCAAGAGCCTTTTTTCTGCTGCATATTCAAATAATACCTTTACCAGGGTAATTATGTCACAGGAGTATGGAATGAAATAAACAACTTAATGATGCAAAAATGCAAAGTAAAGTTAAAACATCTATCTGCAAAGCTAAAATATGCAATCCACTGCCTAGCCCTTGTTTTTTATGATTCACTGTGGTAGCAAACAAAGCTTCAAATTCACATGGCGCCACAATAGACAGGGTCACATAGTGCAGCACTAAAGGGCAACCGAACAAAGGGCACACTGTCCACTGCTGAATTAACACAGGCTTACATCATCCTGGACTGCAACCTCAGTCAGCCAGCAAAATGATGTACACAAACCCACACAGATAAAGAGTCAGCAGGCCAGCAGCGGTGGATCAGCTCCGAGCGGTGTGGATCACAAATCGATACGGACAAATCTGACAGGAAAAGGTGTTGACGTTTTATTTCTTATCCAAACCTGCTATTCCTAGTCATTCCGGAAGACGGGAAAAAGACAGCACCCCCCTTCCTCCCCATCCACTTCCTCCCCACTTTTACAGATTACAGTAATTTGAACTATTATTGCATTTGCCTCTATTAATGTCATTACTGCACTGCAGCCTTGGATGTGTAATGCTGTACACCGTCTTCAGTCTCAAGTCCGCGTCCGATCAATAATGATTGATCAAAGTCAAATTTAACAGGACTCATTGCCTGCAGCTTCTTGTTAAATAAGTTAGAGGTTTCTTTCTTCAGTATAATATAAAAAAGTTGCTCAAGTACACAACAATAGAGGTAAATAAGAAAGGCATTTACACACTAAAGCAATGTATTATAATGAAAAGGTAATTACAGATGACTTATAGATTAGAAAATAAAAACATATTTTGCATCAGTTGTTCCTGTACAAATGTTTGTTTACAACACCAGCAAAGACGAGCCAATACGCAGACATAATACAGCAATCTGTATTATTTATGTATGTCTAGTGCAGACAGGTCTCTCCTAGAGTTCAGCCTTTAAGTTTGTTGTTGGCAAACTTTAGATGTGTTTGTGGCTAAAAAGAAATCAGTAGCTCACTTTAAAAGTTACAAATGAGGGCATTACAGTCTAAGGTTAGTTGACAGTTTGCAATGTTATAACCGTCTAACGGAAGCATAAAGAGAATAAAGACAAAGCAATAGTAAGTCTCTGAGTCATATCTCTCAACTTACAGTTTCAGAAGCCAACCAAGGCACTGGCTATGAAAAAGAACTATGTAAGCTCCAGCTCCTTATTGGCGTATTAATCACAATATCATCATATTTATATCAATTAGGTCATCAAAACTGTGCAAGCAGGAAATCTCACTTTCAATCAATCTCCTGCAGGTTACGTACTAAATTGAGTTTTATTGTATTTTTTTTATAAAATGATATACAAGAAAACCTTCCCCCATACCTAAGATGTCCGTCCAAGCTGCAAATGCTCCCAGGAAAGAACCCTACACTTCCATGAATGCACCAGGAAAGTGTCTGAGCAAATACCCTATTTGTACAACTGTGCACGGTTGTACACAGTTGTACAAAAAACAAGGTTAACTGGTAACGGGCACAGAGAAAAGTTGAGTTAACCATTTTATGGACAAAAATCCAGGCCCAGGTCCTGCTCCTGTGCTCTTTAGGTTTTTCACCCAAGGACTTCTGAAATCTAACATGACTCATAATCATGGAGTCAGAGACATGATCCTGATCCTACTGTGGTTGTTATTGCTGAGAGGCTGGGGAGTTTGTAGTAATATAGTGCCTTCTCTGACAATAATTAAAGAAATTTGAATTAAGAATTAGAAAATAATTACAATGTTGCCCTGTCATTCCAAAAACACCAATGCACGAGACATCACAGGTTGGCCTCCAATTAATAAAAGTGAATGTTTGGCAGGGCCGTGGTTGTTTAACCTGTCATTGATACGAGGACATTTTTGAATGCAGGATTTTGAAAAGGTACAGAAATTGTTTCAGGATAATGATTTTTTTACTGAGTTAAAATGGGTCCTAATGTCCTATTTGGTCTGGTTGTAGCAAAGCTTTCTTTTAATAAATCTAGAGACTATAACCCCAACATTGGAAAATTTGTTATACTCAATATTAGAGGTCAATTTGTTAAGATCTAAGGCTGTGCTCTGCCGTTTATTAGAAATAGTTCACCTTAATTAATATTCTTATGACTTAAAAACTACCGAAATGGATAATGGCATTACAGTGGATGGAAGTAATTCAGCTGTAATCGAGATATAGAGCAGACTGTCATTTGCGTAAATTGAAAGGTTTTGACAATTGTGACTTAGTACGAATCTGTTGGTTCGGGTTAAAGTCATCTACAAAGATGTAAAAAGATGTTGGCAGCTGTCAATGGTAAATTTCCCCACTGGGGAGAATAATAATAATAATAATGATATGCTAATAAAAAATTTGGTGACACTTTATATTTTTATTTTCTTATTCTTTTTTGCAGGGGAGTCCTAGCCCCATGTGTGTTTGGTTGGATGCCATTGTGCTTACACAGACACGGGGAGAACATGCAAACTCCACACAGAAAGGCCCAGCCCTGGACAGAAATTGAACAAAGAATTCTTAAAAAAATTAATTGTGTCAATAGAGACGCACTCTGGCCTGTCCTGAGGGGCAGAGTGGACTATATTAAAGAGCCACCTAATGTTAAAATAAGTCTTTGATGAAGCCAGTCTGATCTTTAGATATACTGGTAGCAAGGATATATTGTCCAACCTGTGGGCCAGTACTTTTGCTAATATCTAAACATCTGTTTTTAAGACAGAGATGGACCTGTCACTGCCAGTCTGGTATTTACCTTTTTTACTATAAGAGTAATGCAAGTCTCAGTAAAGGGATAAAATGGTAGGTTCAAGTTTTCATATTCTTTTTTTTCATTTAAATTTAACCAGATCTGTATTATTTTAACATGTAATGTGAGCATGCTGCATGTTGTCTTTTATGAATTATATGTCCTGACAGTTTCATACTTTGTGATACTTAGTTATATAGAAATGTCTTGACTATTAAGCAACCAAACAATAAACAGCTTTAAGACAATGTGTGTTTTCCTTATTTGGCAATGTAAGTCCTGCAATATGCTTGTTCCACTTGCAATATTAATACAATTATAATAAAGAAAGGCATTTCTAACTAAACAAAACATATTTTTCCTCTTTTGAAGACAGTATTCCAGACAAATCCTAATGCGAGGGCTGCCTCCCTAAATCAAACATCTGACAGTGAGTGTGAGCCACCTGCTGCTGCTGACCATGGTCCGATGCAGCCTCAGTCAGTCATGAAAGTGTTGTATCCAGACAGATGCAGGGCGGTGTGTGAGCAGTCTGTCTGCACACAGCTCAGATCAATGTGAGAACAAGCCTGACCTAATCATATCTGTCAGGGCAAAAGTGAGTCAATGATGTTAGCATACACAAGATCCACTTCATTTTTCTAAAGTGCTATACATGAGATTAACTGAGCATAGCAAAAGGAAGCATAGACCCGTCAGTGTTTGTATGTGTATGTGATAAATATGCGTGCCAAGTGTTTTCTCCATCAAACTGGATCAGGCTGTTTTGGTGCAGACTGAAAGAGTTCTTGATTGTTATTAAATAATTGTGCCACTGTAGCACCTCTTAGGTGTGGCCACAAACAATGAGCAGGTGTGATTTAGAGCAGCCAATAAACGCAAAATAAAATGACACATACACATTTAAACCAGCCGTGGGAGCTGTGCATTCTGGGTATCAGACATTGTTATGTTCACTTTTATAGCTGCTAGGCCGAGAATTCTTATAAAGGTATTTAACAGTGTGGAAGTGAGGAGATCTTTTTATTTTGTAGCTGCTGCAGACTGTCAGCCACGATGGATGGACGATACTGTAAATCCGTACTGAGATGACAGAGGAAATACGCCGAGTAAATTTATAGATCATAAGTACATATTTCTTTTCTCAGCACTGCATTAATCATTCAGTTTAATTTTGGCTGGTTGAGCCGGAAAATAGTGATGATCACAACATAGCACTAACGCATATATGGATAGCATCTTGTATAATATGTTTAAATACAGTGTGCTTACAGTAAACACTGTCTTAAAAAGATAGCGCAAGACATATTTTACTTTTATACATTAGAACTACAATGTTACAATTTTAGCATCATATAAAATTATTTTATCTGACATGAATTGCCAAGAATATAATACTTAAAACAAAAAGTAAACGCGGAATGCAGTTTGATGCTCATCCTAAAAAATCTTTAAATTCTCACAAAGTTACACATAACAAAAATGTATCTTCCAGCACAGCACAAAGAGCACTGCAATGTCGTTTTTTTATTCCAATATAATGCGGCCCTATTATGCATGCATAATTAATGACAACATATTATAGTATAAAAGTTAAAGTTACAGTAGTGTTGTTGATTGCAGCCCCAGATTCCCACAGACAAACATTGTTGTGTTTACTTTTAATAGAACATAATAACTTTCCAAATTCCCATCTTTATAATCCACAGATAAAGGCAGTCTGATTTATTACTGAGCAGTGCAGACAGTGAAACAGACAGTGAAAGCCCTGTGCCACGCTTTCCCCCCTTCAGTTGGACTTGCCCACCCACCACATCCGGAGCCCTGCCCTGTCAGGATGAAGAGCCAGTACGAGGAAGAGGGCAGTGGTAACACAGCTGCCCACCATGACCCGTACAAAAGATAGCACCCATATACTTTCTGACAGCCAGATTAATGAAACCCTATAGGAGCTCCTCTGTAGGCCCCCCAAAAGCCTGACGGAGACAGAATAGTCTAACCAGCGCCATTCATTACTGCAGGAGTACAGAAAGAGCACACACAGCACTGACAAACTAGCTCCTTGTGAGTAATAGCTAAAGAACTCATAAAGGAATACATACACATTTGTTGTGGCTGCAGTAAATCTATGCCACTCCTTTCACAGCGATCAAAGATTTTTTGTTGTAAAAAAATAAAATGCGGTGCGCATGTGGTGCAGTGGTGACGTGCACTTATTTAAGAGTCAGCTATTTCACACGTTTAGAGAAAGGAATCTTTTGATTAATTTTCTTTGGCTCTCTCAGTAATGCAGATGAGTGGCCATGACTTGACTACAACTGGGGAAGACTAATTTCACTGGCAACAGTTACAGAAACAACACAGCAGCCCTGGTGACAGCTGACCAGTTGTGTTTTGACAATTGAGCCCAAAGTGTGAAGGTTCTTGGTCTTCCAGGTTAAGTAATTTTATCTCTCATGATGGCTTTAATTATAGAGTATATAGCCTGGAGGTACTGTATTTAAAAGTAATGACATTGGTTAATTCAGATGCAATGAAGATGAACTGGGTGACTGAGAACCTTCACAGCCATTCAGATGCAGTGTAACACACTTTTTAAGAAAGAACATGTTTCAGTAAAGTATGCTAAACAAGTTTTTCAAAATTAAAATGAAGGGGTCCATCTGTTTGTTCAGTTCAACACAGTGCACCAGACTGGCAAGTCATCCTACTTCTTTTTCTATTCTTTAAAAAGAATTACTCATGACCCAGGGGCAACATTCAACCAATCAGAATTCAGGGGCAGTACCAACATACACAGAATAAACTGATGCAAAAATATAAACTGATGAAAAACAAACAGCCAATCAGAGAAACCAAGCATTGCATGGCGTCATACCATTTTAGATAAACAATAATGAGCCAAATTATAAGTAACTCATAAGCCAAATTAAAAAAAGTATATAAATTCAAAAACACATTTTAAATAAAACAACTAGTCGAGGCAGGCTATAGGCATTCTTTAATATTGTGTGAATGAATAAAAACACTCCATACAGTCACAAAGGGAGAGGTTCCTTTGTGAGGCTAGAACTACTAGTAGTTTTGTTTCCCTTTATCGTTTCAAAGGGGTTGGTAAAGTTGAACGCAGAGCCTTTTTAAATAAGAGCATTTTCGGTCATGAAAACTCTTATCTATACTTCATCACAGGTTTTCTCTTATGTTGTGACAAGACACAGGAAATCTAGTCTCTCTACACTCCCTGCTCATGCTCAGACACACACTGTCACATGGTGCCTGCCACACACACATCTATAGGCATGTGCATATAGAACGTTTTTTAACTCACTAATGTGTAAACAGTTGCTTGTGTTTGCACAGACCACCTGTTCTTTCTGGACACAAACAAAGCCTTGGCGTATGATGGGGTGTGTTAACAGTGAGGGGTGCATAGGGGAAGCCTCACACAAGAGAAGCCTATCCACATGGTGTAGGCTCCATCAGATGGCTGCAGGACAGCAGCCAGCTCAAACACAGATCTCAAAGAATGGAGCATCTATCAGCACACATCACACTGACATGTTGTGCTTCTTAAAAATGACAACTTCCCCCCAGTGCAAGGGAAAGCATCCAACATTCATCATGGTTTGTATTAACAACACTTCTGACCCAGTGGAGTAAGGAAAACCCTCATTCTGTGTGCATTCTTAATAAATAACCAGCCCATTCGGTTACATTGTTTTGGATCAGCAAGTGCCACTGCAAAATTGACCTCATGTCCAATTGAGTGGCAAACTTGTCCACACACATACCATACACACAATACCATATTGTGTGTCAATAGACATATTTCCACAAAACATACAGCACATTTGTAGCTAAATTTATAGTGCAATTACTAAGAACTAACTGGAGTTATTACAGGCAATTTTAGCATATTTATGTTATAGTATAGGCATGTGTACTGGTATTAATCAATTTATTTTGAGGGCCCATGTAGTCTGCTCTAGCCAAGGCTTTACCCTACTCATGGTTTTGTTTGCCTTACATCAGGTTCATTTAACAGGTTTCTAAATATTTGCTGAAGTGCAAGACAATAAAGGAATTTTACAGAAGATGCTACAAAGCACTCGGAGGCACTAAAACAAAAGTCATTAAAGGAGACATCACAAAATCACAGCAGGAGTCGGCTAATGCCACTTACAGTATCTCATTAGGCTATGGCATCTACAGGGGAAAAACTGACAAACAAAGAGCATAATCCAAGGCACATTAACTGGGCTGATAATTCAATGAACTCTCATTTGGCAGCCATCTTGCCCTTGTGATGGTCTCTTTTCAGCCTCAGCATCACAGCACAGACCCCTCGTGAAGTTCCTCTCTCTCTTTTACACACACATACACACAACCACATATACATATATTCTCTCACGCTCACTCTAAAACAACAAAACATCCACCATTAGACAACGGGGTACCAGCGTAATTAGAAAATGACTTCCTTTGCAATCCTAGCTAAGTAGTTTACACACTGTAATTACAGGGACAAAATCATCTTTTCATCATTTCACTGATTGAGCTCATCAACCCAGTGGGATCCCAGGACTGTGCTCAGGCAACATCTGGGCTAAGAGAATTAGCCTTTTAGTTTAGCAAGACCCTGCGCAGTGGCAAGAAAACACAGCGTGCACACCGGACATGGCACGTGGATCTCTCGAGTACTGTTAATGTTGCCACCTTACACACTAAAAGCTATCTGCATGTTACTAATTCATCAAAGGGATATGGAAAGTGTCGAAAGAGAAAGACAGGTTACATGAAGTGGTTGATTGGCCTGTTCACACACTGCTTTTAAATTAGGAGCCCATGGTGTGTGCGAAATTATTTTTGAATAACTTCCAATAAATCAATTTTCTTTGTTGAATCTTTTGTGAATCAAAATTATCCATAGTGAATGATCTGATCGCCATATACTGTACACACTGTGTAACACACAGACTGCTCTAATAGCAGTTTATGAAACAGTGTTAGAAAAGGTTTGCTGGCTTTATTCACAGTAATAGAAAACACAGCCTGTGTTGTTGCTCCTGTTTGCTTCTCCAAATCAAGACTGCTGACAACTTATCTACTGGAGACACCAACAAGTATTTCACATTATTAGTAGTCTGAAGTGAACAACACAGGAACAAAACAAGAATTAGAATTTGTGGAAAATGAATGACAAAATATATATATATATATATATATATATATATATATATATATATATATATATATATATATATATATATATATATATATATATATATATTATCTTACTTAATAAGGAAAAGTATAAAAAACACTTCTGTGGTCATCACTAGCCTCTTGCAAATAAATGCTCTAAATTACAATGTTTTTATTTGGAATTTGGGAAAAATGTTGTCGGTAGTTTATATAAAACAAAAATGTTAATTTTACCCAAACACATACCTATAAATAGTAAAACCATAGAAACTGGTCATTTTGAAGTGGTCTCTTAATTTTGTCCAGAGCTGTATATATATATATATATATATATATATATATATATATATATATATATATACTCCCTACAACACAGAATAACATAATATAAAAGTGGTTCAGGTGGTCTGCTGTTTTACAAATCAGATATAAATATGTGTCAAAGTGGTGTAGAACTGGTTTAAAAAGATTAGATTCCTGTGTAGACCTAATCTAATTTGACTTCCACGGAAAGCTCTTGCTAAAAGCCAGTACTTTCAGATGAGTACCTGCAGATAATTGAATAAACCACCTGCCAATGACCGCCAATCACAATGTACAGTAGGTTCATGCAATCAGAGCAACGCAATGTTGTTTGCATTAGCAACAGCCATGACATTGGCATAGTGGTCGCTTTGTTGCCAAACCTAAAGCATGCCTATAACTAACAGTACTGCCACTGCATTGGTCCTAACATGTAGTGGGTCAAGAGGAAAAAAATCAGATCTAACCTGAGCCACTTGTGAGCACAGGTTGCTAGTTTGCACTTGTTGGTAGAAGATGTGTGCTTTATTAATGTATACAGAATTGAGTTAGTTGACCAGAGGAGAGGTCATTGTCTTAATTCCAACAAAAGATACTACATCAAACTTTTCCCCCTTCAAAGACTGACCTTGGACGCCTTTTCAGGGGAAGCTCTGTTTACTCTAATTGTGTGTGTGCCCTGAGCCTTGACTTTCTAACAAACACACATGGTCGTGAAGTTGAAGGTGAAGTGCTTTGGCTCGTCTCTGTCCTGTGGAAAAGGACTTAGCCTCTGTGTGTTGGCAACACAGGCAAGTGTTTAATGTGGCAGCTGTTAGCCTCGTGGATTTTCACTAATCACTCTCTCCTGATTACTCTGATGAGTGTATGATGCTCTTAAATAATCAACCCGCAATGAAAAAAAAAAAGAAAAATAATTATCATCATCTCTCTAAGTAGTGCAGCTGCACCCGCCTGCAATAATTACAACTAGAACAGGGCGCCTTCTCTCGTCACTTACAACCACTTATTATTAGAGATAACGCTAATTGGTGCATTGGTGGGCGCCAATCCTTCATGGGGTTTGTCATAAAAAGGCAAACCTTGAACGTTATGGAACATCAGAGGTTTTAAAGCCAAGGTGTGGTATTAAACACTGCATGCTGAGAGAGAGCCAAGGGAGCCATCCTATTGCTAACCCCTCGGTTTGCCCTCACTACTACTGTCCCCTCCCCCCCCGAAGCCATGGTATCAGCCTGGCAGACACAATTAACATTTTCATAAAAACAATTCCCTGCCTCCAATAGTCCAATGTAATTTGTTTTCCATCTCTGTTCATTAATCATTGTTTAAATCGGTGAGCCGTCCCCTCCACTCTGCCATCTGCACTCAGCTGTGTTACAGATATGACACCTTCCCTCTTAATGGGAGCTGACAGCCAAGAGAGGAGGCCTGTGGAAAATAGCTTCCTGCATGTGCACTTCCACCTCGCGCACTGCCAGCAGGTGAGAGAGAGAGCGTTATTTAATGGCTTCGGATTAATCTCAAAGGCCAACAACGTTACACTACAGCATCATATACTGTAGCACGCGCCACTATGCACTACAGCCCTGCAGAAGCTGTAATAGTGAGCTCAGAACTCTCCTTTTAATCCATTCCATATTTTGTCAAAGTTATGTTTCTCACTTTCCTCTGGTTAAATTAGCACAGTCTTCCTACAATATGCTATTGTTTTCCTGGAATTGGGAGCAAGGTTATTAATTATTCACTGTTGTGTTCTCATATGAGGAGGCTATGCTTTTCACTGTATTGCCTCATAGCTCAAATACTTAAGGCCATGGTGCGGAGGCAAATTTCACGAGGCAACATCACAGGGAGATATTATTATCACAGCGGAAGAGATTAAAAGTTTCCTGAAGAGTGATTGAATGATTGAGAATAGACTTGAATTCCCTTAAGAATGGTTACAGTTTCACACAACTAAACTTTTTACGGCGGTTTAACAGTTCAAGTCTAAAAAGCTTAGGCATATTTGAGGTAGAAAAAAAAAATGAGGGTGCTAAAAAGTTCATCTGGCTTGTTGATTCCAGCTTGGATTACACATATTTAAATCATGTGCTCCGTGTTCAAACAAGTGCTGCTATCATGGGACAGAGTTGCCAGAGTAGCTTTGTGAATTTAAAGTGGCCTGATTAGAAAAATGGTGTTCTCTTTACTGCAATTAACATCCCCTTAATTATAAAGGAAACCAAGCTTTTTGATAGAACTACACATATCAAACCTATATCCATCTTTTGGTAATGATTTGGTATCAAGTGATAGCTCGGGAATTTTTAAAGGTTGTTCTATTTTGACCTTTTTGGATTGTTAATTGGATTCCTGCAATAGAATGTAGTCTCACAGTTTGGATAAGCAGACAGGGGCAAGGCCACATAGACTAAACTACTGTATGTGTTGCTGGAAATTCATTTTAAAGTCTTCACATTTAAAAATCTAGTGTACTATTTCAAAGTTGATGTAAATGTTTGGGACAAAGCTGATACTTCCACAAAGTATTGCTGAGACAAGGTCAATATTTTGGTTTAGATGGCCACGCTGAAGTCATATGTGAAAAGAAATGCTGTGTTAGAAGCCTTGTTAGAAGGTAAAGTTTTTTTTTGACGGCCCTTTATTATCAGCTACACATAAAACGAAGCATGTGTCCTTGCTCCTGTCTGCCTCTCCAAACCAGGAGTGTTCTGACAGGTATCTACTGGAGAGAAGATGTCATCCACGAGAATCTCTTTTACAAAATACCAGAACACAACTATGTGGTTTGAATGCACCACTCTCCAAAATAACATGGTTCTCTACACCATGAAACATTCTAAAACATTTTTGTTAACATTAGTCTTATCAGTTACCAGTATCATACCTGTACCCCTTTGCGGCTAACTTTGACACAGATTTAAAACACCTGAACACAGGCCTTATTTATCCTAAAGAACTGTGCCACATACTATAGCCCCACTTAGTGCTCCCTCTCCAGACCTTTTTTAGGGTTTTTCTAACAAGGACAACAGCCGCACCACTATTAGTATAGTAGCAGTAAATGATGTGTATATTCAAAGCTGAATATTTCATGTTGATTGATCGTACTGACTGCCACCCACCTGCTCCTCCTCCTGTCCCACCGGAGCTGGCATGAGGAGAATTCAGTAATTGAGAAGAGCAGTGCACGGGCTCTCTTTGCTCACATATGACAGATGGGGCATCATCGCTTCAAAGGAGAGCATTTGGAAACAGGAGGATGGAAGGAGGGGGTTAGGGGTGAGGGCGGTTTTCGGAGTAGCTCTGTACAGGTGACAGTCGAGACCTAAAGACCTAAATCACAGACAGTGAGTGGAGTAAGTATACTATTGGGCTACAACTGAATGTGATTAGTTTCTGGTCATAAAAGTGCTCAAGCTTAAAAGCAACATAGATACAAATATTTGTAGGATGTCTGTGATTTACACTATAGCTAAACACCTAGACAAATAAATAGGAAATTTCTTCTCGGATTACTTAAGTGAGGTGATGTTAGGACTTAATTAAAAGATGCATGTTTAGAATTTAGTGTTTCCTGAAGAAGAACTTTTCTCTCCAAAGTATAATTTCGTAAAATTATAAGAGCTGTAGGCTACTCAACATTGAAATTAAAGTCCCTCACCAAATGATGTGATTTAGCATCATGTAAAAAAAAAAAAAAAACACTAAACGGAACATGAAAATAAACATCTGCACATAATGTGTCGAATAATGTGTCGAGGATGAATAACAGTAGCATTTAACGTCGCGACCAGTTACTTTTACAGATAACAAAAAAAAAGCAAGCAGTGTCAGTTAAAGGAAACGCACAGTAATCGCAGTCAAACTTAATTCCACTTAGTTCACATATAACTTAAGAGTGACTGTTGATGGTCGAATCTGGTCTTACCTGGCCAAAGCGAGGCGGAAAGGACACGAGGTGACAGCTGGAGTTCACACGAGACTGATGTTCAAGCGGATGTCAGGGTGCTGAGTGATGGACCCCACGCTCCACACGCTTTATCACAGACGCCCCGCTTCACAGCCACATTCCTCTTGTCTTCTGGACTGGCGTATAGCTTCTTCAGACCGCCAGACGAACACATCAGAAACAGACACGACGAGCATTGCCTTAGTCTTTTCAGCTGAAGTAAGAGCTAATGATATCTTACAAAAAAAATTACTCGGGATAGTTAGATAGACATGTCCCGAAGCCGTATGTCTCCCTCATCTGGCCGCTGGTGTGTTCAACAGACTGGCACCGTGGCCGTGCGTAAAATGTGCGCTGGGGTATCCAAGGCGCACGCCTCATTAGTTATTCCGATAAATGACTATGAAAACTGTTAGCGCAGGCTTTTGCCGAATTCAGTTATTTTTGTCATGCTACTGCAGTCTTTTTGTGGGAAAATGGTGCACTGTATAAAACTTTGTAAATTTTTTGAACGAAAAAGAAAAAACGTTTTTTTTCTCATGCTCCGTATTACACTAAGCCTCACAATATTATGGAAATTAATTGGTGAGCTTTTTAATACGAGAAAGACGTAAACAGAGAATTTCCATCTAAAAATCACCCTTAAAGTTCACAAACACTGAATTTTGCAGACATTTGGTGTTTATTAGCCTGTATTCTATTCAAGTGTCCTGTGGGTCATCAGAGCTGCTCCAGAACATAGAGTAGCCCACTGTACTTTAAAAATACACCCACCCATCTCATGAATCATGGCATAATGTAATGGCTTAACTCTTTGTCTGAAGAGCTTATCAGATTTATATTATTAAGTATGTTGTAGTCTATTTTACTGTGGTCAAGATAATGGATTATGATAAAAACACAAAACAGATTGTGTCCACATGAGTACATTTAAAACTTCATCTAGAACAAAGTAAAGGCAAGTGCATTTGTTCACTTTCTTTCTTTCTTCAGTTTTCTAATTTGACATGGCCATGGTGTGGAGGCAACAATTGACATGCTCAGAGATGTCAGCCCATAAGGTGAACCTTTTAACACAATAATGCGGAATGAGCTCTTTCACATTGCCTTAATATTACTTGTTGTACTTGTAATAGTAGTTGAAGTAGCCCAGTGATGGAAACACCAGTGTGAAGATCAAAGTGAGAGCAGAACTAAGGATCACTTCAACAGTTATTTCTGTGCTGTGACTCTGAGATTCATTAGCAGAACAAAAGACTGTTCATTTCAGAGAGTAAGTTTTGTCAGTGCGAGACACAGTGGCTGGAGCTTTAATATCATATGTTCTAATAGCAGTGAAGCAGATATCCTCACTGCTGTTAATCCGTTCATCTGGCATTTAAGAGCTGAATGTAACACTTCCTCTCTACCCTCTTAGGCCCAAGTACCTGTCTCAACAACAATACCTGCTGGGATTCTTCATCACAAAAATCCTTCTTAATCCCTGAAATGTAGATCTGGAGCGTGTTCAGCCCATTACATAGTTTGTGTGCTGTTCTTTGAAAAGTAGTTGGGCTACGTTCTGGCGTATACCTTCACAGCTTAGCCTACATAAGACCATTGATCTGTGTCTCACCAACACAACTCCAGCGTGTTAAGCGTTGCCTAATCTGTGTCATGCTACCTGGATTTTATATTGGAGAAATAATCCTGTAGGAAATAGGGGGTAGTCACCTCAGGACTTTAAAAGCTTCTTATCAAAGGCCTGCACTCCAGCCATTTCCCAGAAAAAGGTAGTGATAGCCTTTTAACTCTGAAGCTTTAGTTGTAATTAAAGATGAAATACAGTTTAAAGTAAAATGTTTAACACAATACAAATCAATCCAGTGATATATTTAAGACAAAATAAAATGTCCCCTTCTGAAACAAAACGATTTGTATACTACACATTCATGTCTGATACCCCAATGAAATACAATATTTAAAATAGGAATATGGCTTGACTCAAGTAGAATGTTTTCTCCAAGGTTAACATTCATTATGGGATCAGTAACTTTGCTAATGTGACTTACCTCAACTGAAGAAGCAAGCATTGCATGCAATGAACATAAAATTCATGAGAAGTTACTAATTTAGGCTTATAAGTATAAGAGCTGTTCAACATTAAAAGCTAAAGTTATTGTGATTAATGCAGGCTTTTGTGCCAGATGTAAAAAAATAGAAAATATAAGAAAAATGATGTGTTGCAAGATAAAGATAAAGACTTTTAGCCAAAATCATTTATTTGCCATCAATGTTCTTTTTAGCCTTTACATAAAGCTTGTCACAAAGGAGTACATACATTCATTAGGTAGGTCAGGAGGAAAATGGGAAAGCAGAGATTTCCTGATGCTGTTTTAATGATCAATTCAGGAAATAAAAAAGAAACAAAGGCAACTCGTACTATGTGGCAAAGCCTACAGTAATAGTGTCAATATCAAAGATGAACACAAAATCGTTCACTAAGGACTCCCACGTCTAATGGACAGCTGTTGAGTGTCACTGTAAGAGCAGTTAAGACAGTCTAAAAGATCTTACCTTAAAGCACTGCTACACATTTTTTCACTAACCAGACAGGACACACTGGTATACAACTGTATATGCTTAAAATCTAAGCAATGACATTAATAGACTAAGGAGGTTAGTAAACTGACCAGTATATGTTATAGAAAATCTTCCAAATATATTAAAGACGACTTTTGTTCACTTCTGTTGCAACCTAGCTGCTTTGAACTTTGACACCTTTTTGGTGGGCTGCAACACTGGCACAATACCGTCTACAGATGAGGAGACTTCTGTTGCCAACTCTTCCTGTTTCCTCTCCAGTATGGTGGGCAGAGCTGGATGAGCAATGGTTAAATGAGGAACAGTTGTAGGCATCGGATCTTTTTCTATGACGGTTCCCGAAAAAGCCTAAGGGGGAGGAGAGGAGACTTTGCCAATAACGCTATCCAAACTTATATTTTGAAGCAAAATAAAGACTAAAGTGACTCTCCGCCTCACCTCAAATCGGCTGGTGGGATGCAAATGGATCATGGTGGGACTATCCTCCTCCGTGATGCCGTCACTGGTGTCACTATGTGTTGTTGTATCGTCATGACTAAAGCTGCGCGCGATCATGCGACGCTCCTCCAAGTCTGCAGCGCCTCACTGGTGTCGCTGCAAACGCTGTTCTCTCTGCTGCGTGATTTCAGGATGGACTTCCTGGGTATGGGTTCTCCATTTTTCACATCCACAAACAACCTGGATTTAGCACAACAAAAAAACTGGTCAGAAAACAGAGGGACTGTACTTTATGTGTAAATAGTACATTCAAATTAAAAGTGCTACTTGTAGATGTCCGCTGGTGTTGTGATTTGTTGAAGATGTGAGTGTCCATTTTTCTTCTTCTTCTTTGAATGGTCCTTCTGTTCTTTTCTTTCACTGTACTTGAGTGTGGTATTTTTTCCTGTATTTATTCTTACCTAAAAGTGATAAAGCAAGAGACAATGCATCAAGGTCAAAATTACATCTAACCAGTCAAAGAAATCAGAATCTGTGCCTGATGTTCCCAGAAAAAAACATCCTTCTGACCTTCTTGGGTTCAACTGTATGAGAAAAATAGATAGTTGGCAAATAGTTGCCTTCCTCATCATCTTCTTCCTTTGTGTCTTTGCTTGGCAGTGCTTTACTATGAGGCCCAGTTGTCCAGCTGGGCTTCAGACTCAGTCCATTCACAGAGGCAGCAGGATCTCCGTCTTTCTCTTCCTCTGAGGAAGACGACGATGTGTCCTCGCCATTCATGTCAGCAGTGTCAGACAATCTGAAGTTACGCAAAACATTTCATAAGTAAGCCTTAAAATAGCTTCAGGAATGAAATCAAAGTGAGTCTAAATATGTCTAGGTACCTGTCCTGCTCATCCTGCAGCTCTTCCAGTTTCTCAAGCTCATTGAGTCGAGTCCATAGTTCTTCCTCAGTCAGGACACTTTTTTGGACCTCTCCTTCATACTCCTCATCTTCCTCTTTTAGATCCAACACGGCGTCCAGCTTGGGCTTGGATTTAGGCTTGTGAGCGATTCTTTGTTTTCCTTTAAACAAAGAAAATAAATCCACATCCATTTAAACTCTAACATAAATGAGTGTGGCCTTTCATAATTTAGTATCAGCAATTACAGTTTGATTTAGTAGTATGTAGGCTACCTTTAGTAACAAGTTCATCATTGATTCCAACCTCTTCTCTGATGTCAGCATAGTCACTTTTGCTCTGAAAAACCATATCAACAATACATTTCCCTTTGTGTCTTGAGCACTTCATTTGAGGCAGTTTTGGTTTTAACAGGACATACCATTGACAATGTTTCCATATTTTTAGCAAATCCAACTTTGGCTTCAAAGTTCTTCATTGTCTTTGAGAGATCATCGAGTTCATGCTTTACATCTGTGGAAAAGAAGTGCATTATTAAAGTCAGAAATTGATGAAATTGTTAAAATGAGGAAAAAAAATGTAGACATTTCATCTTTGTACAGATGACAATCGGCTACTAGAGAGTTAAAATCCTCGAGATGTTCGAAGGAAAAAAGAAAAAAAGAAAAATGATGACACAAACAGTTCATAATATCTTCTGCCCTCAATACAATTCCGGATCATTAAATCTTCACAACAATTAAGCCCTTTTACTAATAGCAGCAGAGGGTCCGCGTTTCCATGGCAATTGGGAGCCCCTCCAGTCAGCGCATCAAGCGGAAGTGAGGAAAGGTCAAACACAGAAGGCCTGACAACTCAGCCGCTGTCTGACACATTTCAGCCAGTTCTGTTGGTATTACAGCACTTAGCTCTGTAATAGCAGGGTGGGCCGGGTCAGGGGACAAGAGGAGGGGGGGTGGGATGGGTTGTGGCAACACATTTCTGCTTCACTAAACACTTTAATAATGTTCACATTAGATTTGATTGTTCTGAGAACCAATTTGACTTGGACTCATTTGACTTTTTCAGACTAAAAATCAATTGAACAGAGTATGGGCGCTCAAGCACTCGATGAGGAAACAAATACAATGGTAACTTGATCCTAGAAAGGTGAAAGAAAAAGGTGAAGGTTGCTAAAACTTTTCAGCTGAGACTCTAGTAACGGTTGTAGCAACAGTTTACAACTGGTGATACAAAAATAACACAACAGTAAACAGCGCGCCATTGTATTGCAGCGCAACAAAAAAAAAACATTGCACAAGTTATTCGATAGATGTTTAAACGTGAAAACCCTCAGATGTAAGTGCAAGATAAATCAAATGCATATGGCTGTGTTTAATACTGCAGCACCCTCTGCTGGATGCTGATGCGTAATGGACATGAGAATATGTTATAATGTGAGTAGAGGAACATGGTTTGGGGATGTAGTTGTTTGGAACACTCACATTTCATTCTGTGATCGACAATCTTCTGAGCTTCCTTGGCAGAGCATTTAGCAAACCAGTTATCACCAAGCAACACTGTTACCTCATTAGTGTGCACCAGTTTCCCAGGCATAAAGGCCAAAGGCCCAAAAGGAACCTACATGAAAGTCAAAACATAAAACAGAGTGAAACAAAGCCCACATTTGCTTAAAGTGTGGGCTTTTTCAAAGATAAGCATTTATATTTAGTTATATTGAGCTTCAAAACAAGGACCAAAAGAACATGTAAGACAAGTGTATCCTGCCTCTTTAGTGCACTGAAAGCACTCACCATTATGTCATAAGACAGCTGATCTGGGAGGGTTTTGAGACGGTCATTCAGAGCCTCGTAGTCACCAGACACCTTCTTCCTGTAGAACGAATTTATGATTGATGTTACGGCAAGCATATATCTGATACAATACACTATGCATAGAGATGCGTCATTTGTGTAATTTATATAATATAGAAATAAAAATATATGAATATTTTAAGAATCATTGGGATGTTTTCTCTCATAACTATACTCTGTACTAATACATATAAATGCAAAGGTAGTGCATCACATGACATACCACAACTGTAATATAACTAATAGCATTGGTAATGAAGTTGCTCTAAGCACTACATATGTGAAATGCTTTTCTGCAAAAATACTTTTTTTCAGTGGCTTGGAGCAATCAGATTCTGTTATTTACAGAATGCAGACATACTGTTAAAATCACTTACCAGTGCTCAATCCTACTGTCACAGTTTTTCACCACCTGTTAGAAGGCACATCAAATTAATATCAATCAGAACCAAACACTGACACTTACAAATTTAATTCCTGAAGAGATTTGTTATTTAATATACAATCCATTAAAGCTGGAGCAGCCCATTTTTGTGTTTCTGTTAAAGAATAGTAATGAATATTCTTTTCTTGTAGCACTAAAAGTCTAATGCCCTAATGAAATTAACACACTCATTTCTGATTTGCCTGGTGCAGTAGCTATTAGTGCAGTTCATCTGATTCTGAACCAAAATAAAATGCTGCAATGCAAACTTGGGTGAGCACTAGGCATACCATGAAAATATTGCTCTCATTCTGCTTCTAAAAAAAACCTTGGCTGCAGTTTGTTTGCAAATTTGTGTCTAATTGGAACAAAAACAGGCAAAACAAGATTCAACACTAAATATTACATGACTCGGTACCTTCCCAGAAGCAGAAAAAGACATGTAGTTCTTTCACAGAGACAATGAGTAGGTAACTGTCTTTAAAGTGTTTGTTGGAAGCCCATTAAGCACATGTTTTGGTTCCATTAAAAAAAAAAAAATGATGTTTAATTATGTTGTGCCCTTATCCACAAAGCCTCTTCTGACCACAAAGGTTATTGTTTTAATGTATTTTTATATTTATACTGCAAATGTTCTCCTGTTTTAAATGCAAAGTTGTTTTAAAGTCCTGTAAATAAAGATTTATTGATTGACAGTGCCCTCTTTAGTAGGCTGTGTCTGCTGTGTCACTTGATTTGCATAGGAAATTCCCATTAGCATCCTTTCTGCTGGAGAGATTAGGTACAGACTTGGCCCGAAAGGGGTATGAAGAGTTGCCGTACTATACTTCTTTATTAACTCCTTGGCATTTGGTTCAATATTGGACCCATAGGTGTGGATCTTGATTTGTGAAATAAAACAGCTGACACTGTCTACATTGCATTAAATATGTCTACACTTCATTCAGTAGTGGTAGTAGTAGAATTTTCCTCAGACTGTGAGAACATCTGGGACAGGCCTTCTGCTAGTGCTCAGAGTTAGAACTAAACCTGGTGAAGCATCGTTTAAGTTTCATGCAGCAAAAATCTGGAACAACCTCCCAGATGAAGTGAAACAAGCCTCAACTTTAACAATGTTCAAGGAGAGGTTAAAAACATTCCTCTTTAGCTCCGCCTACATTTTAAATTTTACAATTTAAATGTTTAAAGTGTTTTTCATCTGCACCAACAATGCAATGGAATCTTAAGGATTACGTACCTAAGCTGACCTGTACAGTAGGCTAGCCTACCTAATAATTTTTGTTTGGGACCAAACGAATAGGATGAAGTGCATTACAAATGTGACACCTTTTAAATGACGGGACCACTCATTTAAAACTAACTTTTATCCAAAGGCAAAAAATGCATCACAGGATCATGTTTGCTGCTTGCAGTAATTAGTATATTTGCCTTAACCTACACCCAATCGCTGGGGGGCGTTTACGCGAACAATTAGGGTTTAAGCTAACTGTTAACCCACATTGAGGCACTCCGTTAGCTTGTGTTAGCAAATCTGCAACTCTCTCATAAAAAAAAAATCGTGAAAAATATATTTTTACATTGTCTGGAGGTCAACATTGCACAAGACAACAACTGCAAATTTGCAATTAACAAGAAACGAAACTTAGAAGCAACTGGTCAACAAGCTCGAGCGTGTGGTTGTGAAGAGGAAGGAAGCTTCTGGAAAACAGACAATTCAAGACAGCCGTTTAACATATCACTGGGTGACAACATATAGTTAGTTTATAAGTGTTATTCTACAAAAATAAAAAAAGTATCAACAGACACTAAAGTAACATTTAATATAGCGGGTTGCAGGTCGTCCGCGTGGCCAGTGTCTTGGCTCGTGTAGTTGGAAGCCAATGTCACCTGGTCAAATTACCTTTTCGTGTTCCTCTCGGAGCCTGACAACTCCATCAAAATGTTCTCCATTTACTTTACACTTTTCTGCCATGGCCAAGCAACAACGGAAATATGTAATGTTTTGTGAAACCAAAACAAAGCTCAGGGATGGTTGTGAGTCCTAAAGAAGTGTTTATGAATGCAGCAGAAGCAGCTATTCCTGAGAGCCGTCCTGCTCGTCTTCATCAATGGAGCAGAAAGTGTTATCCACAGTTCCGAAAGTGATAGCATTTCACACGCTCATTTCAGGATTCCAGCATCATTCCCAAAACAATATCCACGGGTGTAAAAATTCCAGCTTAGCAATGGACCTCTCCGCTGTCGCTGCGCCATGCACCATAGACAAATGTCAAGAAAACAAGGATAACAAATGCTTCCGGTTAACCAGTCAAAATAAAATACTTTACTGGGTAGGCTACTCATCTCTGTCGAAAACAGAGGTTTTATAATGTAGTAATAGTTCTAATAGTTCTTATTCATGTGAATTTGTGAATAAAGCGTATATTATAATATGTTTATTATTTTAAGTCATAGTTCACACCAGCCTCTAGCACGATTTAAATTTATTTTGAAAACACAGGATTGCTCATCCTTTTTGTATCCACAGCTGTTCCCCCAGTGCCCCCCTGCTGCACTCTGGGTAAATAGACGGTTGTATCTAAACAGTACTATCTATGGTAAACATTAGCAGTCTTAAAAATGCTGCTAAAATAACCCAGCGTTCAAAGCTCAGAAGTCATCAGGAGTGGTGGTGTATTCGTATAATGGTATTTATTCAAAAGGAGCTTGATTATTTACAGGAAAACTGCATGAAACAAATTATTTATCGTTATCCACCCATGACCCTGCCCCTTTTTATCCTGAAGCTCATTGGCTGTACATGATGCATTTAAGTAATATTGGAAATGTCAAAATTTGAAGTAAATATACCAGATTTACGTATAGCCCCTGCATATCGAGCAATCCAACAACTTATCCCTTTTAAAATAAACCATTCATATTTGATGCATATTCAATTATTGAGTTCTGTAAAATCTTACAAAAAATTAAGCCAACCAGACAAATTTTAAAAGACAACATCACAGTCTCCTTCCATTTACATATATTACTCATTCTAGGAAAACCTTGGTCTAAGTAGGCTTTGGACTTTTGACCGTGCACCAATCTCGACTATAAAGGGATGAAATTTACCACCTATTGCATTTAAACATATCATTCTTCTCCCATAAAGCATTGCGCTCAAAGCTCAGAAGTCAGCAGGATTGGTGGTGTATTCAGCGAGAGTGACAATAATCTCGTGTTGAATTATACTATATATTTTTAAAGCCTTCTTACATAACGGTAGCAAATGCCAACGTCGCAGACACAGCCAGGTATGTCAATAATACACGTTTCTCTCACATAGGCTATAAGGTGTTATGGGGTAGTTGACACTGCAGTGATAAAGCAGAAATGCTTTCTGATGAAATTGGATGTCAGTAATAAATAGTATTTTTAGTAGAATTTTATAAAAATTATTCCTTTTAATAATGACCGTAAATTCACAGAATGAGTCATCGCATCGCTGATGTTATGAAGCTGTGCTGTGAGTTGTCAGCCAATCAGCAAATCAAAACTACTGTTAGAGGTTCTGGAAAGGGGGCAGCAGCAGCTGGGGGTCTAGCCTTCGCAGGAGGATTGGTTGGGGGTCCTCTTGGTATTGCAGTGGGTGAGTCATACCTGTAACTCTATATGATACCTGACACATTGACTGGGTTTCCTTTGCATGTAGTGCAAAAGTAGCAAGAGCTGTATAATAAAGTAAATTTTAAAACTCGTCTGTAAGGTGGTGCTATTGGAGGTCTTTTGGGATGCTGGATGACCAGTGGACAATTCAAACCTCTGCCTCAGATTATCATGGAGCTCAGCCCTCAGCAGCAGCAGCAGCTTTATGATGATCTTATGGCCATCCTGGGAGAAATTCAGTGGACAGACTTGGCCCAATTAACTGCCTTGGTCATGGGGAATTCAACTTTAAAGCAGCATCTTACAGTCGCTCTTCTCGGCTACATCACAAAGGAGCTCCAGGCAGAGGTACATTATGTGGATTAATCTGAACTATGCAGGTCCACTGGATTTTTCATAATGAACACTACCGGTTATTCTAAAATACATGCAAATGCAGCTTTTTGAACAGATCCAAGTATGAAAGTTTTTACAAAGTGAAAATGTGTCACTTGAAACTATTTTGTGATTTATTATTATTATTTTATTTGGTGAAAATGTAACAATTAAAAGATATTTGTGGGGTGCACTTATCAAGACTAGGAGATATTTATTGATAGTTATAACTTTAAATTATTTTCATGAAACAGTAAGAAAGCCGGTTTTCCATGGAATAAAGATTTTGTAGATTAAAAAGAGAGTAAGATTTGTGACTTGTCTTTTAATTAAAGCTAAACCAGACTCTATTGCAGTTTGTTGGTGATTACCAAGTTCAAGTGTAACAGTCACAGGCACTGACGTTTGGGACTGATTAAAACATATGGATGTATTTGGTTTCATAATTTTGCTTTTGCTTCTTAAGTATTTTTCTAAGTATTTTTGGAGCAAGTATTTTTACAGCATATGAAAAAAAACTGGGCAGGACAGCGGGGCAAAAATCAAGAGCCATACAATTTGAAATAACTCTTTTAATAATTAAAGATTATTTATTTTTTTTTTTACAGCCCCCAAACAGAGCCTTTTAAAATACTATAAAGAGGACCAGTGACCAACCTCTTATTTAGCCCACAACAACAGTAACTTCATCTGGGAATTCATAGTAAGGAACTTCAAGGTTAAATAGGAGCAGATCCCCTTCTTATTCTTCCTGAAGCATCATAGTGAGAGCCATGGCAAGGACAGTAGTAACCAAAATCTCCAGCATTGGCGATAGGGACACAACCTAAATGGGTGCATACACCAAGAACAATAACCCAGCGGGGATTGGTCGGTCTATCCTTGTCATGCTGAAGGTCACGCAACTCTGCAATATTTACTGCCGCCTCTGTTTCAATTTCTTTCTCTGTGCAAACAGGGGTTTTCCTCTCCACTTAAAGATCATGTTTTTACCTTTGGGGATGCCACCTAATTTAATCTCAATTTTAGACAAAGCCAGGACATCTGCTGATGCACTCGTGGATGACACAAACTGTTTTGGCTGCATAGAAACCAATTACAGTGGTTACTCCAGAGATTATGTAGGAGAATGATCTTCTTGTTTCACTGCTTTCCTGGGTGGACTTGTTTGTATCAAGAACCTCTGAGTGATGGTAGCCTGAGAAGTCGGGAATTTTAAGGTTGGTGTGGGCAAACCGGATCCTTCCAGGGGCTGCAAATTATTTGGGTTATTATAGTCGGATTATAAAACAGATTTTTAATTTCAATAAGAACCATAAAGACACAACTTGTACATAATTTTAACATTTAAGACACCCCAGAAGGAGGGGCTGGTTTTACGGCTACAACAACTAATCGGATTAATCGATTATTAAAATAATTGTTAACTAATTTAATATCGATTAATCGATTTATTGCTGGGGTAGGCTATTCATAGAATCTGAAACATGCCATGTGCTGAGAGAAGAGGGTTTTATTACAAAGACACAGCAGTAAATCCACAGAAACAGTAAAAGAGAAGTCAAATTATATATCTGATTATCAATTAATCAAAAAGAATTGTCAGATTAATCGATTATATAAATAATCGTTAGTTGCAGCCCTAGCTGGTTTAGCACTTCATTTTAAACCAGCCCCTCATCTCATCTACATTTTCTATTGGTACTTACCTATTATTAACTATATATTTATTTATTTATATACATACTATGTTGGTTTTTGTTTGATCTATTTGATGCTTCTATGAATTGTGTGTGTGAGGAAATAAAGTTTATTCAATTCAGTTTCAAGAATTAACTGCCAATGACAATTATTTTAATACATTGGCAAGCGGTTTTCAGGAGTAGGACAGAGAAATATCAACTGAGTTTATGTTAGTTGGAAACAAAAGTTGTTTGTAGTACGAGCTTTACGCTAGGTAAATCAATTTATACTTCCATTACCGTTAGCTTTAGCCCTTAGCACCAGATGTGTCTTTTCCAGCCAGCGTCACATCCTTTGCTCCAAATCCTGAGTTTTTAAGTAGGTGTTTTGTTGCCTGCAAGTACGGGAAAGCACCCCGTTACAAGCGGCTATGGGCATCATATTTGCCCAAACTCGAGAAAAAACCCTACTGCGGAGAAGCGACCTTGCGTGTTGTGCTTGTAGCTTTTCTGTTTCAGGCAATTGGCTCCTTCACCTTGTAGCGCTCCGCTTTACACGAGGTATAAGCGGATTATCCTGTTTGTTTTTTGCAATATTCCTGTCCCATTATGCAGTAAATATAAGTGAAGTCTTATAATTTTATAGTCTTATAACATTTTATAGATATTGGAAAAGAAGCAACAATTACGTCTACGCGCGAAAATGACAGATCCACAAATACATTTTAATTTGAACCAGATTCTTGACAGGCATATATGTGGGCAAGATGTTTCAAGGGGTCCTCGTGATGTAAACAAGGGTCCTGTGACAAAAAATGAAGGCCAGTTGCAAAATGGTAACCTGAGATTTAAGAAGGAATCAAAATGAAAATACCCAAAAAAAAAATATTTCTTTTTATAATTTTTGCTTATGTAGCATTTTCCCTTTACGCTGCATACAGTGTGTTCTTTAGCACCAAAGCAATATCCCGTGTTCACCGGGTGGTAAACAAAGACACTGCACCGGGTAAATTTAATCATAAGCGCCAATATGTTTTGATCAATTATACATATATCTTTATATTTAAATGCATGAAATTGTCTGTGTTGGTAGTTGGCGTCAGAGATGGAGGTGCTGCTCCGGTCGTAGCGGATGAGTGGAACCCATGGGAGAATGAACAGGTGGACTACAATTCTGCTCTCAACCAAAAAAGAGAGGCCTTCAAAGAGTATTTGAACAAGAACAAGGTAGACAAGAACAAACCTAAAAGATACAAAGTGCAAATCTGGGGGAAAGCTGCTATAGGTACGTATGAAATCGACGCAGTTGTTATGTCATGTAACAAGTAGTGGTGTTTTAATTATATTATTGGCATTAAAAATGATCTATTCATATATTTATGCTTACTGATTTCTATGAAGGAGGAAGGAGGAAAAAAAGAATAATGTGACAAAACCCGCAAAGCTACAAGTATTTTTTTACGTAACTTTATAAAAAAATAATTAATAAAAATCGTCTTATTTGTCGTTCATACGTATTAAGAAACTCTAAGGCCTCATATTTCATTTTTTTTCTCACATCCTTTACCGGGCTCCGTGAATTTCAGGTATCGTAGCAAAAAATGAATAGATCAGTATTTCTTTAATTGAAATCAAACACAAACATAATTATTTCAAATGACTGTGTTTTATCCTTTTTCCCAATGTTTTTCATTTGTATTTAAGTCATTAACTGATTTCATGGTGATATCCTTGGCTATCCATGGTTACAGGATAATGCTTGATTGATTATTATTATTATTATTATTATTATTATTATTATTATTATTATTATAGTTGTAAACCATTTATTTGTCTTCAGGACTTTACCTTTGGGAACATATTTTAGAGGGACCACTCAACCCTACAGACAAAGTAGCACAATGGAGAGAAGGGGCGCTGCAGGGCGGGAAAGTTGATTTCAGGTAAAAAAAAAAAAAAAAAAAAAAGATTGTCTTCATATATATATATATATATATTGGCAAAGCCCACAATTAATGGTCATGTTATTTTTTCTTATACTATTACTAAATTTGTCTCGAGGTTGTGTCTGAAAGATGTGCCATTATTTCTGAACATGATAGTCATGCAGGGCCTGATGGGTGAGGGCCCATGAGCTACAACCATATTTAGGGTGCCCTTTGTGGACAGTGATTATCTTGGGGCCCGATAATCCCTCTCAGAGAAAGATAAAGTACACCATGACACAACAAAGTTTATGTTCTCGGCCCAAGAGTCAAATCCAGTCCTGTGATTTGCATGGTTTAATAAAAATGCTTTTTTATGTAATTTCATGCCTCATCTATAGGCCAAGTAGAAACATTAGTCTACTAAGCTAAGTGTCAGTTATATTTATTGATTGTGTAAAAAAGCAGAAGGAAAATAATTGCAATCACTATACTGGCTGAAAAATTTAATAAAATTATTTGTTTCTCGTCTTTTTTCTATAGTTTTTACACAGGTCCTGCTGTAGTCCAGGGCCATGTCCCTTTGGATATGAACAGCCTGGTTTTGGTTCTGAACGGCCGTGAGCAACAGAAAGTCTCCTACTCAACACGGTGGTTAGAACATGTCCAAGCTTTGGTACACTCTCACACAGTATCACACGTGGCAGTGGTCCTGCTGGGAAATGAGCAGTGCAATAACGACTGGATCGGTGCCTATTTGAAGAGAAATGGTGGCTTTGTCGATTTGCTGTTTGTCGTGTATGACAGCCCCTGGGTTAATGACAAGGACGTCTTCCAGTGGCCCCTTGGTGTTGCAACGTAAGCATAATTAAATAGAGTTACATATTTTTAACACAATTAAATGCAAGCAATCATTTAAATTTTGCTCTTCGCAGATACAGGCAATTTCCCTTGGTCAGACCAAATGCCCAGATCATCACCTCTAACAGGCCATACCTCTGCAATTTCTTAGGAACTGTTTACAAAAATTCTTCCAGAGAAACACTCATGCATGTGCTGCAAAGGTCTGGCTTAGAAAAAGAATGCATTACCTCTGCCCGAGAAAAGTAAGTTCTCAGTCAATAAATTTACGCATTAATAAAGTATTTTATCACCTTTTTAATTTTCTTTGCCTTAGGTGGCTCCCTCAGGAAACAACATGACAGTTTGAGGCAGTATCAGATGGCTCTTGCCCAAAGTGAGCTCACCCTCTGTCCTGTAGGGTTTAACACAGAGTGCTATCGAATCTATGAGGCCTGTTCTTATGGCTCAGTGCCAGTTGTAGAAGACGTCCAGACACCTGGGACATGTGCAGTCGGGTCCAGCGCCCCATTACGTCTCCTAAAAGCTGCTGGAGCTCCTTTTATATTCATCAGCGACTGGAAGGAGTTACCGTCTGTCTTGGAGAGGGAGAGGGCAATGAGTCAGGAGCAGAAGGTGGACAGGAGAAGGAGGCTATTGGAGTGGTATGCTAGCTTTCGTCAGCAGATGAAGGAGAGGTTCACAGAGGTCATTGAAGATACCTTCTTTAAAAATGGCTGACTTTGGTGCTTGGTTAATAGGTCTTAGTGGAAGTTCATTAATATTCAGTATTGTCTTAACTTGTGGTAAGTGGAGAATGTCACAACTTTTCTGTGAACTTGGTGATGTTAATTGTATTTTTTATTCTATTAATTACAAAACTATTAAGTATAAAGGCACCAGTCTGCCTTTGTCTTTTTATGGTGAATTAAATTGTAAATTTTATAATAAATGTTTACAGTGGTGGAATGTTTAGTAAGTTAAGCTGCCTTTTGCATTACCATATGCATAATTAATGCACTACATTATTTTGAGTAAGTTTATTCTTCTGTGCGTGCATAATATGATTTTAGAAAAGAAAATACACTGGAACATTTTAACAGTATAACTGTTTTCAATTAAAAGTGTATTTCTAATGAGTACAGCTTGTACTACATATGGTTTTTTCAGGATTTACACCCATAAAGAATTTTGCAACTACATATGACGGCAAAGTATCATAAACATGTTTATGTACATTCTCAGAGTTAATAGTAAGCCAGGTGCACTGTGCAATCTATGTATTTTATGTTAATGTTACATTGTGTTGCTTTAAAATGACTGCCTTTTTGGTCACTGCATTTCAAAAATATCTCAACGTTGTATTATTTAAGTGCTACGGTGCATGGTTATTTAAAGTGCAACAAAATAAAGTTTGGTCCTATGAAGATGTCAGGGTTTATTTCTTCCTGCAGAGGGCGCTCTTGACAAATTCATTTCTGCACAGGAACGCATGGGGCAATTTATATAGTTGATAGGCAATACAATAAAATGAAAAAAGGTATTTGGACATTGCTTTGAAGTTACGGGTCCCTCCTCGTAAAGGGCATTTGTCAATCTTACATGCAACAGGCAAAATTATCCTAGTCTGAAAATAAGTCAATACTAATTCTGTTATGACTGCGACTAAAGAAATGATGTGTAAAATGATTTCTCCTCTCTCTATCTGTGGTGTTTATTGTAAAATATTTAGAATTTAGAATAAGCGGAATATACAGTCAAAAACTATGATGCTTAATATTTATATAGTGGTCATTTTTAGCTTCACAAAACTACAGACAAGAGTGGCATAGCACTGGTGTTCACTAGCAGTGGTTGTGAGTGAATCAGATCCCTCCCTGTTCTTCCTCTCCTCTCCCTGTGCTCCAGCTGCTCTACTGCAGTCGGCCTGCCCTGTCTGCCTCTGAGCCTGCTGGGAGTTGGGGAGAGAAACCGTCGAGGGAAAACGAACGAGGGGAAGTGTGCGGGTCCCAAACTGGAAACCTACCAAAACGCCTTTTAATTAAGCTCTAGCTGCGTATGTGCTACTTCTTTTACTTGGCCGGACTTACAACGATCCCCAAAAAGCCGTAGCAGAGACCCCAAAACTTAGGAGACAGTTTTTTTTCTTCTTCGTCGGTGGTTCCAGCGCTGAACTGCTCTCATAGTTAAAACGGACTCAGTGGTGGAAGCAGTGTTGTTCGTTCTGCTGTAATACTGCTCCCGAGAAAGGAAAACAATGAGGGACTGAATGTTTTCTCCGTGTTTCTCCACCGACTAGTTTTAAAGTCTTGCTAACTGTTCATTTGTCTCCCACTTCCTTCATTTTTCTTCGCGTTCTTTTTGTCGTCCGGTGTGGGATGCGACGGCTGCTGTAGGAAGCCGCTTGTTGACAAACAGTTTTTGCAAGTTTTCAGCAAGTGCTAACCACAAGCGGTGGGAAAATGTCCACGTCGAGGTTTAAAAAGGATAAGGAGATTATAGTGGACTATGAAAGTCAAGTAAAAGGTAAGACCCTTTAGAAACTGTTTGGGATGTGCTTGAAAAAAAAAGGCTTATTGGGAACAAGCTAGTCCATCTCTACCTGCATATGAGTCATACCCGTGGAGGATGCAGGGTGTTCAAATGAAAAAAATGCAGTAAAACCACCACACGCTGGTCTGATTACAGCAAATCCAGCACACATAACATTTTATGGGTTTATATAATTACATTTATTAGGTGGCTCGCCATGTTAAAGATGTATCAGCATTCCGAATGGATAAACTGCAACATAAAGTGATAGGAAAACTGGCGTTTTAAGCTCTTCTGCCTTGTAGTAGTCAGCAGACTGTACAATGACACAAGGTAAACATAATTATTTCTCCGGGATACAGCTTATCGAGTAGTGTAGGTTTGGGATGCATGTCTAATCATTAAAGAAGATTGGGTTTAAGTGAGCTATTAACCTGTTACTGCTTACGTAGTTAACTGAGCTGTTACCTACAGAAAGTTGCTGTAAGAATGCCCAAGTTCAGATAGCACACCTGTAGAAAAAATGGTTTAAAGGCCCTTCTGAAAGTCTAATTTATTCAAATTCCAGCTCAGTTCTTTTTTGCTTTCAGTTCGCCACCTCAGCCATTTTTTTTAAAGTTACTGGCCCACACACACATCAGAAGCATAAAAATGCTTAACAGCTTGATTTACCATGGTGATTTGGAGGTGTGCAAGACACTGAAATGATGACAAGCTTCACTATGAATGCAGAGCAAAGGTTGTTGTATCCCCAGACAGACCAGTGCATGAAAGCGGCAGTCCCTTGCTCCAGAGTAACCATGGGGATTTGGCCCACAGCCAAGCAGCACTGTTTCTTTAGTGCTGTTAGCACACTGGAATACCACCTATTCATGTCCCCATATCCAAGCTTAAATCCAGAGAAAGGGTCAGTGGGGGTTGGGTCACTGTGGAGGATGGGGGTAAGACAAGTGGGCAGTGCTGCTTGGGGAATTAAAAGATTGCATGTGGCTGAGCACAAGCCATCATTTGCAAAGAATGTCCGGCACCCTTTCCTTTCCCTGTGAGGATGACTAAGGGCTTTTTGCTTATAATAGTGGATGATGCACAGTCATTGGGGATGCTAAACAAGAGATGACGAAGCTTCCCATTTCTCACACAGAGCCCACTAGGGTAATAACAGCAACCTGATGCTGCGCACACTTTGTTTTTAGATTGGACCACCAGTCAATCAATGCTGCATTTATTGTTTAAGGAAGATTCAGTTGTTAAGGCAGGAGACTAAAGGTTGCGTTTTTTTGTGTATTTCACATCACGCCATCATACCTACCTAGGCAGAAAAGCCATTAATCATTTACATCTTAGTTGGTCATTTGCCTAAAGTACTGTAGTGGTTCTTTTTGCATTGCAAATAATTTGGGGATATTCATCTTTTGTGGTTTCCCCCATTGTGTAAATATATTGGCCTTATTTTGTGTTTTTTTTTTTCTAGCCCAATGTTAAGTGTTCTGTTCTACAGCATTTTCCGGTTACAGCTGCAAAGTGTTTTATGTTGAGAAGCCACGAGAGTGATAACGAGTGGGATCACATCTGCAGTGTAGCAGTTACAGCTCCAGGCAGAGTCTGGTGAACACACACTGATTTCTCGAGATGTAGAACAATAAGCAGCCACAAGGACAGCCAAATCAGATTCTTCAACTATAGCAAAGTGGATGTTTCCTGTTGACGTATGGCATGTGTCATCATTATTAAATCTCTTACAGTTTTGACAGAAGTGTTGTCATGCACTACGTAGGGCATTTATTATAGTCTTACTATACAGGCGTACTATTTAATCTATAGTCTACTGCTCTCAGCCATGTCATTCACCTGACTTTCACTTTCAGAAGTTCTTTTCCTCTTTAAAGAATAGAATGAATATAGATAACGTTTAGACAGCTGAAATAAACATTTTTTTTACTAAAAGGGCACTGCTGCAAGTTTTTTTTTTTGTTAATTGCTGAATTTGTGTCCATTCGATCACTTGGCTTGTAATGGAAAAACAGAAACATAAAAAGATTGGGTTAAGACTGGAATTTTTAGTGTTCACATTGGTTTCAGCCAATTTAAGATTCTTTGAGAAGTGGGGATTGCGGTGCATTTCCACTCCATATGGATACAACAGGGAAGAGCAGGACTTCACTTGGGCAAAGTATTGGTTGTGTTAGACTGTGGCTTGCTGTTTGTAGCCCTGAGGGTCATGACTCCAGTGGCAGGACCCCTTGAGCTCTCAACAGGGGTCCTCTCCTCAATCCCCCTTTTTGACCTACCTTCACTGTTGTTTGAAATTAGAACTCGGATTAAAGGGGGTAATTAATGGTTGTACTTTTTCAAATCATCTTTATTGAGCAGAAATTTATGTTGGTGCCATTTCTGCAGCAAAATAAAAACACACATGTTGTGATCAAGTCTTCTAGCCCAAAATCCAGATGTCGGCACACATCTGGTACATGTGGAGTGAAACTATAATTTTGCTTTAAATAATGCTTTGATGTTTTGAAGAAATTAAACCAGTGTGTCACCAGGCTATGATTAAGTCAAGACTGGGGTGCTGTGATATGACTTATTCCTTATTAAAAATAGCTTTGTGATAAAAGACTATTGACTTGATGGTCATAGGGGACTTTATTTTACTATGTAATATTACTAATCAAGTGTAATGGCTAATATTTTGCTATGGACATAGCATCTGCATTAGTGTCCCTTGTGTCCGCACATATACGTGTGATGAGTGAACACTGTCCCTGGTGATATAACGAGTGTAAGCAGATCTGAAGTTGGACTGAGTGTGTTGCCTCAGTCACATGAGCTTATGAGACAGTCACATGTGCCCCTTTAACACCATGGCGTAGTCATGACACAGACTGTGCCTTTGCAGCGATGAATGTAACTGAAAACAAAGTATGGGCACACTGTCTCGGACTTGTTGCATGTGACGCTAGGCTATAATTAGACTCAACATTAGTAAGGATCAATTTGGTATTTGTCTCTACGTGTTGTTTGTGTCTTTACAGACTCATGGTGTTGATTGAATTTAGAGGCTGACAGACTAGTGGCATCCCAACACCTCGTCCAGCCCTTCTGCACAGCATCACGCAACCATTCACACACTTACCATCTGTTTTTGCTGCTCCTCCTTCTCCAACTCTGTGGATCTCCGTGCGGTGTGTTTCCACTTGACTGTATGATGTTGGGTGTGGCGACTGCCTGGGTGCTTGTGCACAAGTGGCTGAATGGTTATTGACAGGACCATCTGTGGCCACTCACCCTTCTGCTGTTTTAATAAACTCTGCCGAGCACAGGCAACGCTTCACCTTCCCTGCTGTGCTTTTCAGTGAAGCTACAAAGGCCATTGGGACATTATTGCAGTCCACCCCCGCAACTGCTCAGCACCCTTCCCTATCATATAAGCCAAACTCACCGCTAGCATGGGTACTGGATCATAAAACCAAATGAAAGGTAGGAGCACACCGGGTCTAGTCTGTTCACATGACAACAGTTCACTTTCAAGACAACCTATGAAATGTGTTTTACCATAATCCCACCCAAGTACAGTGTGAAAATAACATTTCTTCTAAAAACCATGAGATCCAATCTCACAATAGGCAGTTTTGCTGAATACACATGTACAACAAAAACGGTAATGAAACAGTATTTTTGACTAATAATCGTTACAGAAAGGTCACATTACCTCTGCTGCATTGCATTGTTCTTGTGAAGTGGTGAAAATTGACATGAGAAACAAACATTTCCAAACCAGCAGACATAAAAGTCAAGCTACATACTGTACGTGGCACTGTTTATGCTGCCCTTAATCTGGTAACTAGCTTGTTTGTCATTAGTTTTATACTTGATGTAATAGCTCTACTAGAAAAGCTGTCAACTAAGTATCATAGGAGTTGTCCAATGTGATGATGGTAGAGCTATAACCGGAAATGTATTGGCTGTAGATTACCACAATGGCTTCATTGTTTCTAATTGATGAATTAGCACCTTGTACAAAGGAAAAGAGAATCAACATCCCTGTGTGCCGTAAAGTCAATTGGGTGAGATTGACAGAGGAAGGTGATGCGCAAAGGCTTGGATTGGTGGTGGTTGGTGGGATTTATACTTTTGGGACTCCTTTCATTCCTTCAAACCTCTGCTGGGCCTCAGCATATGGGCAGACAGGAAGGTAGACAGACATCATTTTGACCACCAGGCCCTGCTGCTGCCTGCCACCTAAAAAGAGCTGGATTAGAGGTAGGGGACTGGGGGATGGGCAAGAACGAGACACCATGAGGTCAATGCAGGAATAAGTGAAGACACAGGTCCTAAGCTGTGACCGGTGTGGACTTGCTGTAATCTGCGTCTGTGTCCAATTCTTTCGCCGGATCTAAGCTGTTTATGTCTTTAGTGGCAGTGAAAGCTTTTTACAGTGAGGGCAAACATACTACAAGAGAAGTGTCTTTCTTGTAATTTTTATGTATTCACATAAAAGCAATGTGACATGCAATTTGTGTACACCTTTACTGTGTCAGTTTCACTCATCACAAAAATTGGTTCACAAGTTGGGACTTGCTCAACTCGGGTGCTTGATTCTTGAATGAAGGCGCAAGCTTTATCAATTTCTACGTTTAGTCTTAAAGCTTTGCTGCTTGTGGCAGCTGTCCAACTGCTCACTGAGGTTACTCAAGAACTTGTTTTGTATCAGCAACTTTCAACAAGCTGTCATGCTTAGTTAAACAATCTCAGAGTAATAGGATGTTAAGTCAATTCAATACCATCAGACAGGTTACTAATGCTTAGGTATAGAGCATCATTATCAGGTTATTCCTCACGGTACTTATTATACATGGAGCTATGGCAAAGAAACAGCTCTTTTTATTCTTTACCATAGAAATACCAGAGCTACTTTGTTTGTAGTGTTTGCCAAGAGAAGAAAGCCATCTCCACCTCCTTTGTTGCTTGGAGCAGGTAAACGCAAACTTGACAAGCCAGATAGTCTGCTTCACAGTACATGGTCTGTTCCACAGTACCATCTGGGAGGGCTTCCATTAAAAGTGTTTGCAAAGGGCAGGTTCCTTTAATTAATATTTGGTCAATGATTGGATATATCATCTGTAAGTGATTTATCCAATCAGACCAGTGCCATGTTGTTTACGTTCGTAACAGTAAAATGGTTAATACTTCAAATCTGACTTGTCGGTACTGCCATGATCGGTTACAACAAGCATGATAGGCCACGTTTGGGTGTAAATACTTCGCTTGGAGCAAGTCAAGATGGATTTCCGTAAATTTCGGACAAATGGAGAATCCAGCTGGAGTGCAAAGGTAAAAACCAATTAAACAAACTTTGTTCTTTTGTTTCACTGTTCTCCCGTTTCTTTGCACAGGAGTCCTGCTAATGTTACCCAGCAGTGAGCAACATCTTGAAAATGTCAAAATTTAATCCAGAGGAGAGGACAAACTGTGCAAATAAATTAATCATGTTATTATAGGGGGCCAAAGGTGTGGAGTAAGAAGACAGTTTATAAAACTTCAATAATTAAATGTGAGAGTAATTCAAAAGTTTCCATAGCGGGCAAAAACAACATGCTCCAGGAAAATTGGTCTTTTCAAGTGCCACCCTGATAACACTTCACTTTCTTACCTTTTCTCCCACATACAGAACATTATTTTGACTTTAACAGATTAGTGAGACAAACACTCTTATCTAATGATTATGTCTTGGCCATAACTTTTAGGTCAAGGTTGAGGCCTTCATTCTTTTCTTCTTACATTTGCTTACCTCAAGCTTGACTTTTGTGAGGTAATTAAACAAAGAGAATCAAGGACAAAGGTATAAGTACCAAGCTCCTCTGTTCTTTTCTCCAACAAGTCAAGCCTGGTCTAAATTTATCAAATGAGTAGTTCTATTGCCTAAGAGCACCAAACAAAGACCAGCCAAAATTACATTGGTGACTTGTGGTTCCATAAAAGAAACCACACCATATGTTTTGTCCATGTCTTAAATGTGATTGCTATTGTTACATTTAGATGTCTCTTTGCAAAATCTTAGCATCATAAAAATAGGACTATAAATATGAATCTTATAGCATTGTTTGAGTAAAGTGTAAAGCCCCATATGCTCATTTCTAAACAACCACTCCTCCAGTCATAACACTGTCCCATCCAGCCTTAACACACGTTTAATTTACTGACGTTGTAACTCTTTATTGACCCCCTCCCCCTCTTTTTTTCTACCTTGACCTTATGACCTTGGGCAAGCAGGCTTCAGGCAAGCCGCATTTGTGTATAAATAGCCAAAGACCACTCCTCAAGGCACATGTTGGGTTGTTGCACCAAGGAGGACGCTATTAAAGAATTGAGTGGTGAATAAAATGCCCTGTCCCCTGTTTGTGGCAATGATTGATAATAATTTAAGTCCACAAGTCAACTGTGTTTTTTTATTTGTCAAATGAAATACAGTATTGCTGCTGTGGGCGCTCCAAAATGTCTACTTTGTTTCATGTGGTCACTGCTTCCTCTGCCTTGGGTTCTGTCCATGTGCTTCGGCTGTTTTGAGTATAGTGCAGTGAGGAGTTTCCCATGGTCTCAACATTCAGCTTATCAGCCTCACAATAAAGTTCATTCATTGTGGACTGCAGCCATGAAGGGCCTGGTACTCGGATAAAACTGGGTCTGAGCAGGTCTTCTGAGCTCCTGTACTCCACCCTCCCCTGAGAAGGAAACTAGAGCCAAGGCTGTGGTTTTAGCAGCGGATATGTGGAGTGTTTGGGAAAAGGGGGAAAGAGAGCCATTTACGGATAAAGATCTGTCAGCCATGTTCCTTAGTGCTCATCGACTTGACAGTGGTCACACATGCTGATTGTCTTAGCTGCATTTTGGCTGCAGTGTCTATTTTCATTCAGAGGGAGCTTTTTCACGAATAGAAACTGAAAAATACATAATGTGTGCACACAAAAAATTGATCTGCCCAATGAGATTAGAATATGCAATATACTAAAGCCTCAAAACATTTCACATTATCTTTATAGCACAGTGACAGAGTGGTCAGCACTCCTGGCTTCGGGTACTCCGGTTTCACCTACCACTAAAGACATGTACTATAGTTTCTCCACATGCGGCCAGGACTCCCCTGCTGAAGAGATTTGTAATCTCAGTGGAACTTTCCTGGATAAATAAAGGCCAAATAAAATAAATTTCCCCAAAATATATAAATAGACATTTAAATTTCTTATGCATAAGGCTATAATTTCTTAGCGTTTTTGCTACATTGATAATGGTTTTCGGTCTGCGGGTGTGCATCTTTTTTATGTTGTTGCTTGCGGAAGGTTCTATGGTAACTATTATAAACGCAACTCAGCAAGTGAGTTTTTCTGCAGTTAGCATTTACACTGTTTTGCCAAAACAGTCACAGCTAAATTATCTGTAATAAATATGTCAGATAAAATCAAACACTAATGTTTTCAGTTGTAACTCATATAGCTACTACTGCTAGATTGAACCTGCTCCCTTGTTCTTTGAAACCCCATGAACACATGCCAGCTCTGCATATGTGGCAAACTTTCCATTAGTAGTAATCATGGTTTACATGCAAATCTGTTTAATTTACAAATAAATCATTCTCTTTTAACTTTGTTACAACAGCCTTCAGGAAAGTTTAATATAACTGTTTTAACATGTTTCGCTGTGATTCGTCATGAGACTTGGTGTCATTAGTCTATTACACAATGAATGAAATGGCACTTCTGTATTGTCTTCTTCTCTGTACAGTCAGATGATGGTGCAAAATCCAACTGAGTCATCAACTATTTCTAGCAATATTACCCATCCACACATAGTACCCTATTTGGCTTTATATGTCCTTTCCTCTTCTCTGCAGCCACTTGCTAACCCTATGCTGGCCGCCTTCTGTCCAGTACAACTTGACCCGTAGCTCGCCTAACCACTGACCTCTGCTCCCTGACCTAAATGGCTCTGCCAACTCCTGTCCAGTCCAATTATGCTGGTGTGCTGTAGCAGTGACACTAGGGACTGTGAACGCCCAGTGGCAATTCAAATCAGTAATTAAAGTGGCTTTAATCCCATCTTTTATAATAGTTATTTTACATGTAGTGATTGCTTTAAGCCTGGTTTGTATTAGAAAAGAAAAAACCCTTCAAATGGAGAGGCAAAATTAAGATGGTTGCCATTTATTTTCTAGTTACTTCATATTCCAAAGTTCAGTTTTCTGATTTCATTACTTGTTTTATGGCCCATTAGATGGCAAAGGTGGTGTCTATGAGTCAGAGAGACAGTATATCTAGCAACGGAAAGGGTTTGTTCTCAGTTGCCATGTTCAGTACAGTTAAAACACACTCAGGTTAGTGTACTTTATATAAAATAGTGTGAGTGCTTTTTTTTTAACTTTGCACACCAAACACATACCAAGATCTGTGAAAACGGAGATTCCGAAATGTACAGTGCAAGAATAGCGTCACATGATGCAATGCTAGATTTCTCTTGGAATAATTCAAAACGAGTAAGGGGAAAAATTCCATAAGGCTTTGTAATTGTTTGATGCAGCCAGATATTATATTAAAGCTAAACTATTCTAGGACTTTGGGGATTTATGTTGTTGCAGTACTCCAAGTGGCCACTAGAGTTGTTAACTTGTGCAGAGTGGTTTGTTAACTAGTAAATCTACAGTGCATATTCTGTAAATAATACCAGTATTATTAGTTTAGTCATATGAGTGTGTTAAGTGTTAGTTTAGTTCTCTACGTAGTCAGATTTCTGTTTGGTCAGGTTTAAATCTTGCCATTTAATTCTTGAAAGTACTAAAAGACAACAGGAAACAGTCCAATGTTTGTTGATGTGTTTGAAGAATTCCTGGTTCCTAAGCCACTGGAAAAGCTGTTGGGGCTCTTGATATTGTAATACTTTCTAATGCCCTTATTTCCACATCTTCCCCACTGCTAATTATTTAAAAATGCCTACAGGAGGAAAGCCTTGGACAGGTCCTATGGACTGTCAATAAAAGGACCCAGAATGGCAGTTGTTTGTTGAAAGTCTTATTACACAACTTCATACTCTGCTGGAAATATATATTTTTTTAGGTTATCTTTGGCTGAAGTGGAGCACGGTGCACTCTGTGAGACATCCCAGCAGACTCCCGGCAGCCCTTTTTTTATAGTTTATACGAATGACACAAGCTGCAAAGCAAAGTTATTTTTTTTTTAGATCACACTGCAGATAGAGTGATCCACCTGATCCAGAGTGCTCCATTGTTGTAAATCAAAGTAGAGCAAAGTCCTGTAATTTTGGCTTTGATTAATGCTAAATATTGCTAAAAAAAAATAGTTTTTGCTGTTGTTGACAAATCATGCACTTGATTCGTCAGCTGCGCAGTGGCAACTTTTGACTTGTTGAAAAGGTCTCATATCTTTCTTTTTTAATCAGGGAGTGTGGAGGAAGCTGCAGTCTCCCAAGGGATCCCGTTATTTGTCCCGCTTAGTGTCGTGTCATAGGGGTGTGTAATGCGTGGCAACCCGGTTGGGTGTGTGGCATATAGAGGAGTGGCCAGCGCGCGGTTAGACTCTCTTCCAAACCAAAATGTGGCCTCTGTTCCGCGCCTCTGTGAAACAGAAAAGAGAAAGGGCCAGTCTTGCTCGCTATACTGCAGAAAAACAAAGAGCAGTGAAAGCTGATCTGTCCGTTCTTTTCTTCTGTCCATCTCTTTGTCCCACGCTGTGGCAGTTGCAGCAGCTGCCCCCAGGTCCACCCTAGTGAAACTAAAAGGGATATTACAGTGCTGCGTTGTTGACTTTTAGGCAAAACCGGTATCCGGTTTCACCTGTCCAAACTTGTCGGGTTTGTGTTTACGCTGCAAAGATGATATACTGTGCTTTAATGGGATATTCTGACATTATTTTTTTTTTTAAAGATGAAGACGTGTCATCTTCAGAGCCGAGAGCCAGACTAAAAGGCTGCTCTCATACTTGGAAAAGAAGGAGGGGATTGGTGGTTTAAAGCCTCCCTCAGGGTAGGTCGGAGGAGATAACAAGACCTAACTCTCTTTCACTTCCTCCATATTGACTTCCACTATAATTATCTAAAAATGAGGTCTCTTGAAGCCTCTTTATACTTACAAGTGGTGGAGCAGTTCACATTAGCTGTTTTTGACCCTTTTCTAGTGCCATTTAAGCAAAGGGAATATATAAAATTTTTATATCTGGGCACTTTCCACTTGGAATTTCTCAAAGTATAAGCAGTTTGGTTACAGCAGGGGTCCCCAAACTGCGGCCCGCGGGCCAAATGCGGCCCGCCGCCACATTTGACCCGGCCCCTGAGCACCTATATATTTTCTGTGTTATTTTATTCTGTGAAGAACCCAGAGAGGGTTATTTGATCTCAGAAAGGGTTATTAATATTTGGATATGTATGGTGCGCTGGAGTGTCAGCGTGTTTTCTGGAAAACAATAAATTATTACATTTAGGGACCTCCGCGATTATCACACTTTTTCTGTTAGAAACTGACCCTGGCCCCTATCAGAGAAGGGAAAAGTTATGTGGCCCTCACTGGAAAAAGTTTGGGGACCCCTGGGTTACAGCTAAAGAACGTTGCACTACTTAACATATGATTTGATTCAGGGAACACTTAAAAGTTGCATGATGATAAAAGTATAATGATGATAGCATAAAAAGCACCATCTTTCCTTAGGTTAGTAATTTATTTTCATCACTAAAACAGCTGTTTAATATGTATGTGTGCATATTTTTGAGCTCCCAAGTATATCCCATCAGCATAATTATATCTCTTTGAATTTCAGATTTTGAAGTATGGCTTTTGGCAACTTTTTAAAATAGTGTCCCCACTCCCTTCTGTTTTTGTTCTTGTTGTTTTTATGTAATATCAACATTACCTCTGTAAATTACTGGGAATTTCAACTAATGTGTCAAGGAATGCTTTCCAAGTGTGATCTTTTTGTCCAGACCTAAACTGCTGTTCAAGGCAATGTCCCACCCCCATTATCCTCCACCTGCCCTTAATTCTCACAATCTTCAATCCCAGCTTTAGCTCACCCATCCATGCAGCACAGTGTGGACACTATTGTAATCTACAACCTGTCCCATGCAGATGCAATCCCTGTGCCCCCAGTCCTTTGCCTGCATCCAGGAATGTAGTGTATCTGCCCCTGAACACTTGGTCACCTTTAAAAAGTGTTTTTATGTTTAGCAGGAGATGGGGTGAAATCAGTTGTTTTTGAGAACTGTAACAATAATACATGTTGAAGCTTTGGCATACATTGGCAAAAAACTAATTTCTTGCTTGGGTCCACAGTGGAATTACATTGAGGCAATGCTCTTTAATCAACTGAAATAATGTCAGAGCTAAGGTACCTCTCAGGAGAGTCGAGAACAATTTTGTTCGACTTAGTTAGCTTTTGCCACATCTCTTAAAAGCAAACCACTGCATTATTTTAGTGTTAGGAACGAGTAATTGCTAAAGAGCAGTGTCTCCACTGCTTTGTGCAGGAGAGCAGCTACTTAGTTTCTTTATGATACATTGCATTTGAAGCAAACCATAGAACTTTAGAACCATTTACCATAGATGCAATGCCCTTACTTATAAGAAAAAAGAGAAAATACTCTTGTGGAGTGATGCAAGAGACTGAAGTGTTAGTTGGATATTGCAATAAACAGTAGAAGATAAGGACTTTTTGGCTATATTCCCAGGTTTGTGAACTTTAATTTCAGAAAGCAGCGCGAGCTTTCTACATTGTAGGGACCTGGTAATGACACTTTAATGTCCGTTTGGGCTTGTGTTTAATGAAGTGTACACAGCAGATGCCATGTTTTTAATTCATAAAGATTAAGGCGGTCAATGCTCATGCTATCTAAACGGCAACCTGGCTTTGCTTTTCAAAAAGGTTTTTAAAACATTGGTTATTCTTGAAATTAACATTTATTAGCATTGTTTCTTCTTTAAATATGGCTGTTTATAACAAAACGAGCTGTATCTGAGAAAACATTGTCTGTTTTCTTTTCTTTTGCTTCTTATTTTTACCTTTTGTAAATTAGGCTTTATTCAGCCCTGCTTATGTATTATACACCAAAGTAGCATATTTTATACAAATGCATCTCTTGCATAAACACAGACAGTCTGATTGTATTTAGGAAACAACCATTAGTGCATCTTATTAACACTCCCACGTATAACAAACAAGGACACAGGGTGTCGCTTAGAGCCTCATTTAAAAGCATAGCCCAGTAATCAATACTCACTGTGTCAACAGTGGAGTTTGTAAGAGTATTTATAGAGCAGGCTGAATAGCTCTGTGTGTTTGTGTGTACTGTGTATGTAAACTGTACATAATGGGCCTAACTTTCTGTGATTTGTCTGTGCCAGCTGCAGCTTTACAGATAAGCAGTATTATCCATTCTTTTTGACCATGAAAGTAACCTTGTCTCCAATTTTCCAAGTACTATAGTGGAGTTGATTTCAAGTTCACAAGTTCTCCTGGAATTATTTGTTATTTTGTCTATACTTTTTCAATGTTTTCTCCCATTGACCTTGGAAAAACTAAAACAAATATAAAGGGTTAAAATAGGGTAATTCAAATCAATTTAGACTAAAAACCTTTTGTCACACTTTGTCATTGAGGCCATTTGAGTAAAGTAAAGTCATTCAAGAAACCAGTCTGAGATGATTTGAGCTTTGTGACCCTTTGGGGCCCAAAATGTGCCAAGAAAATATCCCACACCCTTACACCTCCAGCACCAGTCTGAACCGTTGAGGGGTCATTCTACAAAATTAATACATTTTCAACATTGGAAAAAAATTATTATATTAATTATTTTATCAAATATATTTATCAACCTTCAATTCTGACTTTTTGTCATTGCTGTTATAGACACAAGCACATCTACATACATAGTATGGTAACATGAGTGACAGTAACAGGAGTGACAATTTTAAGCTAATTAGCTATTTGCTGAAATACTAGCTTGCAAAGAAGCACATGCTATACATGGTGAAAGTAACTTACCGTATTTTTCGCACCATAAGACGCACCTGGTTTTTAGAGGAGAAAAATAGGAAAAAAAATATTCTGAAACAAATATTGTAATAAAATATTTAATAAAGTATAACAGAATAATATTTGAATTATATGACTGGAGTGAAGAGCATGCGCACTGCTGTGTACTGTAACACCGCCTACTACATGCTATCCTCCAATAGCATACGGCGGTGACACAGTACAGCAGCATTGCTCCTTCCTGCACACATCGGCTTCCGTAAGGAAGGTCCCGGGGGACCCGCTGCCGCTCTGCAACTCGGACCATGAGTCGAGTTGCAGTGCGGCAGCGGGTGAGGGAATACCGAATACCGTAATATATGGTATTCTGACCATAAGACACAGGCACTTTTCCTCCCACTATTTGGTGAAGAAAAAGTGCGTCTTATGGTGCGAAAAATACGGTACATTTACATTTATTTGATTTACATGTTAAAAAATTTAAAGGCAGTACATGATACCCCACCCCTCCAAATCTAAAACATTTAAAATTATCTATTGAAGAGGAGAAAGAGAGACACTTACAGGCTCAGGTCGCAGGAAAGCTTCTTCTGAATGTTGCAATGTATCGTTGATGATGATGATGATGATGATGATGATGACAAAAAAATGTACTAATTTATAGAGGGGGTTTTGGTCATAGTAACAGGAGTGGCAAAAACAAAAGAACAGCAATAAAATCATTTTTATTTATAACAAAAACTCCTCAAAACAGTAAGATTAATTTCATAAAAACAATGTAAATAATATATTGTAATGATTGAAGAGAAAAAACTTTTTTAACATAAAAGTCACCAATTTCGTGGTATGATCCTGAGACAAGGCAGGATTGATTCATGCTTTAATGTTCTTTTCGCCAAATTCTGACCCTACCATCTGAATGTTGCAGCAGAAATCAAGATTCGTTAGGCAACATTTTTTTTAACCTCCATAGTAAAATTTTGGTGAGCCTGTGGGAATTGTAGCCTCCGTTTCCTGTTCTTAGCTGACAGGAGCGGCACCCGGTGTGGTCTTCTGCCGCTGTAGCCTGTCTGCTTCAGGGTTCCATGTGTTGTGGGTTCAGAGAAGGTATTCTGCATACCTTGGTTGTAACAAGTGGTTATATGAGTTACTGTTGCCTTTCTATCATCTCTAACCAGTCTGCCCATTCTCCTCTGACCTCTGACATCAACAAGGCATTTTTGTTCAGACAACTGCCGCTCACTGGATATTTTCTCTTTTTCGGACCATTCTTTGTAAACCCTAGAGATGGTTGTGGATGAAAATCCCAGTAATTCAGCAGTTTTTGAAATATTGAGACCAGCCTGTCTGACACCAACAACCATTCCAGGTTCAATGTTACTTAAATCCCCTTTCTTCCCCATTCTGATGCTCTGTTTGAACTACAGCAAGTTGACTTTACCACATCTAGATGCCTAAATGCATTGAGTTGCTGCTATGTGATTGGCTGATTAGTAATTTATGTTCCCAAGCAATGTAACAAGTGTACCTAATAAGGTGGCTGGTATATAGCCAATTTATTAAAATAAATAATCACAATATCCATATGGCAAAGAACAAATTAAATCTCTGTGGGGCAACCAAGTAAAAACTGTAGTGGCGCCAATAAAAAAAGAGCAAGTTATTTCTGATTTTGCCTTTCTATGTATTTGAACACAAATCACCTTTTACTCTTTACTTAAGTTTACAACTATATAGAAAGACATCACTGCACTAAGGTTCAACTTAAGCATAGTTCAAAGGTTTCTTGTCCAGTTGCCCTACTCCCAGCAGCTTGCGGCACACGTGCTCGCCTCTAAATTACACAGTCGGACTAAAAAGCTAGGGCTGCTCCTCTTCTGTCTCTGCAGCTCGTCCAATGGTTGAACCCAATCAAAGGCCCAGACACCAGACTTCCTGCAAGGTGCTTTTTTGTGGCGAGGCGCAGCAAGGGGCAGTCAGTTAAAAGTAGGGAAAGCACATAACCAGACAAAGATGTTTTTCTTTTGCTGTTTAGTGGATACAGGTCATGCATGAGAGGCTGATGTTTCCCATGTGGCCTTTGCTGTAAATTCAGGCTTTTTGTGCGCCACTCGGATGTCAGCCATCATTTATTCTCTGTCGTCTCTGGCACACAAATCCTAGCCGGTCGTTCGCTCGGCTGATGGTGTCATCCATCACTGACCCAACCACAGAAACAAACGAGGTGGAATCAAACAACATATCAGGGGAAATAAAGCTCTTTTTTCCACACTGTTAAAAAAAATACTCACAGACTCTGGACAGCCATTTCTGTGGTGTCTGAAGGACAGATCTCAACAACGATGGTTGTAATATTTTCCCAGTGATTGCACAACTGTGAATAATAGGGATTTAGATGTCCCACCCAGGTTTTATAGGTTTAAATTAGGGGTGTAACGGTACTCAAAAGTCACGTTTTGTTTCAATACATTTTGGTACAATGTCGGCACACAAATCTCGACTTATCCACTTGTCTTTGCCTGTTATTGTTTTTGATGGGGAATAAAAAATGTTCCCATACAGAAGACCGTAATGATGAATGAGCACGTATAGTTTATGAAGAAGAAAAAAAATAATGCTTAGTATCTTAGAATGCTTAGTAGTCAATTATATTCTAATTGATGTACTGGCATTTGATTCGATGTACAACTGATTTTTTTCAAATCTTTTCTTGTGATTTTTCTCTCACTGTGCACCAGAGGAGACCGCAAACCAGACAGAAGTGTAATGTGCTGAGATGTAGATCTAAGTAATGAGAATTTACTATAGGTTTTAAATTATTATGTAGTTATTATATTTTGAATACTTTACTCTCTGTAGTTTAATGCTGATTTAAGAGCAACATAAGCAAGTTTACAGCAGCAGTTTATGATACTCTGCTGATTAGATTATTAAACTGATAGACATGAGTTTGTCTCACACTGGAAATGGAGAAATGAGAGTTTTGAAACCGCCAATAAAACAGCTAAACAGCGTTTCACTATCTTCTATCTTAGCTTCAGCTGTCACCTCTCCATGCCCTGGCGGTGAGTGCGCAGTATCTTGTGCTGTCTTGAAACGATACACTAACTGTACCTTTACACCCCTAGTTTAAATTATGTTTAATATTGTCACTTTTCTGGCCCATAAACTGTACATGTCCCTGTGCTCAAATTTCCATGGCATAATATAGAAATATAGAAGTTAGGAGTCAAACTCTTGGGGTTTATGTTCCATCCATAGTCCTGAGAGTTTTCTGCATTTTGAAAACAAAAAATATAAATAATTCAGAGACTTGGTGGGACCAATTAAAGGATTGTGTGTCACTGTCTGATTTGGCTTTACTTCAAATAGTGGACCAAACAAGAAAGTTTAAGCTGAATTTTGTGATGCTATGTTGACCTTTTTACAAGCAACATCATCAAAAAGATACCCATTGTGCTAAAAATGTGGGAAACTTCCTATTTATTTATGACACAAAAAAACATTAAAATAGCCACTCAAGAGACGGGAAAAATGTTTTGTCACATGTGTGTTTAACAGTAAACGTTCCACTAGCAGACTTGTTCTACTCAAGTATGTCGGCTGCAGATGGAGCAAGAACGCTAAAGCTATATCCTCCCAAGTGTGTATTGCATAGTCCTTAAGCAGTGTTACGTTCCTAATATAAATTTGTGTAATGTCTTTCTGTCTAATGAAGATCTGGTTTTACTGCCTTTGATAAGGTAAGCACTGGTAGCCCTTAGCTGGTATAGTAACAGTTGAATATGGCATCACTCACTAATGTTCTTTACCCAATCACTGACAGCACAAACATCTATTCAGTATATCATAAATAATTATAATAATAAATATTGTAAAAATGATCTTGTTTATCCAAAATTCACTATTATTGATGCTAAATGCTTTTTAATCCATTGATGGATTATTTACTCTGCATCATTAGGTCTATGGCCAACTGTGTCACTAAAGGGTAAGATGGGTTATTAGCATTAGGTGAACCTAAAAAGAAAAGTATGCACACTTGACCTATGTGTTTCAACACGTGCCACATAAATCTTGATTCAATCACAACCACATTACTTTTTGATGTCCAGCTTGTGGTTTCATTGTTGTTGTTACAGCCTTGCATTGAACAGCCTGCATTTACATATTTTTGAAGTGCAGTCTCTTCTATCTGTTGTCCTGCTTGTAGGATCAAGATGAGATGGATTAACCTATAACCAAAGGCCAAATTTGCAGGTTTTCTGTTGTAAGCAAAAATGTAGCAAGAATCTCAGCTCCACTTCTAGGAGATCCTCCTGGCCATTTGGTAACATTATATCCTCCTGCAGTCTTCATATTACTGACCTAAAGACCTGGGACAATTGAGGATTACTGTGGAATTTCAGCTACAAAAGCAGAAAAAGGACCAGGAGCCAAAAATGAAGGATGGTAGGGTCACTTGGTGCAGCTGGTATTGAATTACACATTGATTTATATTATATTTATTCACACCATATGTAATTTCTACCTTAATTTTGATGAATGATTGGAGGAAGTACCCAAATTTACCAAATTTAACAGACAACTAAGTGCTAAAGCCTTTTTCTGAGAACAGTAAATTAATTATTTGTTTAAAATTTGTTTTACACAGGGTGGTTAAGTTTTGTCAGTCATCTCTTATTCCTCAGCCCTCCCTTTACATTTTACATTTACATGTATTCATTTAGCTGACGCTTTTATCCAAAGCGACTTACATTGTTCTAATGTAATTACCAGTGTTACAGTCACTGGGGGCAAGGTCAGTTAAGTGTCTTGCCCAAGGACACAACGACAGTATGAACTGTGGGGAGACTGGGAATCAAACCGCCTACCTTCCGGTTGAAAGACTCTACCCACTGCCGCTCAGTGGGTAGAGGGACCCACTGTGTCAACAATGTGCCAACACATTGTAAACCCAGGATGGAGGTGCCTCCTGTCGGCTGTGTAAAAGACAAGTCTTCTTGAATAGCAGCATGAGCAGATAGGCACAGACACTAAAGACCAATACATACTCCGCAAGAACAAAAAATTTGTTCTTGAGGTGACAAAGTTAGTTCTGACCAGGACTTTCCATACTTCACAAGAATCTCAAGCGCAGAACTCTTCACTTTTTTTGCATTGACCACGCCCACTTCAGATTTCTGACCAATCACACAATAATTCTCGGACACCCACAAGAAAAAAGTTCTGCTCAGACGATGTGTCAAGAACATGCTGCAAGAACTTCCAAACCAGGGCTGCCACCTTAGGAACAAGAACAAATGTCTTGTTCTTGTTCTAAATCTGCCCTGTATGGCCAACCTTTCAAACACTGCCACAGTGTTCTTAACAACTATTCTTTGGCTTCATCTTTCATAGTCTATTATCCCAGTTCTTGCCAGCATACGTCAGTTTTTGTTTACAGCGACTTAAAGAACTGGTCCTACACATCAAAGCTTCTGCATCTTAGTTCCAGATGTTTCTTCTGCAACACCCTTTTAAAAAGCATTTATCTCTTCAGCTGTCAGACCACAGAATTTCCATAGTATTGCTATCCCCAAACAAACATCCCAACTGTAAGAGCTGTAGGCTTGCCCAGCCACGTCTTCTGCCTGAGGTTAGTGAGAGCTGGGCTGCGGTGACATTTGAGCTTTAGCACCTTTATCTTTCCCATCGCTGTATCACCAAACAAAAGCACAAAGGCAAGCCAGATGCAAGGCTAGGTGTCATTTTTCTTGAACTAGAGCCCTAGATATAGTGTAGGCTCTCAGGTTTTCAGACTCCATTGTTTGAGCTTAAGGCTTTAAATTAAAACATTCTACATTAACTGGAACTGTTTGTAGTATTCAGTTGATCTCTTTGTCTCTTTTACACAAATGAATTCCCTCCAGTTTCTTAGGGGCAGCACTGAATGTCTGGTAAGTCTTGGCTTACTGAATGAAAAAGATCAATGCACATTTCTCCCACATTCTCTTTTCTCTCCAAAGGCCCCACAGATGTAACCACTTCCAGGCCATAGCTATGAAAATTATTTTGTTCCTTTTGTCAATGCTTTTGCTGAAGTAATTCCATTGGTTACTGTACTTACTTATTTGACTATTGTTCCAAGCATTTTGTGGATTTGTGAACTATTGTTTTGATATGAAATGAAGTCATTAATTAGATTTTTTTTTTTTTACCATCACAAGCATAACCCAAACCCAGCCTTCACCCCAACCATACTGCCAAATGATGATCTTCCATGTAGGCAAACATTAATAACCTGCTTTTTCATATTGGCAAATAGTAGTATGATGGCAGTACACTACAAACAGTACACATTTGGAGCAACTAATGGCTAACACCAGGCTGGGTCCAGATCAAACAGACTGTGGAGATGTTGACCTGCAGCTGTACAAACAGCTCGGTGCTTACTTATCCCACCATTCAGGCCCTCAGTTGTATTTTGTTTGGACCAAAGTAATTGTTCTACAGACCACCGTTCTGTGAATTCTGACTGATTTCTCTCTCTTGCCTGTAGTGCAGCTAAATGTAATAAGGGCTATTGCATTCTTGTTCTAAAATGCAGACATATAAATGGGAATGACATATTTATGGTTTGCATTCAGTCAACATACAGTATTGTTCAAAATAATAGCAGTACAATGTGACTAACCAGAATAATCCAGGTTTTTAGTATATTATTTTAATGCTAAGTGGCAAACAAGTTACCAGTAGTTGCAGTAGATTCTCAGAAAACAAACAAAACTTAGCATTTATGATATGCACACACTTAAGGCTGTGCTATTGGGCAATTAGTTGAAAGGGCTGTGTTCAAATAATAGCAGTGTCTGCCGTTGACTGTACAAACACAAAACTATTTTCTACAAACGTTTTTGTTTCTAGGATTTAGAAATCCTTTCAATCACTAAACTATTATTTAGTTCTATGACCACAGTTTTTTAAAACTGCTTCACATCTTGTGGCAGCAACTTGTGGCTGTTATTCCACTCCATGATTCTTTAACAACATTCCACAATTCATTTACATTTCTTGGTTTTGCTTCAGAAACAGTTTCTCGATTGGATTAAAGTCCGGGGATTGGGCTGGCCACTCCATAACATTAATTTTGTTTGTTTGGAAACAAGACTTTGCTCGTTTACTGGTGCGTTTTGGGTCATTGTTTTTCAAGGGCATGTCCTCTTCAACATAAGGAAACATGACCTCTTTAAGTATTTTGACATATGCAAACTGATCCATGATCCCTGGTATGCGATAAATAGGCCCACCACCATAGTAGGAGAAACATGCCCATATTATGATGCTTGCTTCACTGTCTTCACTGTGTACTGTGGCTTGAATTCAGAGTTTGGCGGTCGTCTTACAAACTGTATGTGGCCCTTGGACCCAAAAAGAACAATTTTACTCTCATCAGTCCACAAAATGTTCCTTCATTTTTCTTTAGGCCAGTTGATGTGTTCTTTGGCAAATTGTAACCTCTTCTTTTTTTTAAAGAGGGACTTTGCGGGGCATTCTTGAAAATAGATTAGCTTAACACAGACGTTTTCTAACTGTCACAGTACTTACAGGTCACTCCAGACTGTCTTTGATCATCCTGGAGCTGATCATTGGCTGAGCCTTTGCCCTTCTGGTTATTCTTCGATCCATTGTGATGGTTGTCTTCCGTTTTCTTCCACGTCTCTCTGGTTTTAAGAGCATTAAAACATCTCCATTGTACTGCTATTATTTTGAACAATACTGTATAGTGTATTGAGCTAGCTGTGGCTGAGTTATTTCTGAATCATGCCATAAAACCAGTATACAGGAAGGAATTCTAGAATCTGATGTATTTTTACATTCTTAGTGACTTTTTTTCTTCATTTTTATGTAAGACTCAGCAAGTTGAGTTTTCCACTTTAGTGCTGCTATTGCCAACAAGGTAATGGCCACAAAACAATCCTTTTCCCCCTTGTTAGTTACTACATGAGTAGCATCATATTGTTGGCTCATAAACTCTCCCAGAGGAATTTGCTCATGCAGCTTACACTGTGTGAAAGAAGCAGGGGATTATGGGCCAAGCCCTTTCCAGAATGGTTTAAAAGTCATTCCCTGGATCACAGTAGCCTACAGCTCTTGTGTTGGAATGGTCTCTGTGGTTTTGGAAGTTGCTAATGTGTTAGTTAAATATTGTATTGGGACCATAGATTGTAAATAAACATGGATGTTATTCGCCCATTGGTCCCCTATTCACCAATATTGTCATTAGGGCAGGGCAATAAAATGGCAGTTACATCCGGGCTTTTCGGCTTTTACTCTATAGTAAAGAGGTTCCATTGGAGAGGCTTAATTGGGGCCCACATCACAGGTTCTGTCATATTTTTAGATGACATACAGCTGAAGCTGTCATCATGCTGTGGAGATTGGCATGGCTTCATATGTTCCTAGTTTATTTTATTTCAATCTTGACCAAATGTGTTCTCTATAGCCTCTTTATTTTGAAACTAAAACGCCTTTGTTCTCTTTCCAGGGCTTTTTATGGCTACAGAGGCCAGTAATATTATGTCATAAACACTATTAAGGAATGTGGACATCAGATGCCAGCCCACCAGTGATGTAATCTCAAATGACAACCATATTGGAATAAATCATACATCCACAGCTGTAAGAAAAGGGATAGTAGGGTTCAACAGTGTCAGACATACTAAGCACATGATGTGTTCCTGTTGTTACTCACATACATTAAGTCACTACTCCACAAAAAGGACCATGTAACTTCTATTGCTTTAGTTATGTGGTTGTGATTTACTTACCTTTAATGAGTCAAAAAGTTGAAACAAAGTATTGTAGCGAAGTCATATGCCAGTGCTCATTCTATTAGTTCCCCAAGTCCATTCTGGTTCGGTTGGTGATAAAATCTGTCATGGCAGACTGGTTAAATGGGTCTGGTAAAAAGTCAGTCACCCTGCAGGCTTGGAACACATCAACCATCTGCTATTCCTTAAAACTGTGGAGAGGGACAGAAGAGATTCCGGTGTGAAGCAAGTAAGCAAGTATAAATGGCCAAAATACATTACACTTCCCACTTAAACTAGTTGAAATGTATAGCTGAACTGTTTTTTCTTACTTAGTACTTTATACTTTATCTTATTTACCTGGTCCTTAATGCACTTCTTTACAAACTATTAAATGATTTATCCCAAATTACTCTGCAGGTAGCACTGTACAAACAACTGTTAAAAAAAGAATCGGCAAATGTATTTCATTAAAACCTCTTCATAAATAAGTCATGAGTGGACAAAGACAACTCAGTAGGCACATATTTTACTAATTTAACTGCTTGGATGACCTACTAATTCTTGTAACTTTTTCCAGATGTCCAGCATTTACTTGAGGAATGAACATGATGGATAGGCCCCTCTACAATCATATATAGCACCAAGGCTTTGTTGAATTATCAGAGTACTCCAAAAATGTCTGAAGATGATTTACTGTAAATATTCATCTCTCTGCATGTGATCCAGCTCAAGCTGTAATTGAAAACTTGTGCTCTGTTTGAAAACTGATTGGTCGCTTTATAATTAAAGTTGATGGTATTTATCCTGTCTTGTATCCAGCCCCTAGAAGAGGCACAGGCAACTCCCAGAGTCCCAAAGCCTATGTGAGACATATGGCGGGGCTGGGCACCCTCTTATGGCCCCTCCCAAGACACCAGCTGCTATTTCAGGTGCTCTGAATGTGGAAATACAGTTCTGGGACTGATGTGGTACAGTATGCCCCAGATAGCTGCTGCTGGAGACTGTAATCAGTGAGAAGACACCCAAAAACAAGAGAAAGTTTGTAGTCTTTTATGGGTGACTCAAAAGAACACACTGCTGTACTCTGCAAAGCAACTTTTGACACAACAATTTATAAGCATAAAACTTGCATGCAGTTTGTGTGCGGCTGTTTTTTTACTGAAGCCTAGTTCTCTTTCAGAAGATCAACAATGTGGGTCAGTACTGTCCTGCTTACTAAGCATTTTCTTTGACAATAGAACGACCTATCAGGCAAATCAGAAGCCATTCTGAATTGGGACTGGACATATTTGTTATTATGTAATGAATGGGGTTATGTGAAGTATGCAACACAAACTCCAAAGGAGCAATTGGAAAACATCCAGCTGAGTTCAAAGACAAAGGGGCACTGGTCCAAACGGATCACTATAAAGACCAAATGACACACTCTTTTTGTCCATATGGTCTGGGCCACAGTCAGCTGGATTTGTTGCTGACAGCATTATGTCTGCTGTTTATTATTCAGTAAGCAGAAGTCTTTATGTCATCATGTACCTGGCAACTGTTATAAAAGATGCATTAATTTTGTTGGATTGTTGACTGACTGTCTTGCAAGAATGGAAAATACAGAAAGGGGATACTTTCATTACTGTGCCTCTCTATAAAGTGCACAGGTGCTCACAGTTAAACCATACGTATGCCCCACTTTGAAATATATTTTACAGGGCTTTGATGTCCCACACACAGTCCCCATAATGAGATCCTCAGCACAGAGGCCTCTGCAAGTGTTTACCACACAGATGACTCTGGGCAAGAGGAATGCTCCTTGTGTAGCAGAGAGACACTTGACAGCATGGCCATGACAATTAGTGGAACTCATTTGAAGGTGGTTTCAAAAGTCAGTGTGTTGTTGGTCGTGTCGGCTGTGGGGATTGATCTAAACCAGGGGTGCTCACACTTTTTCAGCACGCGAGCTACTTATAAAATGACCAAGTCAAAATGATCTACCCACTACAAAAATGCAAAACATATATTTATTTACAAATATATTGAGGATTCTTTATATGAACAATGTATGTTGATGTACAGTACCTTGCAAACCGTAATACTGCACAACAGAACATAATTAACATGTACATTATTTGTCATTACCTGAGTATACTCTGATGACTTGCACTGAATTGAATCAGCCAGGGACGCATAGTCTGGACAGTAGCTGCTGACAGATGAGGCAATGATGAAAAGGTCATTGTAAAAAAAAAAAGTCTTCCTCCCATTCCGTATGAAAGCGATACGTTTTTGTCTTCTTACTTGGTCCAGCTCCCCCACTCGTTTTTATACCCTTTCTTAAGTTTAAGAGAAAAAAACAAGGTTTAAAAATTGGAGGCAAGTCGCTGAAGCGTCTTAGTTTTGCTGCACTTAGCGCAGTTGTTTGCGCATCTACTACATTGAGATCGACCGGTAGATCGCATTCGACGTATTGAGCACCCCGATCTAAACCATTAGTTGAAACCAGTGATAGCATATATTTGGTTGAAACAAAGAACAAGTAGTACAAACCAAGTTGCAAACAAATACTATGGATACTAAATGGATACTGTTTGATTTGAAATCAAGCATTTAATGAGTTTCTCTCTGCAGCCATGAATGTAATTATGGTAAATGATCCAGACAGTGCACTTCTGGAGCTTTGTTTTAATTCCTACATCCAATGGACGCAATTGTAAGATTTACTCATTCATTCAAAAGGCCTATTGGACCCTGCAGCACTATCCTCCTTAGTGCTCATGGCGGTCCAGCCGTTTGACAGTAGCAATGATATTTTGTGTTTTTGATAGTCTTGTTGATGATGATGTTTGTGATGTTTGTGGTTGGGCTTAACCACTGTGATAAGCATCGATTTAGATTTAGTTTTAGTTTTGCAAAGCAGTCTCCCTTGTGTCCCGTCTGCTTTATATCCCAGAACAGGCCAGATGGAAATTGTTGCGTCTTGAGAAGGCAAAGTATAATCAACAGTTTTATAATAAACCTAACATGCATCTCCGGTTTATTAAGATTGTGAGAAGATTTAATGCTGTTAAATGGAGGAGAGCTGATTTGATTTAATTTGATTACTCCATTTAGGAGGCATTCATCAGCATGGATGGACACACACACACACTCACAGGCACACTGCCTCTTTGACTAGAAGCTTTTTAAGTGTCAGCAGTAAAGCCATTAAGTTGCTTGACAAACTGAACTATTGATGGTCTCTTATACTGGCTTTACTATAAAACTTTACTGCTGTTGTAATTGCTGTTTGTTGTGATAAGTATTTGGGCATATCTAGTAAAATTGTCTCTGGTTTAGAAATATAATATACTGTATAAGCTAACTGTGTATTTCATGGATGTATTATTAGACCTGGATCCTGATAATTAGCAATCACACAATTATTTCCATTTCATTAAACATTGCATGAATGGATTGCCAGTAATGTCTGGTGCTAAACATTATGATCAGTTTATTGATACTAAAGCCTAGATGAAAATCTAATGCTGCCGATTTAGACCAGTGATATTTTAAATCAACAACTGGAATATCCATATTGTAAAGAATTGCTTGTATCACGATAATATTATGAATTGATAGACATTTGACAGTTGTCATTTATTACAGCAATAGTTGCTATTTATTGCCAAAGCAGTTGGTTTCTTAAAGTGTTTTCCACCAGTACTTGTGGAGGCTTGTGGCATTAGTGTTCTCGGCCCCTTACTGCTGTCGTGTCTATGTGGTTTTAAATCACCTCCAATCTGTTTTCTCTGCTGAAGATATCAGGCTTAGGCCACCTTCCATTAGGGGAAATTCATTATACAATAGAGCTGAAACGATTCATCGAATAAATTCAGTAATTCAATTAGAAAAATGCCTCTATTATTTATATTTTGCCTTGATGATTTGAGCAGGCCCCCCATGCCTGTGACAGCTAAAGCCACTTTCACACAGCCACTGGTATCTGCACCGTGCGCCAGTTGTATCCGCGTGCCCTGGTTGTAAGAACTAAATCTCCCCCAACTTTCACACCCAAACTTGATCCTCCATAAACTCTAGTGTCAAGTCCAGAGCGCCCTGTTGTGTGAACATTTACAGTGTAGCCACCGCAGTGAGCTGATGAGAATGCCGTGCATCTGGAATTGAACCCTCGTTTTCTCTGCAGCTGTCTGAACTTTACTTTGGTTATGGTCTTCACATGTTCGTGTGTGTGTTGCAGTGGGGATTCTGTTTCATTTATCCTGGAGTTACTGTATTTCTGCCTTAATGAAACACCTGAGTCCAGACCACTGTCATCAATACAAACGCACAGAAAGCCATAACTACAGCATAATAAGGCATAAAGCGTGTGGTAGCAGCACAATTGCATTTCCGATCCTAAGATTGAAAAATAGCTATCTGGTTTTGCTCTTGTTGCTATTAATGCATATTCAACGGGTTGGAGCACACACGTTTTATGACATAATACTTCAAATTCTCTATACAAAGCAAATAAGATTTACAGCACAAGATAGCTAAATTTTGAAAATTGTCAAAATAATAAAAGTTTTTTAATTAAAAGATCTGTTGAAGTTGGAGATGGTCAATATGGTTTGTCTATACTTAACATCACAATGTTCAATATATTATCAATAAGCTCAATTTGTCATCAAATCAGTGCTCTCCTGTCTAAATGTTGTTGTTTTTTTCCCCCTTTTATCTCCCCAGAGATCCGGGCTCAGTTGGTAGAGCAGCAGAAATGTCTGGACCAGCAGACAGAAATGAGGGTTCAGCTACTTCAGGACCTCCAGGATTTCTTCAGGAAGAAGGCAGAGATTGAGATGGAGTATTCCCGAAACTTGGAGAGATTAGCTGAACGCTTCATGGCAAAAACCCGCAGCACAAAAGACCATCAGCAGTACAAGTAAGAAACCCTCCCACTGTCATATCTTTGTGGTTCACTTGTGGGTCTTCGGAAACAGAAGGGGGTAGATGGTCTCATTTGTTTCCTAAATATAAAAAACTTATTTGATTTTGTATGCCAGATGGAACTCATTTTGGATTTCAATATGAGATGAGATCTCAATGTCCTAATGTGATTATTGCGCTGATGAGCTCTATCAGTCTTTATCGCATATATTTAGAGTGAGACAAAGGCTGGAAAACATCCAAGTGGCCTCTTTATTTACATTAATGCTTTGTAGATGTCTTTTATAATAGATGTCATGAGCTTTTGGAATCAGTATTACATTTAACAGATTAATAACAATAAATGTCTTCCTTCAAGTCTTAAAGACGATACGTGTTTTTTATCATGCCAGTAAAAGTGTCACGCTAAGATAACCCTTTACAGTACTAGTACAAAGTCCAACATCCACTTGGCTGCACAATACCATGGTAGGAGTATTTTTTTAATTGTATTAGAGAATAAAGATACTTTGAATGTTGATATTGCAATAACAATAAACTTTCATTTGCATCAAGTGGTATGATGGTTTAGTTTGGACACAGCTGAATTATTTGTCACCACAAATGAGTTTATGTTTACTGTTGTGTGCTCATGACACGCGTCATGCTCTAGTTTCTGGCCTTAATACAATGGTCGGCTCATGGAGAATGCAGACATTAGCATGTTGTTTGAACTTGGTGTGGCCCAAAAATAAAACAAAAGTTTGTCCTTAGTGTCTGCTCTCTGTCTAAAGCTCCAATGGCTCTAGCAGCTGTGTCTACCCGTCTGGTTTGGCACGCTGTGGCTTTCATCTCGTGATGTACAGTCTGGTCACTTCATTCACAGGGTAAACCTCTGGCAAGTGCCACGGAGCATATTTCTTAAGCAAATACAGGAGGTTTGAATAACATTAAAACCTCCGGTGGGTTTTAAATCATATGGCCTATATTTTTGTATCCACATAAACAGCATACACACAGAAGGTCTCTGTGTTCGCTATATCCTCCGGGTTGTTTTCACTGGACAGATTTGTATGTAGTGTGAAAAAAGTGTGTTTTCATGGTGTCTCCACTTTCACATGACAGGTTGACTCTGGAGCAGCAGATTGGGAAGTAAAGTAGTATTTTAAATGAGAGGTTTACACTGTGTAATTAGTAGAAACTGCTGCGGCTGCTTTGTACAGGTTGGACAGATGTATCCGTTTTTTTGTTTACACCGAATGTTAAATGTTCTTTCCATGTGGACTTGTCAAAACAGCTGTGAAGAAAAAAGTAGAACAGAGGCATATTATACATTGGCTTACACATTAGTTAAAGCTGCAGTAACTGAAAACTCCTTCAGTCACGGTCCTAACCCCAGAGCGACCTGCTGGCAAAGCTGTTGTGGACAAATTGACAAACACATAATGAAATAGGTCAATTAAAGTAACACTGCATAACTTTTTAGGTAGTAGCATTGCGTATTTTTAAATTCCAAAAATATACATTCTCGTATTAGACATGCGATTAGTAGAATCATACCTTTTTCCCTGACACAGTATCCTCACACGGACAGAAAACTCTGAGTTCAAACACAGTGAGCAGAAATAGGTCAAAATACACAGAAATATAGAGGACCCTAGCAGAGTTTTATTCATACAAAATGCACTCAAAGGACCCTACCAAATTAGAAGACATGTTTCTTTTTCCATACTTGCTGGTTTTGGATTGTTTTGTCTCGAAGACAAACACAGTCTGTAGAGCCCCATAGTGGCTAAAAGATAGACAGTATCGCCTTAAAGTCACTGGAGGCAAAATTAAAAAGATAAATTAAACAAACAAATATATACCTAGCTGTAGAAATAAAGGCTGTCTTTTGTTGTTCCCAAACATACAGTATTTTTGCCAAATAATTAATTTATTAAATTATTTAATTTATTGCAGTCTTCAAATTGACTTCTAACATTTCGGTTATTGCAATAAAACCTTCACCTACAGTCATTTGCTCAATAATCTTCTCTCATCTGAATGATCTACTCTGTTATCAGTTCTCTTTGTGATGAACAGATGAACAAATACAGACAAACACTCCCTTGTGACACTCATGTAAATTCACGCAAGCAGATACTGTATTATGTAAAGTTTTCTCAAGGAGGGACAGGAAAATGGCGCACAGGGGATGAACTCTATTATTTATTGTCAAAGTTATTGCTGGGATGCTCTCAAAAGGACTGTGCCATTGTGTTACAGGCTGCTGATAAGAGCTCTTGTTTCAATAGCCTGCATACAGCCGGAGTAATTTTCTTCTGTTGTTGGGAGCTGTTTGAGAGTTCAAGTATGCTGATGTACCAATCTGCTGCTTTAGACTGCATTAAGTGGCCAAACATAATCACAAGAATGCATATTGACAACACGTAGAAAGTTCCTAATGGTGACTTCCTGACTGTCTCTGCTGGTCAGTAGTTTCTCATTTTCTCCCTGTGTTGTAGTGGTCTATCCGCCTTTCTGTCTGTCTGACCCAGTTCTAGCCCACCCCGACGGGAAGTGATGACATTGAGAGATTTTCCTTCCATTATGTGGGGTAAGAAAATCCCAGAGGATATTCTGTCGTCATAGCCTCCTGTTGTTTTTGCTTCCTGTCATTTTTATTTTCCACTGCAACCAGTTTGTTTAGTGGGTCACCCAGTTAACAAACAAGTCTCTTCAGTGCATCAGTTTATATTAAGAAAACACATTTTGCTAGAGAACCCTAATTCTGGTTCTAAGACTGAACGTGAATGCAGTTCTTTTTGTCTGTTATTGTGAGGCTTCATCTACTCTTTTTGAGCAGTTTCCCATGTCCAGTCATCACATAATATTCAGAGGGGACAGTTTGTTAGCAGACAGATGCAGGAATGTCACAAAGAAGGTGATTAAACAGTGTAGAAATCTTGTTTTATAAACTGTAACAAAAGCTCATCATGTGTCCAACTTTCTGTCAGTGGCCACCTGGACATTATGTACAGAGCATTTAAAAGGGAGCAGACGTTTGCTTAAGTACAGTAGAACCAAGGCATTGCTTTCAGCTGATGCATAATGCAAAAAGAAAGATTTATGGTAATTGCACTTGGACAGAAAGTGTGTTTGATGCTGTCCAGTAGTTCCAAAGCTCCACGCCTGGAACTGCTCACTTTAAAAAAAAATTTTTTTTGTGGGTTTATATCTACTTCTGCAGAAAGCCCTATCTTGTCATGTGATATTATCTTAGCTATCTCAGAGCTAAATGTATGTTTTAGTAATTTACTGTTTCCTGGCATACTTGAAAAATACTAATGATTGCATAGGATGTCAGTTGTAAATCTTTTTTTTTTTTTTTTTTGTGAATCTGCATGCTCTGCCGTGCTTTTATCTGATGTAGTTTTCTTCCTGTTTTTGTGAGGTCTGCTAGAACATTTCAGCTGCTTCAAAATTTATTCAAAGTGTTGCCCTTTTTTTTCTTGCTACAGATGCTGTTCCAGTACTGAAGACTAGTTCAGGGCTGGGTCAGTCGAAAAGTGCAAAGTTTCACCTGTTGTGTTGACAAGTGCTGCCTGTCTATGCAAACTAACTTTGTGAGGCGAGTGCAGAGGCGAGGCTCCATATGGTTCCTGCGAGACTTGACCCTGAACCCAACCTTTAAAAATTTGCTAATATGCACTTACACACACACTCTCAGCCCTTAGCAGGCAAGAAGAATGCTATAGATTCACCAGAGGAAGTCTGCCTGCAGGCCTGTGCTTATGCTGGGCCCCAGCTTTCTGTGTCCTGGACAATGTCCTACAGTTTGCATGGAAGCAGTTAGCTCGCAGCACAGGAAACAGCTCTCTGGCTTCTCTTCCCTCCTCTTTTCAGCACCATGCAGTTCACCTTGGTTCTGTCTTTTTGATTATATGCAATGCTGTTTTTAGTGTCACTTATATCTATAACTTCTTCTCCAACTTTAACTGTATTTAAGGCCTCTGGCGCTCTCTTCCCCTGTTGTAAGAAGGCAGTTTGGCTCAGAGCAATGCTAGAGCTCTGCCCCAAAAATGTCACCGGTACAAAGTATTTCCAACCTAACACTGTAGTCCTTGTAATATACGGAGAGAGCTTTCTGGGCCCAGAACCAGGAATATATGGGCCATTTAGCACCAAGGGAGGCCTATGACTCATCCAAAAGTGCTCTAATGTACTAAAATATCCGGCTTATTAATGAACTGTCACAAACACTCTCCAAAAACTTAAACAAATGAGAGGGGTTACATGTGTATATTTGAAGATGAAATCAGTAGAATAAATATCCATTTATTCTCTTTGCTCTACCGTTTATTTTATTTATTTTTACTCTTGTAACACCTTGTTGCTTTTTGTCCTCTGTGTAGGAAAGACCAGAACCTGTTATCCCCAGTCAACTGCTGGTACCTGCTGTTAAACCAAGTGAGGCGGGAAAGCAAGGACCATGCCACACTCAGCGACATCTACCTCAACAATGTCATCATGAGGTTCATGCAGATCAGTGAGGACTCCACACGGCTGCTCAAGAAGGTAACAACACTGTGTGAAGCAGTCACAAAGTAGTACAGTACACTTATTTGGGACCATCTTTGACAATGGCTTATGTATTTCTGGCCTGATAATTTTGAAATTAGAGGGGTGTGGTTCTTTGGATGCTGTAGCGGTTTTGTACTGTACTGTCCTGACCTCTATTTGAAGAGGTAAAATGTGACTCTTGGGTTTGATTGACATTAAAAGAAAACTCACCATAAATACGATCCAGATTTTTCATAGTGGTCAAAGTGAGCAGCAATGTCTCCAGTCAGTCAAGTTACACAAACAATCTTTCTCTTTAAATTAACTCGCTCATTTGACAGAGACGTATATTTAGTTGCATTTCCGGACATACAGTATAGTATGCTGTATAATGGAAATGGAGCTCAGTTACACTATTATGGTTTGCATTTATGAATCAGAATAAAGTGAACCTTGGCAAACGCAGTTCAGTATGCTTTCACTCTCCTGTCTGAAGACTGTGGCTTTTTGATTGAAACCCAGCCTCTGATGCTTTTGCCACCACAAAGAAGACTACTCCCTAACAGATTATGAGCTCCTTTGCAGCAGGACTCAAATGAACTCGCCACAAGCCTAAATTACAAAGTGGCTTTTCTTTAGAGCAGTACTTTTGTGTCCGTTTAACTTGTGGAACTTTTCCCCCTGTATCAGGCTCTTATTTTCCTCATACAACTTTATTGTTATCTCTCAGCAATAAGCTCTAAATTCCCAGACCTTTTCTTAGTGCAGTTTTGTCTAATTGAGATTCTTACTCTCTTTACTGTTTGTCAGCAACTGAAGTCTAGGTTAACTTCTTAGCGGATGAGGTGAGATTCACTGTGGACACTTGCATTCATTAATTTTGGACAATTTCCATCCATCCATCTTCTTCTGCATATCCGGGACCGGGTTGCGGGGGGCAGCAGTCAAAGCAGAGACGCCCAGACTTACTTCCTCTAGCTCTTCCGGGAAACGTTCCCAGGCCAGCCAAGAGACATAGTCCCTCCAGTGTGTCCTAGGTCTTTCACGGGGCCTCTTCCCGGTGGGACATGCCCAGAAGGCGGTTTGGCTCAGAGCAATGCAAGAGGAACAAAAAACGCGTTGTTCCTCCTGAATCCGAGGTTCGACTATCGGCCGAATTCTCCTCTCCAGTACCCTGACATAGACTTTCCCGGGAAGGCTGAGGACAATTGGAAAATTTAGTGTCATCAATTCACCTAAACATGCATGACTTATGGAGTAATCGTTGAGCCACACCCAATTTCTTTATATATATTTTTTTAATCAATTTGATTTATATTACATGTTCTATTCCTCTAATATTGTGCAGCCCTAATATAAAAGGAAAAATTCAGATCAGAAATTTTACTCTAATAAGTTCATATTTTGAGAAACGGAATCCCAAACTAAACTTAATGCCAATTCAATATTTTGAGTTAAGCTTCTCAATTAACAAATTTCAATGCAATTTTGTTAGACACCATTTTCCACTTCTTCCTGCTGTGGAATTTGTAACATGTAACCACAATGTTTGTGATGCATTTTCTCTGCGCATTCTGGTGACACTGTGCAGACAAACAGCAGCCCCGGTGGGAGGTCCAGGTTCATGAGAGACCTGAGACACTGTTCAGCCTCTAATTAAAACCTCCTTGAGCCTTTGATCTCTGCAGAGCTTCAGCTCAAACAACAGAAGTCCCGCATGTTACTAGAGCTCCCGGGCAGCTTTGGCGAGACAGATGCTATGTTGTCATCCTTCAGCACATCAAAGACCAGTGTTTTTATTTCCGTGTATGTTCAATGTGAGGCGGAACGGCGAAGGCGAACCTCAGCCCTGACATTTTTGTCAACATCAGACTATTAAATTTAAATTGCCTGTTTTCACGTGGTTCTACTAGTGCTCCTTTTCCTATGAATGTAGCTGTATTTTATTTTGCTTGGACAGATTGTATCCCTCATATTGAGCTAAGTTTAATGTTCATGGCTTTTTGCTTTATTTATTACTTTTATTTATGGAAGGTGCATACTGTACCTACTACGGAAACAAAGGATGCTTTTAAGCCACTCTCAGTACAGTGCTAATCTGCGTTTAGCAAAGAAAGATTCCTGGTATATAGTTACTGCTCACAGTTCAGGTGTATCTCAGTTCAGCAGTCTTTGACGAGAAAGCACAGGTCCTATAATTGTGTATAAATCTGGCTTGTCCATACATGTGGTTATTTTGCATTCTGTAAAGAGTAAAGTAAAAATAACAAATAGGTAAAAAATCTGCATAACATGGTCCCAGTGACATGTACCTTTGTAGAGCTAAAAGTTTGTACATATAGTGCAGCCGAATATCAAGTCACTCGCTCTCTACACACTCACTGACTCACTGGGTCTATTGTTGATGATGTCATGTAACTTTCAATGTTAGAATATTTCATCATACAAATGTAAATGTTTGCTTTATCCTTAGCTGCCTTACAATTTCCTTTTAATTATTTATATATGTATTTATTCCTTGACAGAGATTGACCAGTGGTTATTTTATACAGTTAATTTTCCCTTACAATAACTTGTAACTTGCTAAAACTCTAATCTTGTCATGTGATAAGAACTTGATTGTATGGCGCACATAGCGACAGCGCGCTGAGTATAAAACTGCCATTCCTATATCATGATTAATGTCAGTGGCAATTTGAAACCACTCCCTGAAGCTTGTCTTCATCTCGCTCTTTCTGTGGTTGTTTTATCTTTCTAAAGTGGTTAGAATACATATGGTATGAGGGGAAAACCATTTCCAGGATCCTTTAATGAATTAGACCAAATTGGAAACCACCAACTGAGAGTCTTTTAAATGAAAAGGTAGTAAGTTGGGAAAATTAAAAAAACAACATTGGTTACACTGCACTTACGTGCGGGTAAACTAAATATGTGTGTAACCCCATGAAACAATATGAAAAGTGAAATGAACTTTTCTGATGAGAACTGAATGAAATTGCACATTACTTTCATCTGCTTAGCGTTCACCTCTCTCACACACTTTCCCACTCCTAATGTGATCCCTGAAAAGGCTTTTCATTGAGCTCTGGATCATTTCCCAGCCTTCTCAATGGAGAGGATCTGACGAGAGTTAGATCTGACAGAAAGTCAAAGGTTTCCGTCCTCCCCACTGACGGCTACTAATGGCCTTTCCCAGAGGAGGCTAAGTCATATGCATAAAAAAAAGTATAGGGAGTTTACTTAAAGCTCAATGCTGTCATCTTTTGCATGTCTAATGTGAGCTCCAGGGATGTGGCTTTCCTTATCCAAAATCCATTCTTAAAGTTGTCTATTTGGCTTATAGGCTGCTTGCCATAGGATTAAGTAAGTAACAAATCAGGCAACAGATAGACCAAACTGTGTTTAGAAGGATACAGCCAGGAGCCAGGTCAGCCAGCTCAACCATCTTATTTCAGGCACTTTCCTGGCAGCTAGTGAGTGACAGTGTAATCTTCTTTGCTCTGCACTCGCATGTCTGGACATCAGGCAGCTTACCTGAGCAAAGGTTGACCACAGTGAGAGTTGGTGTTTGAACAGAATGTGTGAGAGTTGATGTATGGTGTGTGTTGTGAGAGTCTTTTGAGATAAATGTTTGTAAGAAGGAATGACAATAGATCATATTCTATAGACTATATATTGATTGCATTGTAGTAAGTCTAAAATGTATTTAAAACATTTAGAATAGGCCAAGAATGCTAAGTCAATTCTGCACATTTACATTTGACATATGTAAGCAACTACTCTGCCCCACAACTCCAGGTGATTCCATGACCGTTCTAAAACCTTTCCCAGCTTTTTGTTGGGAGCGGCTCCCACAATAAGATTTGTCTGGGGATAATGGGATTAGAAAAAGACCTGGAGTGCAGGCCAAGGCTGTAACATCATCCAGGTAGCAACACACTGTAGAGTGGAGATCAAAAATTCATAGCTGTGACACATAATCTCATAAACATGCGATACACTATATGAGTCAGCGTGAAGGAAATATAGATGCCGCACAGTTAAATTAATAATGAAACCCCTCTAAATCATCACAATTTCACTGTTAAACAGTATCCCTCTACAAGAGAAGCATTAAAGTGGGCGTGCGTGTGTGATAGTATTACTGAGTCAGCCTTGTGGCATGGCTGATTGAATTAACAGATTTGAGAAAACTCTTTCACATCCAAGTGCAGAAGTCTGATAATGTGTTAAGCATATGGACAGTGAAACCAAAGCTGTGGTTAGTGATTTGAGTGGAAAAGCCAATGGGTCAGTGATATCAGTTCACACAGAACCTCACTATTCAGCAAGGATTATGAATCAAATATTACCTGATTATACCTTTTACATGAGCCCACAGGTACTTCATTAGAAATGTTTTGTCAGATAACTTTAGAAACTAGTGTTTTAGCTTAATTGTGTTTCTTCAATCTGTTTCTTTTCAGAGCAAGGAAATAGCCTTTCAACTTCAGGAAGACTTAATGAAGGTCCTTAATGAGCTGTACACAGTAAGTACTAATGCAATATCTGTTTTACATTGCTCCTATTAAGACTTATTAAGACCACCTAGTGTTTTTTGGTATTGATCATCCAACAACAGGTGTTTGTTTTTGGGTGGCAATTGTATGTTTTCAGACAAAATATTGAGAGTGTGCTTGTATCTCTTCAGCAGACCAGATCAGATCAGCTATATTTATGCTGTCCATTTTATTGTCTATTTTGTTTTTGTATTTAGTTGTATAATAGCCAGCCTTACATCTGTCAAATTCCGCCCTAGCAATGTATTGAAATCATAAATCAGATGCCTGGTCCTGGGTACATCATGAACATCCTTTTCCGTATATGCACACTGCATGTTAACACACATTGCAGTGGACTTTAGACTGTGTTGACACATACAGTACGTTTTACTCCAGACTCTATGTGTGTCATTCTGGCCAAAGTCTGTACGTGACTTGACCTGGTTTAGCTTCTGTGGAACAACACAAATGCAGACGGAAACACAAAGCATTGCATCAGACAGCCACAGTCCCAATGTTGGCAACCACCAATAAAATAACAGGTCTGCTCCAGATCTAAATATGTCCTTCACTCTCAAAAGAGCACTAAAGTAAACACAGCAGAGGCAGTTTCTAAACCAGTAAGTAAGGACTTCAGGCCCCAAGGTCAGTCACCCTTCTGTAAACTGGTTCCAGTAAAGGGTTGCCCAGCCCAAAGGGAAAGGCTTCCACACAACTGCTTCACTTACACAGAAATAACATATTTTGGGTAAAGCATGTTTAGGTTGTTAGATGGGTGAGTCTGTATTTGTACCAAAACTAGCCTGCAGAAATGTGTACACAGGTCGTAGAGCTGTAATTAAGTACATTTAGTTCCTTTTAGGCTCTGTAAGCTGACTTCCCCCGCACTGTGCTCTTTCTCACAGAGTATACATCTATCTGTGCTTATTATGTGTATATTAGAATAATGTTTTAGAAGTGGTATTGTATATGGTAGTAAAAATGTTATTTTATTACCCCAGTAATAGATAACTACAAAAGTCAGTTTTGCCATGGTCATTGTCCAAAGATACAGCAGTTAGTTAGAAGTGTGATGCAAAACTTCAAATTATAAACAGTAGTATGAAATCTCTGCAATAGTTCAAGGACTAAATCATCCCAAAACTACTTCCTGACGTTTTTAAACATTAGAGCACCGGAGGCACCATGTTACATTTAGCCGCAGTGATTTGTGGCCGTAGTGGTCATAGGACTGGCCCTTATTAAAAGGCTGCAGAGATCTGTTTTTGGTTTGTGGTTTAGGGAGAGTCTTACCGGCAGCTGCCAGATGAGTTCAATTCCTATTTGATGAATGAGCAGAACGTGGGATGGAAGTCTTATTTGTGGGCACTGAGGGGTCGACTACGAATGGCTGCTTGTGCCAGTTCTGTCTGGCAGTTATATGACGATGTTGATGAAGGTGTTTTTCCGGTCAAACTAAAAGTCTGTGTTGTTTGTTTGTAGGTAATGAAGACCTATCACATGTACCACTCAGAAAGCATCAGCGCCGAGAGCAAACTGAAGGAGGCTGAGAAGCAAGAGGAGAAGCAGATTAGTCGGGGAGATCCTGTTTTTAGTATCCGAATGGAGGACAGATACCAGCGACGGAGCTCAGTGAAGAAGATTGAAAAAATGAAAGAGAAGGTACAATTGCATTTTTGAAACATAAAATCACCTGCTCCATTTTCCATCCCAGTGTGGCATTTTTATGACTTGACATTTATGACTCTGTATTCTTAGAAGTAACCTATTATTAGTTGTGTTCACTCAAGAGAGTAGATTTCCAAGGCTGTACATTTTACCAACATTTCTCTTGAAGTGAATTTGGAAAGTTTTAAATATGCAAGAATGTGAGTCAGGGCCTGTTGGTCATCAACCGGTGACTAACAAATGTCCTTCTTTTTGTCTGGTACAAAAGGAAGTGAAAGACAGATGGCTCATACTTATTTTATTAAAGAACAGAAATCTGTACTTTTCTGTCCTTGTTTAGACTTTGTTTTTAGCAGATGTTACCCTATTTCTGCTCATATTGTCTTTGAACAAATCACGTAGCACAAAATAAAATAACATGTCAAAAAACAGCCTCCGTTTCTCATTAATTCCTTCTTACTTGTTTGCTCTCTGTCTCATTCCCGCTTCTAATTCTCTCATCAGCGTCAAGCCAAATACTCCGAGAATAAGCTGAAGTCGATCAAAGCGCGGAACGAGTACCTACTGACACTGGAAGCAAGCAATGCCTCTGTTTTCAAATATTACATCCACGACTTGTCCGATTTAATTGATGTAAGTGTAAACTGCAACATTTTGATGGTATTATACTGTAATTCTGCCTTTTCTTCAACATAGGTGGCTGCCACAGACTTTAAGTCCATCATGTACTTGTCTCCGGGCTATTAAAGAGTAATTTACAGAATTTCCAAAGAGATTTAAAATTATACCTATATAGGGAAGACTGAAGAACTGAGCAGCTGGGTTAGATAGTATAAATGATTAGACACTAGCCTGTGGGATGAAAATTACAGAGAGGAATAAATGAAAGCTGCCTATTAACCGTTAGCAAAGCATTTCCCTTGTCTCTCCTCTTTAGAAAATCTTTGAAAGTCCACATAATATGCTTTATTACTACTTTTTTTCTCTCTCTTCAGTTCTTTTCACCCAGTTCCCTGTTCTCATTTCTCTGCTTTACTTTGTTTGACCTTGTGTTGTTACTGCACAGATAAATATGACTTATTTATATTAGGATTCTACTTAGTTATTATTTTCTCAGTGAAATAAACTTTTCACTGCCGCAACATTTTCTGTGGCGTTTCTAAGGAAACACGGATAGGGCTGGCTTTTTTACTGAACATTTGGGGTTTTATATTCAAGACAGGGCTATGGGAGGAGAGACATGCAACCCCTATTCAGCATCAAGCTGTGCACAGAAATGACCCTCTCCTCGCTTTTCAAGCCTTCACATCTCACCAGTGTGTGTGTGTCTGTGTATGTGCGTGCGTATATGTGTGTGTGTGTGTCTGTGTGTCTGTGTATGTGCGTGCGTATATATGCGTGTGTGTGTGTGTGTGTGTGTGTGTGTGTGTGTGTGTGTGTGTGTGTGTGTGTGTGTGTGTGTGTGTGTGTGTGTGTGTGTGTGTGTGTGTGTGTGTGTGTGTGTGTGGAATGTGGTTTAAGTGAGCAGTGCACAAAGATTCACACACATTTGTTGATTGAAGAAGCCGTTATAGTCAGACATAAAGTGCACATAGTGGCTGCTGGTGAATGGTGAGGCCTTTACTTACAGTTCAGAAAGTATTACGTTAAGTAGTGCGTGTCTATTTGTGGGTGTTTGTGGCTGCTGTATCTTCCCATGAGAAGTTATTAAAACCGTGCAGGTTATATAACGCTGTTGTTTTTGCAAGAATTACATGGGTCAATGAGAAGATAACATGACATAACCCTATTCTATTGCTCTCTGTCTAGTGCTGTGACTTAGGGTACCACGCCAGTCTGAATCGAGCTTTGAGGACTTACCTCTCCGCTGAATACAACCTTGAGACATCACGTCACGAGGGGCTTGATATTATTGAGAATGCAGTGGACAGCTTGGACCCCCGAAGTGACCGGCAGAGGTTTATGGAGATGTATCCTACAGCTTTTTGCCCACCGTCCAAATTTGAGTTCCAGCCTCACATGGGAGACGAGGTGCATATTACAAATACTAATAATTCCAATAGATATAGTATGCTGTTTGTTGTGTATTTAATTAGTTAACATTTGAAATTGCAACAACTATTTGGTTCTCATGGCTCCAGTTTGTTCAGTGCACATTGGGGAGACGTAACCTCACAGAAGTGGATTTGGAGTTAATAAAAAAAAATCTTAATCAGGTTTGATTTTCAGTGGCTTTTGTTTTACTGCGCCAGTGCAGCTGCAGCAGGTTTTATTGGGCTCTTTAGTTGACAAATTCTCACCCTGACGTCACAGAGTCCAACACGTGTTTTGTTGTTTGGCTGCCCATTGCCACTCTGATATAACATCTGTTTACTGGCTTTTGTTTCTGCTCAGATTTGGAAAATATCTTATGTGGTTTGTTCTGCAGCTGATGACAAATTTATAAGGACGCAGAGAAAACTGTACATATTTGTTTTTCTGTTGACTTGAATCAACTTTTTTCCTCAGGTGTGTCAGATCTCAGTGCAGCCACCAGTGAATGGAGAACTTTTATCGAGGTTTCAGCAGCTACAGTCCCGTCTGGCTACTCTAAAGATTGAAAGTGAAGAGGTAAAGACACTCACAACTTGAATTCACTACCTTGCTCTTCACAATATACATTATAACCAAAGATCTGACATTGTTCCTCTGGGTAGATTGCATAGAAGTGTTGGATCATTGATCATTTATTAGGAAACTGATCACAGTCAACAGAATCCAGGAAAGAGTTGTCATATTTTTTACACCACACACATACACACACTTTCTGTTTGCATTTTTTTTGTGCTCTGTGGATATCCATCAAACCCTCCCTGTGATGCTTCAGTTTGATTCTCATAGTAGGTATGTCTCAATTGTATTTTACAAACAATGCACATCTCTGATTTGACATTGGTGGTGTTCTATATTTATAAGTCTGCCTTAGATTTGTTCATAAGTTGCACATCTTCCATCAAGTTCCATCTGTGTCTAACCCACCTAACATTTCTGCTTTCAGCCATCTTCTGTTACATCAATCTGCTTATATTATACAATTGTTCTATTGTTCTACAGTTGTTTATTCAATTTTTTTAATGGAAGGATTTTGAAGATTGTACAGCAGATAGCATGTTTTTGTGTTTTGGCTTAGTGTGCTACAACTTTAAATTTATAGTAATGCACTCGGCTGTGTATGTGTATGACGCTATAATGACATTTCCTGTTGTCCTTGTCGTCTGCCTCTCTGATGCGGATGTCCTGCCAGGTCAGAATTGAAGTGTGCAGTTGCCTTGTGTTAACTTCAGCAGATGGCCTCTCTTTCTGGCCACAGCATGCTAGACACATCCTTGACTTGAGAAAAAAAAAACACTGAACATTCAAAAGCTCTGTGATGACCTACAAGCTCAAACTGTCCAGTGTAAACGAAAGCACGGGGGTCTTCATCCGGCCAGGAAATACTGTGGGGCAGTGCTTAATAGAAGTGCAGCTGTTTCCTCAAACTCCTTTGACTTCCATGAAACGGTGAAAGAAAACATTGCTGAATAATTTACTGTGCACTAGAGGAGGGATGTATGCCACAACATGAGCGGAAGACTTTGTATGTCTTTGTCAGTAACAATTAAAACTGACTATAATTCCAGCAGATTTTTTCATTTTAAAGTTTAGTAATTTCTGCTCTATAGTCTCTTTTTCTTATTAAGTGATCATGTGACCAAAAAGATGTCTATATGAAGCAGAGTTCACGCAGTCCTACTTTTCTGCTCCAGCGTTTTTGTCTTTGACAACTACTCTCAAGGCGGTTCACACTAAATCCCCTGCAATCTAAAACCATCTTCTTTGTGGGGAGTGTTTGTTTTTCCTGGGATAAATCTCAGGAAGCCAAATCAAAGTCTATGCGAGTGGGAATGTATAGCTTAAAGCAGGATGATCAAAAGATTACACACTTTCTAGAGTGGGTTATTGTTCTGCTCTGCTGAATAACATAAATATAAGCATAAGCTAAGTATGATTTTAAACAACTGCTGAATAAGCAATGCCAGTAAGATAAGTTCTTACTCAAAAATAAGCTGAACTAGGTTGATACTGAACAATGAGGCTAATTGTTTTTTGACTCAGTCTAAGAACCTTGATGTAATTGAGCCCAGCAGTGAACCAACTTTCCGTCTGCTAAATAATAGCTAACTCCAACAGCCTTTTCAAAGTAGGTGATGTTCTTATGGTTCATGTCTTCTTAATGACAGCACTGAATTTTAGAACGATTGCTCGGAACTAAGTGGCATGCTGTTTGTTGGATGCTTCTGCTTTTGGTAAAAGAAAACCACTTGACTCATTATAACCTGCAGTGTTTCTCATGTATTGGTTCGAGTAATATTTCCCCCCTTTGATCACCAAATGACAATCCCTGACAGGATGGTGGTTGACAATGTCAAAAAGCTCCATTTCCTGCTGTACTTTGTCATTAGCCATGTATGAACCTGCAGTGTGTTGCCGTTCAACAGCTACATGTATGACACTGTAACTACATCCACATTGTGTGCCAGAATCTGTATGTTAGTGCCGTAACAAGCAGTTTAAAGAAACTATATAATCTGCTCTTTTATACCCACTACACCAGCCGGCCACCTTGTATTGACTGACTTATGAATTAAGAACAGGGGTCACTACCTTTGAGTGGGGGTTCTCTTGACCATTAAACATTATGAGGAGGGAGTCCAGCTGTGTCCCACCCAAGCACACTATTGACCCATGCTGGCCCCAGCTTAAAAAAGCACATACAATCAAGCGCTCTAGTTTTCCTCTACACAGTGTCTATTAAAGCTTTTGACAGACTTCCTAGAATTTTCACATTGTTGATATATTTAACGCTTCCTCTTTGCTTTTTTTTTTTTTCAGTGTATGTGATTACACAGCACTAAATTAATACACTTGAACTACTCTATTAATAAATATCTGCTTCCGATTGTCTGTAACCTTTAAGAGTAGCACTTGTGTTCTTTGCCACAATATGAAAAAAAACAAACAGTAAAAGTCTTAAATATCCAACCAGTCATCCTATTGGCCCCTCTAAGAGCATGCAAATTGATCGCTTTGGTTTAGAGTCATGTTTAAGGGCCGACGGATTTTTCTGCATCTCGTCAGAAAACACTTGAATTTTTCAGAGTGTCACGGGACAGCGAGAGAGGTTTTTAGGGAGTGTGATGATACAAGGCGCTGAGTATGTGGTGATGATAACATCCTGAGAGTGAGATGATGACATCCAACTTTTTAAGCAGGCAGGTGATGCTACATAAATGTCCTCCTCTCACATCCTCCTGTTTCGGTGTCTAGATTAAAAAGACATCAGAAGCCACGCTAACCACAATCCAGGACATGGTGACCATTGAGGACTATGATGTCTCTGAGTGTTTTCACCACAGCCGCTCCACTGAGTCTTTGAAGTCTACTGTGTCAGAGACCTATCTCAGCAAACCCAGCATCGCCAAGAGGAGAGCGAACCAACAGGAAACGGAGCAGTTCTACTTCATGGTTAGTGTTTCTACAATGATTTAAATCCATTTTTCTCTGTCTGGTATTGAACTCTTAGCGAGACATTCTCCAAGTATTCTCATTTTCTGAGGATAAATGCTACCCGGTTGCAGTCTGCAGATGGGCAGATAAATGTCATTTAGCCCTTAGCTGTCTTATTTTAGATTGCTGATTTAATACTTTACTCATGACTGTTGTGTAATTACTCAATAATATTCTCCACAGAAATTCCGGGAGTTTCTGGAGGGCAGTAATCTCATTGCCAAACTGCAGGCCAAACATGACTTGTTAAAGAGGACGCTCGGTGAAGGTAATATCACAAATGTTCTAGTATTTGAGCTTACAAACATAAACTTAATAACTGCAGCTTTTAATGAAATGGGACAAAGAGTACGGATATTTGCTTTAATCAGGCCCTAGAAATTGTTTCAATATTGTTCCAGTTGTTTCTGGCAGTTGGCAAATGTCCCATTGTTTTAATTTTTCTACCATTCAAATCTCCAAAATGGTAATCTGGGTTTTTAGCAAGACTGGCCAAAAGCTGAGGGGGATTGTGAACTTGTATACTCCATCTTAGTGATTGATTTGCTCCCGACTTAATGGACTTTCGTGCATTAGAGGGGCTGTCGATGATTACTTCGGCCTCCCCTTGTTCTGCATTGGTGGGATCTCCTCGAGGCCTGAGCTAATCTTCAGTCGGCGAGCATACGTCAGTCATTGTTCTGTCTTCCTGGTGGTCTCTGTGTGCATAATGAGAGGGGTCCATGCCTTAGAAAAAAAAATTCTGCTTTTTTGACATCATGCTTAATCACATTGTTGTTAAAGGGTTGAAGTATGAGTCACTCAGACACACAGAGGCATGTCGGGTCCTGTGTTGGGAACAGATGGCTTTACATTTGGAAGCCATTTTGTGCTTAACCTGACTTTGCCTTTGAAAAGGGTGTATTTTTGTAATCATTAGTCCAATCATGGATTGAATCATACAGTACTGTGCCTGGTGGATGTTTGTCTTTTCTTTACGACCCTCTATGAGCCTATGAGTCATTGTGCATGCAGGTGTGTGTTTGTTTGTGCTGTTGAAGAGGACCTGTAGTAGTGGACAGATGGCAGGTTTCAAATGCTTGACTGCACCACAGCGACCTCAGTGACATGTCCACACATTTAACTTGTCCCTCTTCACCCGCAGGCCACAGAGCTGACTACATGACCACAAGGTAAAGCACACACATGCGCACACACTTTGGGCAATGCACATTAGTATATCCTAGTTTAAACTGCCGTGACAAATGTCAAGGACAGATTTGCTAAGGAAACTCAAAAATGCTTATCTTTTAATTTTTATATCTTTTATATTTTTATTATTATTTCTTTGTGGATTTGTATGTTGACTTGCATAACTTCCTGCAGGCTGGTCACCAGTATGAACTTGTCACATCACCAAACCCACTCCTATAATGGTTTTATTAGTGTCTTGAAATGCCTCCATTCATCTGTCCTTCATTTCCCTTTTCAAGTTTAGGTATCAGAAGTACTTGTAATGACAGGAAATGAAAACTGGATTGATTACGTATGCTCTTTTTGTATTTTAGACATCCAAATGGGGCATTCAGAACCCTGACTGGCACCCGGCGGCCTAGACCGCGCTCGGTTTTTAATGTTAGATTATTTAATGGAAATTTGGAGTCATTTATCAAGGTACAAAATCCCAGTCTGGCAGCTTGACATCGCTGTTTCTATCCATTTTCTCCTTTGCTCTTGCTGTCTGGCTGTATTTGTATAGGTTCTTTCAGGGCATCTTAGCTGTAATTTATCTTTTTTAACCAAATAAACAATATATATACGTGCCGAAATGGTTTCTAGAGACGGTCCTTATGAGTCTCTGAACTCTGGCGGCCCGTCTATCTGCACACACAGGGGTGGCTCTGATAGATTGGTGCGGGGCAGCAGGAGAGGAGGGCAGTCGTTGGGATAAATGTTTGTGTTCGTCAGCTCCTCTGACTTACTGCTGACCTGACATCACCAAGCTGCTCTGGGGAAGATATTTTAGCCTCCAGAGCGAGAGCACAGACCTGTTCAAATCAGCAGGATAAATGACAGTCTGAGAGCAGATGCCAGACTGATGAGGTCTACTGCCTCCCTCCTCAATGCCTCTCTCTGGTGATCATGTCCAGTCCCGCCTTGTTCTGTCCAGTTCCCACTATTTCTGTATGCCAGAATGGGATGAGGGTATGTTCTTTGTTAGCTTTGGTGAGCAGCTGCCGTGGGTCTAACCTGGGTCTTGCTTTTTCTTTTATTCTCTATCTTGGCCCTTTTGCACCACTTCTCTGTAGCCGTGGACGACGGAACTCGCACGCTCGACATCAGGTATATGACTCCAAGCATCTTTTGGGGCCTTTTCGCTTGCTTGCACATCTTTTAATTTACTAGGCCATCAGTGTTTCAACTTCACTTTGTGTCTCTTTATATCATCCTCAACTCAACCTTGTGAGACAGACTGAATTGAAGCCATACTCATAACCAATGTCAAAAATGAAAAAAAACATCATCTCCACTCTCACATAACCAAAGAGATAGAATTACATAATGCCACTGCACCAGACCTGTGGCTCAATCCTCATGGCTCCACTCTGATAGTCGATTTTTGGCATGGGCGCTGCGTTTGGATTGTGCATTTACTCTTGACGGATGTAAAATGATCCACAGTATCATTAAAAACATGTAGTGAGTCCCTGTCCAGCACTGAGCGACAGACGCAGCTGGCAGTGACGCAGAGAAGGAGCGTAGTTGATGTTTTTGTACGTGAGAGGAATGTGGTTTTAGTGTAGGAACACTACCTCACCTCTCACTCAGCGCAACCACTCAGGTATAGACTCCATATTGAGTGTGTTGCTGTTTAGACAAGTGCTCATTGCTTGAAACACTGGCAAAAAAAACATTACAAAACATGAGGTATATTTATATACACTGAAATCTAGTTAAAATAGTGTGGCTAGTGTGTATATATACTATATGCTTGACACTATCCCTACATAACTGGATGTCAACTCAGTCTGTCTCAGCTAAACGTCAATGCGTATCTAACCATTGTCACATCTATATGTATTGCATGTTCATTTATATTTTCTACAACCAGCAAACCAGTTTCTGTCTAGAGTTTGACTAGTACACCAGCTTTTAAGGTTTTATAAAACACACAGGCATGATCAGGCATGGGACGATATTAGATTCTGACAATATGGTAACCTTGAGTAAAAATATCACAGAATTACAATTACAACCTAAAATGCCCTCAATCTCCATGTTAATGAGACATAGGTAAAAGTTGTGGTTATGAGTCAACCACAAACAGACAAGGCTTTTCCACTGGTTGCACTGGTGTTACTGGTCTAACTATTTGGACACATGAAGTGATTGAATAGTCACCAAAACTTCCCCTGAAGTCATTACAACCAGTCTGAATATTTATTATGACTTCTCAAAACAGCAAGATACTTTGAAACGGTTTATCGTCCCATGTTTTGACATTACATTCAGTCAGTTGTCACATTGTAAGTTCAATAATAAATGCTTCATTCATTCTAGCCTGCTGTTGTTTTTAATAGCTTCTGTACTTGGCTTCAGACACTGGACGAGGTTTATAAAAAGTAAATATTAATAAGATCTGATCATGATCTTAATTTGGTTGACATAACTTTTAGGACTCTGGACAAGCAATCCCTCGTGTGGTTGAGAGCTGTATTCGCTACATTAACTTATATGGTGAGTGGCTCTTTATTACTATACACTTTATAGAGTGTTATTATATTTGCATTGTCAGTGTAATGTTGTAATGATGCTTTCAAAGGCTGCTTGGTTTCAGCATGACACTTGAGCTGGTGTTGTAGTTCGTTCCACTTCAGTTATGGTCTAGTCAGTTTATAGTGGTGAGGACTTTTCAACCTAGAGGCAGATAGTTAGATAGACATTTGGCTTATGTGAGGAAGGTCTTGGTTTGCATTATTCATTTGAATCTAAACAGACAATTTCTAGCTTCATTATTCTTCCTCTTGACCCTTGATCTTTCCTCTTATTAAGCTCTAATCCAGGAAGTCACCTGTGTAAAATGTAATTGCAGTTAATTAGAAAAGTGAATGGAGCTTAATGGACAGGCTGTTCTTTATTGGTTTAACTTAAGTAAAGGTCTTTACAGAGACCATCAGAGTGTTTTAGTGTACAATTTGCCTCTGCTTCCTGAATTATGCCTTTTTCTTCTGTCCGTGTTTGTACAGGCCTCCAGCATCAAGGAATATTCCGTGTACCTGGGTCTCAACTGGAAGTAAATGACATAAAAAATTCCTTTGAAAGAGGTACACAGCACTTAAGAGTCTGAAAAAAATTCACATCACATTTATTATGTAACAATGTAATTCTTGTTCACTGAAAGGCTTGCTTCTCCATCTCTTAGGAAATGATCCTCTGACGGATGACGAGAACAATCATGATATAAACTCTGTGGCTGGTGTTCTCAAACTTTATTTCCGGGGTCTGGAGAACCCCCTTTTCCCCAAAGAGAGATTTAATGAACTGCTTTCCTGCATCAGTAAGCATTTGCATGTGACTGTTTTATCTTACATTCTTAAAGTGCTCCTAATCGCTGCCTGCTTACCAGACTGCCAACTGTTTATGTACAACTAGTGTCCTCTCCTGTGTGTGAAGTGTGGCTGTATGTGTCTTCTGGCTCCACTTGAACACTTTTTCACAGGCTGAGTGATGGGAAGTCTGTGTTTACATTCCCCAGCCCCGTGCTTGGCAGTGATTGCAGTGTAGGCTGAATACCCAGCAGCTTCATATTAAAAATACTCTCCTTATTTAATACATAGCAACACACACAATTTCAGAGTCATATTTTCATTTAACTGCTCTCAATTCTTTCAACACAGCACCTACCAATATGCTTGATAAAAGAATTTGCCTTAGGGATGTTTGCGTGCTGTTGCTTTTTAATGTAATCTATAGTCGTGCATTAATGTAGCACTGTAAACAGTATCTCTGGAAACCTTGCGGGATCCTAGTTAGGTATTCACCAAAGATAAAAATGCATCACAACTTTCCCAGAGGCCCAAATCCCAGATGGCATAGAGTGGCTGGAGGGTGACACATCTATTTTTAGCAGATAGCACAGCCTCAGCCCAGCAAAATAAAATTGACTGCTTCAAGTGCAGCTGCAGAACAAATACGATTGTCTCGACACAACCCCATTCCATGAAGCATAATAATTGAGCACAATTAAAAATATTCCAAATCAGAATGGCATTGGGGTTGAGTTTTGAAAAACAATTAAAATAAGCAGTGTGGATAATGTGTTGATTTGAATCCGATCAAGAAAACGCAACAAATGTGAACAAAGAAGAACACGGTCACTTCAACACTGTTTTGACATTTCTTGTAGCCCGAGATCACTAATGCTTCTCTACAGATTTAAACTCTCCGATAAGTAATTGGCTTATCGCAAATCTATAGGGTATTTATATCTTGGCACTGTAATAACTGTGTAGCCATTGAGTATTGTTGAATTTTATTTACAAAGTATGTGGTTCTGCCAGGGGATGCTTTTTATTTTCCTACCACTAAAAACATGTACAATATAGGACTACAGATGGAAATTAGCTGTTAAGCTATAATCTGGTACAAGCATCTCTGCTCCGGCTTAATGTAGACTGTACGCTGTCCTAAAAGAAATAAACAAATCTAATTTTTGATTTTTTTTAATAACCCTATGTTTTTTCTTGTTTTAGGAATAGAGAACCTGTACGAGAGAGCTCTGTACATCCGCAAGATTCTTCTGACAATTCCCAGATCAGTTCTTGTCGTCATGCGCTACCTCTTTGCTTTCCTCAACCAGTACGTTCATCACCACTAACTTTTAAATCCCTGATCTAAATTTACAAAGTTTGGTCGCTCTAGAAGTTTTGACCCTTTGCTGCCGTCACTTGTTACCTGTGATTTGTATACATACATACATACATATAATGTATTATTTTAGCTTAGCTTTTAAATCTTTTTTCACTATTATTTTTTCTTCCCTCCAGCCTGTCCCAATACAGCGACGAGAACATGATGGACCCCTATAATCTGGCCATATGTTTTGGGCCAACCTTGATGCCTACACCAGACAGTCAGGACCAGGTTTCATGCCAAGCCCATGTCAATGAGATAATCAAGACTATTATTATACACCATGAAACCATCTTCCAGATGCCAAAGAGTTGGATGGGCCCATTTATGAGAAGTGCATGGCAGGAGGAGATTACTGGTAAGGAATAAAAAAAATACAGATAACAGTACTCTCCACTGAAGTGTGTATATAAATGACATATAGGAGAAAGGTTTCAAAATAAAAGAAGCTGCCGTAGTTATACTGTTCCAGTTCTGTCACCCACTTTGGAGGTCAAGTTGTAGGCGGAACAAAACATTTTGTGAGGTCATGAAGCGTCCAAATTTACTTAATTGACTTTCAGTTGAACAGTCAGAGCAGTCATTCCTTTTTTTCCGTGAATTGGGCCAAAGTCTTACACAGCACCCACCATTAGGGGCTTACTCAACATGCAGGTATGCACCTGGTAGGAGCTCCTGAGTCTGGTCTCACTGCTGCAGCTGTGTCAGTAGCATGTCAGTGCAGTTTATTGGTATAATCATACACACTAATTAGGCATCTGTGGTTAAAGAACATTACAAGGTAGTGCATGTTTCAGCAATGACATTACACAGAAAGGTTTTTATATGTGTGAGACAGACTGAAACAATCACTGTAATGACCACAACAGTGATTACAGCAGGAAAAATAGAGGAGGTCACCTGGAAAGAAAAGGAGTGAGTATCTGGAGAATAGCACACACTGAAGTCTGCTTCAACCTGAAGCTATTTGAGCATATGTAAGCTGTGCTTTGCACTTGTTTCTCCTTTATCTGTTGGTATTACTTCTTACTATGCCTGCATTCACAATATCCCTGAGGTTGACAAGGATTTATCTCTGACTAAAGCTAATCACTTGCCTCAGCATAACAGTGTCCCTCTAGGGCACAGCCACAAGTTCGGAGGATTTGTTGTCTTGTCTGCCTCCTTTACTTCCAGAAGATGCTGGTGACATGTCAGTATATGAGGTCAATTTGGTTCCTGGCATGAGTAAGCTTTAGAGATGTGTGTGGTATTACTGCCAGTTCTCACAGCATGATGCCAGAAGGAGATTATTTACAAAAAGAGGCCCAGCCACAGATAAACACCTAAGCCCATCACAGAATACTAATGATAACCTGTCTTTGAACGTCCTTGTAGGTTGTAGACATTTTAAGACCCATCAGCTTCTCTGAAATTGCCATTTAAAATTCTGTACTAAAAGTAAACGACGTGGCAAATAACTTTGCAGTAGTAAATCTTTCATAAATCTGATTTCCGACTGTTTGACCTTTGAGTCTTGCTGCGATTGTGACGGTGCATGTTGTTTCCCACAGTGAGAGCCCTTACAGTGAGCACGGAGCCCTGGAGGAGGTGGATAACGAAGGAGGAACTGAGACTCACACCAGCGAGGATGGTCAGTAAAGATGTTGGCAATATTATTATGATTTTTTTCTAAAACTACCTTTGGTAGTTTGGCCTATTCAGACAATACTTCTGTGGAACTGTAAGGGTTAAAGCTAGCTCTTTGCAGCTCAGTGCGGCTAATCCCGCCTTTCAGCTTTTTAAATGCAGTAACCTTGAAGGGCCAAAGAACCCGGCTCAGAGTGATGGCTGGCCATTCATATTCTAATGCTCATAACTCTTCTCTGGGGCCTCACATTCTTCTTAAAAAAATGCCATGGCAGTCTAAACCAACCGGACTCATTTTGAGGAGAAATCTGTTAGTATAACATTTGCAGGTTTTTCAACTCCTTTCAGTTGACAGTATAGATAGATCGATAATTGTCACAGAACAGCTGCTGTAATGTATGTCAAGGTGTTTTTTTGTAGCTTTTATATCGTCATTGTTTTTATACAGTATGTCTGTGGTAAATATCAATAATAGCAGGAACTTACTGCAAGGAAAAGGGGAAACTTATGGTATCCATTTAAGTTGTGTGACCATACATATGGTCCTTTGTTATTGTGCAGTGTCAGGCGTCACAGTTTCAAGTCAAGCAAACTGCAGAAAACGTGTCAGAACTTCCAGCTTATTAAAAATATATGCAAATTTTTATTTAAAACTTCAATAGTTTAAAATAATCCAACTTTTCTGAACTTGTTTCTATGGTGACACCAAATCTGAAATCATTTTAGGAACCACACTGTACTCAGTCAGAAGCAGAAGAAAAGAAAAGAAGACTTGTGGGGTTTTTTTATATTAAAACCACACAAATCTAGTTATAATTATCTAGTAAATACATTTTTTTGAGACTATTACTGATGACACAAAAAACTTTTTCACTCATAGTTAGTGGTTGAGGGAAGCCATTTATTGTCAAACAATTGTGTTTACTCTTTTTAAATCATGACAACAGAAACTACTTAGTAAAGGTAACCATCTGTGCTCTGTTTGCTTGTATACAGTGTGTGTATAAAAGGTCAGTGAGTTACTTGGCTCCTGACAGACCCTTGCTTCTTTCATCCAGTGCTGCACTGATGTCTTTGTATTCTAAATCATGAGAAAAGCAAAAGAATTGTCAAAGGATCTGTGGGAAAAAGTAATTGAACTGTATAAAACAGAAAAGGGAAATTCCGCCACTTTCAGGAAAATTGTTCGGGATGCAAAGAAACCCCACAAATGACATCAAATGCAATACAGAACTTTCTGGAAAAAGTGGTCGAGAAAGCCATTACTACACAAATGCCACAAAGCATCCCACTTACAATACACTAAACAGCAGAGACAAGGCTCAAAACTTCTGGAACAAAGTCTTTTGGAGTGATGAGACCAAAATTTAACTTAATGGCCACAACCATAAACGTTACATTTAGAGAGTCGACAAGGTCTATGACGAAAGGTCAACCATTCCTACTGTGAAACATGGAGGTGGATCGCTGATGTTTTGGGGATGTGTGAGCTACAAAGGCACAGGAAAAGATGAAGACAGCATCTTATCAGAAAATACTTGAGGAAAATCTGCACTCATCAGCCCGGAAGATGCACATAAGATGTACTTGGACGTTCCAACATGACAACGATCCAAAGCACAAGGCCAAGTCGACCTGTCATTTGCTACAGCAACATAAAGTGGAGGTTCTGGACTGGCTCAGTCTCCTGATCTCAATATTTTTCTCAAAATTGAGCCACTCTGGACAGATTTCAAACGTGCAGTTCATGTAATACAGCTCAAGAATTTACAGGAACTTGAGGCTTTTTGCCAAGAAGAAAATAAAGAGTCTACCACAAAAGACTTCAAGCTGTCATTGATGTTAAAGGTGGCAATACATGGTATTAAGAACTTGGGTATGTCAAGTTTCTTTTGTCACTATAATTTATGAGTGAAACTATGAGTGAAATAAAAGTTTTTGTTTTATCATTCATATTTTCTGAAAAATGGCCAAATAAATCACAAATTCTGCCAGGGTTTTGTTACAAGACTGTATATAGGATGTCCATGTTGTTAAGGGCCCCAGCAGGCACACTGGATATTGTATTGCACATGTGGGTGGGTTATATTTTCCCCTGTAAACCCACTTTGATCGCGGAATCTTCTTTTCACTCAGTAAATGGTGGATTGAAACGAAAATGCATTTTATAAGATTGTATTGATCACATACTAGCTTTCACTCCCCTATTTCTATGTATGAAGAAGTCGGCTCCACTGGCTCGTGCATGACATCTGACAGTTTGTTTCCCTCGCACCACAGGCCTCCAGCTCACACGCTTCAGTATCTCTCTAAACCCAGCAACAATATGAGTGTATGTGTAACCTCGGCTGGTTGGCTCCAAGGCAATTTTTGATTCTAATTGCACAGTCAAGTCGGAGGAGACCCTTTTACTGCACTTAGCAACGTCACTGCAGTGTGTTCAAAACAACAGACAAACATTTGCTGTGGAAGATGGAAGAGTAATTTACAGTGAGGAAAGGCGACGTTGGAGGGGGAAAAAAATAAGGTTGAAGAGAAATCTCCTTTATGAAGAGACAGTCTGCTCTGGAGCGGCCCGATTAATTCAGACAGTAAATTCTTGCTTGTCACATTTCATTGGAAGCACGTCACTTCCACCCTGTCAGTCCTGACAACCCTTGCGAGGTAGTTGAAGGTGGCAAGTAATAGCTGAGAAGAAATGGAATAATAAAAATAGATTAAGCTGAAGAGGACACAGCTCTTCTTAGAATAGTGCTGCATGGCCTTTCTTGTCTGGGAAGTATATTGAAGCTCCTGTGAAAGATATATCATGATGGCTTTTTACAGCCCATACAAGATTTGGCCATTTACTCTTTTCTGGGTGATTGTGTGGAGAGGCTGTGTCTGTCCAGAGACCCACTGTCTGTGAAAGTGAGAGGGGAGGAGAGTAGTGGTAGAAGTGAGGGGGAATAAAGGGCTATTTTTAGTCCTGTGTTGGTGTAGTGCATGCACTTTAGCTTTGAGATTATTGAATGGGAAAGGTGACTATACCTGCTGTCAAGGCTAATACTTTTTTTAATTGCTTCTAAATATTCGTTTTGCAGTTCATCCCATTGTACATTTATCTATTTGTGCAAATACTGAGTAGATATCACAACAATCAAATGATCTATACAGTGAATGGGATGTTCCTGAGCTATATAGATCTCCTCTTACCAGCTTCTATAAATACTCTGCTAAATCTCCTGTGGGCCTGTTGTGGCCTTGGTCAAAGTCCAGCAATGTACAGCTGGGTTACTATTGACTTCTACCAAAATAACCAGCCGGCTAATAGTCCACACACTTGAACCCCATGTGTACACTTGATCACACTTGCCTCCACGTGCACAATCATTTGACATGTTACTATAACGAATATGTATAGTCATCAAAAAATCATTCCCCTTTGATAATGTTGTTTTCTTGTGTGACATTTCTGACACGTCTAATCCTTTCTTGTCAACAGAGGGTGAACCCATTGAAGCCATTGCCAAGTTTGACTATGTCGGGCGCTCATCACGGGAGTTGTCCTTTAAGAAGGGTGCATCCCTGCTGCTGTATCAGCGGGCGTCTGAGGACTGGTGGGAGGGACGCCACAACGGCATCGATGGCCTGGTGCCGCATCAGTATATTGTAGTTCAGGATATGTGAGTATTTGTGTGTCCACTGAAGACTTCATTATTTATTTACGTCTTAATTCAATGTATGAACCACTTGCATGTATTAATTCTTCTCCAAGATATTTTAGGATTACCGCTTGTCTTGTTTTAAATTCAGGCAAAGAAGCTGCTTCGTGCACAGAGCTTGCATGCACACGGAATACTAACAAGATGGGTCACCTCTACCAACAGCAACTCGCATACTGTGTGCAGACTTTTGGTTGAAGCAATTTTTATCCAATATTTTAAAAAGTCACATTAATGTATTGGTGAAAAACATGCCTTGGATTCACCCAGTTGGTTCTATGTCAGAACATTTTACATGTATTTTACATGTATTTTAAAATGTATTACTTTTTGGCCACTCTTCTCTGCTGCTGGTTTTTAGGATCACTAAAGCAGACCTTTGAAGTGGACCACATTTTAGATTGAAATCTGGACGGACTATTTGATTTACGTTATGCAACATACATTTTGGTCATTGTACAATCCACTATGACTATTTTTATTCCTATAACGAGGAACGAATGTTAAACAAATTAATGTACCTCCCAGGTATTGTTATTAAAATTCATTTCTGGTTCACTGTCTAAAAACTGTCTTTTTACTGTATACATGGGAGGCTTTGAGCTACTGTTTAGCTGCAGGGTCATTTGAAAGGAAACCTAATTTTACCTGGTGGCCACTGGCTCCATTCAGCTGTGGAAAATTCTCCATCTCCAGGGTCCTTAACCAGCCTTCTGTCACTGTCTTTGGCTCTCAGCCCTAACAAGCACCACGGTGACTGTTGGTGCTTAATGGACTGGATTTACTGTCTCGTTAGGACAGGAAAAGAATCACTGCAATCACTTAGTAGCTGGCCCAACAAAATGGTCATTTAGAATGCCCTCCCATCTCTCCTGTCCTGCCCTTTTCCCCTGCCTCTGTCCGATCACTGCACCTCTATCAATAATTCACCAGGAGGTGCACAGCTGATGGGATGTCTTCGTTAATAAAAGAGCAAGGGAATTTACAGCTGTACCGGTTGTCCCCCTCCATTGTAACATCCTGCTCTCTGCTTAAAACTAACAGGCCAAGATCTGTAGGGGCAGACAGGGGCATGATCTTCTCTAGTCCCATAAAATGGCCGAAAATAAAACATGCAGAGAGAGGCTTTTGAGGCACTACTTGAACACAGGAAGATCCTCTTAAGATTTGGCAATCAGACTGACTTGCGGTTAGTTAAGTGCTTGTCCTTGCACTGTCTGAGCGTAAGTCTGCAAATACACAGCATCTACAGTATTAATGAAGCTCCCAGACAAGCCATTCACATATTAAAACTCATATAGAGGCTATTGCTTGTGCATGTGTACACAACACAGTCTATTTCCATATTACTGAAATGCCCCCTGCTTCTTTGGAACTTGGGAAAAGACGAGACATGCTGACACAATGGAAAATTGATATCAAATACAGTCTGCGCATAACAAAGCATATAAAAGATGGACTGATTTGCTGAATCTCTTCTTTTCTTTTTTTTGTCTGTCACTTCTTCCGGCTCTCTCTGTGGCCCCATGTCACTGTCCATATCCCAGAGATGACAACTTTTCAGACACTCTGAGTCAGAAGGCAGACAGCGAGGCGAGCAGTGGCCATGCCGGGGACGATAAATGCTCAGGAAAAGACATCAGCTCGCCCACAGACACACGCATTTCCGAGGCCTACATTACCAGGTTAGATTGCACACTGCTGTTTTATTGATGGCTCTCTTAACAGTACTCTCTTCACTTTACTCAAGGTCACCATTATGCTAACCACATAAAGCATTTAGGTACCTGTATTCGAGTATTTGTAGGTGTTGAGGTATTTTGCAAAAGTTGGAAATGGAAAAGAAATCAAATATATTATATATTATGCATTGTGTTTTCAGCCACAAACATTGATGCACCTTGGGTCTTACAGTGCCTTTTTATTTTTTTTTATCCCTTTAATATCCCATCGGGGAAGTTACACCAAGGTGCACCTAGCATGTTTTTTAAGTTAATGGGAGAACCCGGAGTACCCGGAGGAAACCGATCCAAGCACCGGAAGTACATGCAAACTCCACCCAGAAAGGTCCATGCCAGGAAATTATGAAACATCCACTGGGTTCTATTAAATTTTCCCCCCGAAAAAGAATCTAGAATAGACAATTGCAAAAAATATAATTCTAGAAACTTCATTCTTGTATAAACATAGTAGTCTAATGTGTTTTGTAGGTTTGAGTGAGTTTATTTGAAAAAGTTACTACCCTCCTTGTTTCACTTGGTCTCTAAAACTGTGACTTTAAATGTGACTAGTGTCTAGTTTCAGGTGTAAATATAGCCACCGTGCATAGACAGAAACATAAAAAATTTACAAACTTTACATAAGAAATGTTCTAGAGTGATACTATAGTGCATTACTGACGAGAAATCTTGTGTTCCTCAATATCTGGAACCTTTTAACAGCTTGTAGTTTGGGCTCCTATTTATTATATTAAAATAGACAGAATTCTAGATTCATCATTTAGTATCCTCAGCTCACCTTGCACCAGAACAAATAGTCTTCTCTCTGTATGTATTCTGAGAAACCAGACAGTTCCTATTGAGAAGCATGTGTATTAAATAGCCATTGTAGCAGTGCTGAGTCATCAGCAGGTCACATGGGAACACACAGCAAGGACACACACATATCCAGTCACATCTCTCTCTTGTTGGATTTGTCTGCTGGTTGTGTGCCAGTTTTTAGTCTTCTCTTCATTTCTGCATTCTCATTAGTAACAAAACAGGCCAACCTCAAATCTCTGTTGGCAACATGTGCACCCTTCCGCTTCAGTGTCGATGATTCACACCAAGAGCAGTTTTTTAACCTCTGCAGTTATTTGTGAGTGGATGCAGTCTATCTGCATGAGTCATTTTTTTGCTCGTAATGAGCCCCTGATATTCACTAAGGCGGTTTTGACAACACTCTACCTGTCAGCAGCTCCCAGGTGATGCCCTCCTCCCTCTTCTTTTCCGCTGTCTACTCCCTCGCTCTTGTATTGAGACAACTGTTGAATCATTTATATCCTGAGCTTTTTATAGGATTTTTCCTCTTGTGGTGTTCTCAATCAACAGCACACTCACCATGAGGCTCTGGTGCTTCAAGTCTCACATGTTTGATGTTTAAATAAATAGTGCTGTAGTAAACTATGAAAATGTTAAAGGAGATAATATTCACTGCAGTTGGTCTGCACGTTGTGTAGTCTTTTTATTCAGACAGAAATTTGTGGAATGCCTTGTGATTTAAATCATTGTTACTCATGGTTAAAAAAAAACAAAGAGGAAGCTGTCAGTGGGCTGACAGTCTGTAGAGTTTGTGAAGTTGCTTGGTGGCAACGATGTCCCAGAGGGATGGTTATATATGTGTAGACTACTCCCCCTGATGGATGAACACTGCTGTTGCAGGTGTTTACAATTTCCTTTTTTTCTCTCTGCAGTGAGAGCAATTAGAAAAAGACCACATGCTGCAGAGATCCACCTCATATTTTTTTGATTGAGAAATGAAAATCATTAGTTCTTGCATATTCTTAACAAGTTTAGAAAGATTTATGTTGGAAAATATATAATATATAATGCCAGTAGTCATTTGACAAACCTAATCTCTCAAACTAAAGCCATTTGCTAAATATGTAATAAATAACTTAAGGGTTTAAGCACCTGATCACCAATAATGAGTAAGTCTGATTCAAAATATAACGTGAAATTCTTAATATGATGATTTATCTAAAATATTTAGGACACATCATACTATCATACTACTTTCTCTTTCTAAATGCAGTTAACATGCATGAAATGTGTCTTGTGCACTTTTTTGTTCAGATACATGTAACTTCTGTTAGGTGCTTGGTTTGGTTTTGATCCACAGGACATCTAACTCTGGTAGACTTTGCATTGTTGTCTTCAAGAGCTAGGTTGCTAGGTTCACTATATGTTTCTTTTCTTCTTCATCCCAGCAGACACAGAAAAAGGTCAGACCCACCGTCTCGTCGACCACCAGCCCGTCCCACTGATGTTCACTGCATGGTCCACCCCTCTCAGCAGGGCCATGGTGGGCATGGAAGCACTCCTGAAATGGGCTCCCCAGTTCTAGGCCACTTCAGCCCACGTGACGTGCTCCGCAGTCGCAACCACATTCCTGTTGACAGCCCCGAACGCAGACGGCGAACCGGCCATGGTAGCCTTACCAACATCAGCCGACATGAGTCTCTAAAGAAGCTGGAGAGCCCGCCCATCCGCCGCTCCACTTCCTCTGGCCAGTACACAGGCTTTTCAGACACGCACCACCACCACCACCATGGGGGAAAAGCTCTGGACCCGGAGACCATCGCACAGGTCAGCGTGGGACGAGCGGCGACCCGACCGCAGCTCCCTCCACCATCAAAGCCCTGCCCCGCCCTGTAAAAACATAGTCAGTCCCTGTCTTCTGCTTCCTCTGGCTGCATCTGTGTCTTTGTGCTTAATACACGCAAAAGACTAGCTTCACAGGCAGGCAGCAGAGAGCATGGCTCGACATTGGGACTTAGTATAGGAAACTTTTTACTTTACCAAACTTTATTATCGGTTGAGTGACATTTACTGGCTTTAAGCTAACTCCATATTGAAAATTAGCCAGCAGAATAATGCTTTTGGTCACAAAGAGTAGTTTAAACTGTGCCGGGTTGTCTGTCTGCCTGCCTATCAGGAGCATGCGAAGATACACACCCTATCTGTCTATAACATTTAATGTCCAAATAATTAGTATGCCAGTAAAGATTATCAAGGTAGAATGTCTAACTATTACTCTACTAACTCTACCTTTTTAATGCATGATAGGTAAATTCTAGTTTTATTTTCCTGCTAAGCTTATTTAGGTACCTACAATACCTAATTTAACTTCTTGATTTATTCTTTGCTCTTTGCTTTGTGTTTTAATTTTTGCTCACTTTAAGTCTTCTGTTTTCTCATTCATTGCTGTTCATTTCCCTCACACACTCTGTAGGACATAGAAGAAACCATGAACACTGCACTGAACGAGCTGCGGGAGCTGGAGAGGCAGAGTTCGGCGAAGCACGCCCCTGATGTGGTGCTGGACACCCTGGAACAGCGGCAGAACTCAGGCAGCAGTGGTGGGGGTCCCACTCCGGCTAGCTCCAGTGAGTGCCTCAGCCCCATACACGGTGTTATGCTAAGGCCCAACCGCCAACACCGAGCCCCCCTTCCGCCGCAGCACTAGCTCATCCAGTGACACTATGAGCACCTTTAAGCCTGTGGTAGTACCCCGCATGGGAGTGCAACTCAAGCCCCCAGCTCTGAGACCTAAGCCCATGGTCGTGCCCAAAACCAGTCAGGCTCCGCAGGCTCCTGCTGCATCCACTCAGGACCCCCTGGACAAATCCTGCACCATGTAGCTTCTGAGTTTGAAACCACAGATGTAAAAGTAGTTTGTACGCTTAAGAGACATTATAAAAAATATCTACAGTAAGAATAAGTACACTATGGACATGAACAGGAGGAGGATATAGAGCTGCCTCTTCTTAAAGATTATGTTAAAGCTGAGTGCAGGATTCACATAACTGTAGAAGTTAGGTGTTGATAGTTTTAGGTTAGTTACTTTTCTTGGACAACAAATCACAAAGGCTTCCTTCAGAGAGGTATGTGGTTCAGTAGTCAATTTAGAACTGCCACTAAACACGACGCATGTTGCTCATTTGTTTACAACTGAACCAGAGCTTTATAAAAGTGGCATCCGTACACACTAAAGTAGAATCTTAGAAAGCCTGTGTGAGGGTGAAAAAGGACTTATTTTGACTTATTTTGACCTTTAAATATGAAATGTTACCATTATAAAGGTGCTGCAGCGGTTGGAATCATAATTAATGGTACTTTGTTAATACAATTGTGGTACTGATACCAAATGTTTTCACCTGTAAACATAGCATCTTTGTTTTTTGGGACATAACATTAGTTGTGCCAGACAAATGTACAAAACACTTCAGTGCTAGATTCACTGTTGTTTTATTTTCACATCTATTGTGTGGAATGAGATATGACCATTGGATAAAAACCACTATAAGAACATTTCATGAATTTTAGATTCTGTCATTGAAGACCTAAAATCCATGAATAAAACTGTATAATAATGTGTGTCAGTGTGAAAATAGAAATGATGACAAGTCATCTCCTGCATATAATATACAGCACATTCTGTATTATAGAGTGTAGAAAATATATCATAGCTACTTTTTAATGCCTCGCTTGGCTGTACCGACCCAAAGAGAAAACTATCTATATTGAGTGATGTGTATAGACTCAAGGCTGCCTCTTGTAGGAGTGCCGGTAGCCATGGACCTAATGACTGTTAGTGTAAAAGCCTGCTAATCTGATCTTTCTTCTTCCTATACTTAATATATGTTTTAATAAGGTAGGAATGTCATAGTGTGCTCTCGTATTGCGCTTGTCTGATGCTTTCTCGCAACTTTTCTAGATTTTTAGCTGGTCACTCAGCCAGCGCACATATGTCAAGGTCTAGTAACTGCCAATGCAAGAGCCTCATCAAACTGTATGTGCCAGAGTTTCAAATGTGTGACTGCGATCCTTTCTGTGAGTTTATGTAATCTATGTACTGTACAAATACCAGAACTGTGTGCATGGGAGTGTTTCACATGCAAAATAACATTTCAGAAAAAGACATGGTTGGAGTGTGCAACAAATGCACAATGCTTTCTCTAGCAGAAGGTTTACACTATCAATGAAATGAAATGATAATGTGTGTATAATAATCAAAAACTTTGGATTACTAACTTTCATTATTTTATAATCAGTTTTTTTTGTGTTGAAATTACTTTTATTTGCAAGTGTATATACAACAGTTGTAAATAGTGTGCTCTTGTCACCATGTAACATCACCCATAGATTGGCAATAAGCTACTCTGTGGTGTTCTCTACATCTGTAGTACGTACACGTGAAAGTGCCTTTGAAAATGTCTTAGATGAACTTCTGTATTGTCAGATGCTGTGTTTAGAGATAATTTAAAGCAGTAAGAAGACACATGGAAAAGTAATAATGCCATTTTACAGTTATATTACAGCATAAATAACAAAAGCAGCTTACCCGTTGTGACAGTGCACTTTTATGTATATATCTGTATATATGGCATGTAACATCATAACATGTAGAGACCTTTGGGGACTTGTAGCTCAAATGATGTATTTCTAATAAAGGAATAGTTTGTTGAATCTTGGCTATCTTTTCGTTTCTGAGCTGCCTTTTCAAACACTAAGTGCTATAATAGAAATTTTATAGTACTACGCTTTATTGTTATCATTTGTAGGCTAATGGTTATTGTTAAAAATTTCTCACAGTTTGTTGTTGCACATTTCCTGTCTCTTTATTAGACTGTAAATCATCACATTTCTTGTCAATACAATTCAACATTTATTCATACCAATAAACTTCACATTCACACATAATAATACATTAATTAATTAATACAGTCTCTCAGTCAGATTTCTCAGACCAATTATTTTATAACCTCTCATTATTATTTTGGAAAATGGAAACCTACAAATGACGTAGAACCATTTTCTATTGAAATTGGAAGGCTTTCTCCTTGTGTTCAGCTATGTCAGGAAGTTTTACTGAGAACTGTTGTTCCCCACTCCTTAGTCTCGTTGCAGCGCTGTTCACAGGAGTGCGAATGTCTCTCTTTTCCTTCCAGGCTTTACTGCAAGTCTTCAAGGCCAACTGGCAAAACAACAAAGTGCGGATGGTGCACATGTTCTGAGAGCACATAACCCAGTGAAGATGTGATAAGACCACATGACAAAACGTTTACCTCGCCAACTCCAACTTTCCGCTCCCACGTGAGAATGCTTTGCTGGAGCTTCCTGTGTTTGTCCTTGAGATGCATGTACTCGCTGGTATCAGGAGCCTCATAGTTCGCAATCTGGCGATGCAAGTGTTGGTTGAGGTTCTGTGCTTTTAAACGTTTCTAAAGAAAAGTAAAAATACATGGTATTGAAGCATGTGTGTTAAACCTGTTACATTTAATTAAGGATTAAGACCAAACCTCTTCAGTGTGTTGCATAGCCTCTTCAATTTTTGCCAGTGTCTGCTCCTTTTTCTTAATGTCTGTGTTTAACTTTGATAACTCACTTGTTACCCTTTGCAGCTTCTCCTGTTTATACATATTCATGAATATATTGTTTGATGCCACTTTTTGAGGATGCCAACATAAAGAATGACTTCTTACCTTATGTGAACTGAGCAAACGCTGTGCTTTTAAACTTTTGACTTGAACTTCATCCAAATTTATCTCAGTTGTCTGCTCACTAAACTCCTGGAAGATTTCCTGTGACAGACAACTTACAAAACTATAATTACCAACTACACCTGACATATTATTCATATATATTATATCAGATTTAAAATACCACATTTTTAAATTCCCAAATGTATGCTCTTTAACAATTTTAGTATACTTTTGTACCTCATACTCTGCTTTTCCCATGTCTTTTCTCTGCTGTAGCTGCTGCTGAAGTTTCTTCTCATATGTCCGCATGGCCTGTTTTTTTAGACTATTCTTCTCCAGCTGGTTAACCTGTTTGTGTGGTAATATTTTAGAAGATAATACAATTAGTAAATAGTAAGTAACATAAAAATGCAGTAAATAAAACACAAATTTAATATTAGAAAAAAGAAGTTTAACAGTGTGAAAAACTGGTATATTTTCTGCTTAGCAGAGCCCAAATCTGATGGAATCTACATAGTCTCTCACAGTGAAGTGAAGTTTAAAAATTTACAAAAAAGATTTTTTTAGACAGCTTAAATAGAGTATGGGCACTTTACCATGGTCTTGTCTCTGATGTACTGCAAAACCTTCTCAGGCTCATTTGTTTCCAATCTGTTGTCCCTCAGAGGTTTTAACAGCCTGCGTTCCAACTCACTCTTAGCTCTCCTGATGTCCTCAAGTCGGATTTCAGCCTCTTTCAGGGAAGCCTGAGGAGACACACCAAAATCTTGAACAAAAATACAGTGCCTTGCGAAAGTATTCGGCCCCCTTGAACTTTGCGACCTTTTGCCACATTTCAGGCTTCAAACATAAAGATCTGAAACTGTAATTTTTTGTGAAGAATCAAATACAAGTGGGACACAATCATGAAGTGGAACAAAATTTATTGGATATTTTAAACTTTTTTAACAAATAAAAAACTGAAAAATTGGGCGTGCAAAATTACTATCCAATAAATTTCGTTCCACTTCATGATTGTGTCCCACTTGTTGTTGATTCTTCACAAAAAATTACAGTTTCAGATCTTTATGTTTGAAGCCTGAAATGTGGCAAAAGGTCGCAAAGTTCAAGAGGGCCGAAAACTTTCTCAGGGCACTGTAAATAGACTCTTTTGAGCTTCTCCTGTTCCTGTTGTGTCTCTATGATTTCACATTGTGCCACATATTTTTTTTGTTTCAATGACAGCTGATGGGTGTGATCTGCTACACCAGACTTCTGCCTCCATCCCCGACCCTAATGTGGTATAAAAATTTTCACACATACATAAAAAATATAGTTTCACTCCAGTAGCTACTATGCTACATAGCCTACTGTCGTTTTTTTTTTTTTTTGTATAATGTACAATATTTAGTTCGTCAGTGTTTGTCACTTACTCCAGCAAGGCCTGGATCTTGTACAGTAGAGGTATAGAGCAGCTCATCTAAACGGCTGATGAACCGTTCAAACATCTCATTCTCTGCCAACAAGGCTGCATTCAGATTCCTGGAAAGAAATTACATAAAAATGCAGCTAAAAAAAGATTCAGGCCAAACGTTTAGGCAGCTTCTTAACTAAGAATAAATATAGGCAAAAGAATCATTCGAAATTTTCCGCTATAACAAGAAAATAAAATGGTTATCTCGAGAAAACGGGAGGAAAAAAGTTATAAATGCATGTAGGCTTAGGGTTTCCCTTCCGTAGTATTGACCCATTTCGCAAGGTAACATCAATGCTACAAAACTTTTAGTTAGCATTGTTGTTAATTATCATTGACATGTAAGTGGTATTTCAGAAAAAAAATAACGTTAAACGATGTGATGCTCGGTTAGCTAACGTTACCTAAATAACGTTAGCTTATTAATAGCTTTTTAACCCAACCCAACAGATGGTTTAACCGCATTTAGCTAATTTAAGCTAAGTTATGTATAACCTACAAAAGTAGCTGTAGCTAGATTTTTGTAATTACCTGAGCTCCTCGACATGGTTGTAAAAGCACGTCCTTTTGTTCTTCGGTGACATTTCGAGCTGGATTTTTAATCAAAGAGACCTCGTCGTCCATAATGATTGGTTGCTAAGGTAAACTGAAGATCGCAGTCGTTGCTAGGGTCAGTGGTGCCTTCAGGGGCTTTCTTGAGGGCTTGAGGAATCTGTTGCCGTTTACTATCGTGACATGCGTGATGCATTACAGTCTATTACAAACATAGACTATTACTTAATGTAGCTATTTAAAAATATTCTAAATGTTTAATGATGTAGGCCTACTCTTTTTTTGGACATGACTGACATCTCCTGTAAAAGTTACTTACATTTCCAAGTTTCAGTTTCGTTTTTATCCAAATGAAAGTTTGCATGGGGTGGACCCAGTTACTGTAGGGTAGTCTTGAGTCGGCATAGTAAGCATTCAGTATCCTTTGAGTAGAACAGTTTTCATAATGGCAGCGACAGTTTTAGTTTATAAATGTATAATTAAGGCCCTATGCAATAACCAGGGCAGTTTGGACTTCAGAAGCCTCAATGAGCAGATCTCGCAGCAGTTTACTGTGGCGGAGGAAATATTGCGCACTGTGCTATTCGACGACGGTAAAATAGCCATCAAGGAAGGAAAAGAGAAGGCCAACGGTGAAGTAATCAGCCCTGATAGTCTCGTAGTGGCAAAAACCAGTCTTCGTCTGTGTCAGGACAAAAAGGGAACCTGTCAGCAATGCGACAATTTACACCTGTGCAAGTATTTTGTTTGTGGAGACTGCAACTTCAAGTAAGCTTTTCTTTGTATCTGTTTCAATATCCTTACTCACAGCAGATTATGAAAAAAATTACGAGAAAGAAAATTGTTGCATTGTTATATTATATTTAAATTATATTCTAAGCCCTCATAACCCACATAATCAATACTTTTCTGAAAACCCTGTTTAGTATTTGAGACTCCTCACTTGCCATTCTGGTGGATTTATGCCACTTTAAAAATGGCTACCTTCACTGAGTGATTTTCTTTAATTATTTTCTAAATGTCACTTTAGGAATTGCATACATGTTGTTAGTGATACTTAAATATGAAAATTTACTTTATTGCAGTATATAATAACTTTATATTTTATGTTTGAGTATCAAATTTGATCCAAAAGGTTTACAGGCTACTTGATTTACTCCCTGGTCACTGTATTGCTTTGGTTTTTATATATTTGTAGACGCCTAAAAAATAAGAGAAGAGTTCAAAATTACTTGAAAAGAAAGAAAAAAGAAAAATTCTTGTGTTCATAAATGTTTGTTGTTTATCAAATGTTTATCCAAAATATAGTTTTTGATTTTGTTTTTAGGGCCACTAAATAGCTCAAAATATTAGTTTTTTACTATTTCTTATGTTTGGCATTATAGGGTAAAATAGGCTATAGAATAATTAAAAATCTAAATTTAACAACCAAAAAGTTTTTAATCAGTAGCCTATGTCTATTAATTTTAGATCTATATTAACTAGATATAGGCCTAGAAACCTAGATTATAAACTAGTCTCCTCAATTTCTATAAAGGAACTGAAGTAAAAAATACATTGTGAATGTTTTTCCTAATTCCACATTTTTTTATTCACTCTACTTTATTCTTATGAAGCCTACCTTCATCATTTACTTGTATACCAAAACTCCTTCTTTAAACACCCTGGTCACACCTGTTATTCTACATGGAAACATTCTGAGCCTATTTGAGCCGAGTCCTCAACAAACCTGAAAACATAAGGGAGTGTCTATTAACATTGAGTGTCTGAGAAATGCATTTATAGTTTTGTGTTTCTTCTTCTAGAAATAAATGCAAAAATCCCCATGATCTGACTTCTGCTCAAAATAAAGAAATTTTAAGAAGATTTGGTTTCCACGATCTGACAGAAAAGCAGCTGTTCCAGCTGTTACTGCAGAATGATCCCTATTTGCTTCCAGAGGTTGGTTGGATTGAAAATAATGTATTGTGTCTTTATAAATGAGTGAGCTGTCATGTGTTCTTGTTATAAAAAGCACATTGTCATACCCACAGATATGTCAACACTACAACAAAGGGGATGGTGAGCATGGTTCTTGCAAATTTGAAACAAAATGCACTAAGCTCCACATGTGCCAGCACTTCCTTCTAGGGGACTGCAGCTTTGGCTCTCAGTGCAAGAGAGCCCATGCTATTGATGCAAAAGGAATGACGCTGTTCAAACAGTATAGTAAGGAGAATATTACAGGCCTTTACAAGATCTACAGAAACAAACTCATCATCAGTGATTACAAGACAAGACCAGTTGCTGGTAAATAACATGCCATTAAGTGTGCATCTAGTTTAATTGTTGCTTTCTTCAACATGATACATTAACCTGTTTTTTAGTGTTACCAGAGGTGAGCTGCCCAACTCCACAGTCTCCTTCTAAAGCTGCTTCCAAAGCACCTTCCGGCAGGCCACAATCTTCCACTAGTCCTGCACCAAGTAAATGTGTGACTGATGCTGACAAAAATGACATCTGTCTTTATTTCATCCGCAGAAGCTGCAGCTTCAACGGTAGGAATCATAATTTCATTCATGTTTGTATCTATGTTACATCAAGTCATTATTATGAACTGCCATAATAATGATGCCAGAGGTTATTCTTGTGTTTTGTTGCAGAAAAGTGTGCACACATTCATTGGCACCTCCCATACAGATGGCAAGTTTGGGATGGTATTAACATGACCTGGAAAGACATGGAAAATATGGAGGACATTGAAAAAGCCTACTGCAATCCAGCAAATAACACAAGCTGCACCAATGAACCAACTACCCCTTCAGGGATTCTCAGATTTCTGAGTATACAAAGGTATATTAAATGACTTAAACCAATGATAAATACAAATTAAAAAGTAATTCTATATGTTTATTTTTGTAGTTTTGTTGCTCCGGCTGTGCAGTCAGTTGATTTCATTAAAATGACGTACGATGCATCCCCAGTCCGTCGCCTGTCCACTGCCTCCTCTGTTTCAAAGCCCCCTCACTTCATTCTGACTACAGACTGGACATGGTATTGGAAGGATGAAAGTGGTGTTTGGATGGAATACGGACAGGTCAGTTTCTTATAAGATATGTGTACATACATTTTAGATCCCGGCGGATATTTTAGTTGTCTTTCTTTTCAGGGTGGTGATACACCTGCCTCTTTTACCTCCCGAACTCTGGAGAATATTTATCTGGCCGACAGAGATGAAGAGATCGAATTTCCTGCAGGCCACCAGAAATTCAAGCTTCACTTCAAAGGAGCACAAGGACTGCAGATGTATCAACAGAACTTGAAATCTCAAACTATCAGGGAGGTCAGGAGGAGGCCTTGCTTTGTGTCTGCTCATGATGTGGAAGAAAAGCTGAAGAGGTAGTGGTAGGCCCATTTTTCATATTCTTTTCTCCACAAGTCTTTTCATTTGTCAGACAATTTAATATATCTTCCTTATAGCCCCTCATTAAACAGCTCCAGCTCATCTACAGTAGGAAAAGTACCAGTCCCGTCAAACTGGGACAAGAATAACCTGCCCGAGTTTGGATACAAGGCATGTGCAAAAATCAAATATGATAAACTAATAATTTAACCACCAGGTCTACAAGTGATACAAGGGAACCACTGTATAATAATCAGTAACTGTTCTCTATGTTTGCCTTTTAGCTTGTGCTCCTTTCCACTTCTGCTAATGAGTACCGTATGGTTGACATGTTGTTTAAGAAAACCATGCCCCAGAGCAGAATTCGCAGCATACAGAGGATCCAGAACCCCTCATTGTGGAAAGTATTTCAATGGTAAATGTCTTGTTTTGGTAATGGCTAAGTGTTATTGTTAAATTACTAACCCTTTTTGTTATTTATACTTGTATTTGTGCAGGCAAAAGGATCAGATGAAAAAGAGGAATGATGATAAACCTGTGACTGAGAAACACTTGTTCCATGGAACAGAGAAGTCCCTGGTTGATGCCATATGTGACCAAAACATTGACTGGAGGATGTGCGGAGTCCATGGCACAGCCTATGGCAAAGGTACAACTATTTTCTAACTATTTAAATGAGTAATATTTACATTAACCAATGAAACGTTTATGTATTTTTAAATACTCTAAAATAACACACACAAATAAAAATGTAATTCATATTTAATTCATAAAAAATAATAAATTTGCCAACTTTTTAGAATACTCAAAACTATAAAACTTGCAAACTTTCTAAACTATCTTATTTATATTTTGAGTTTTGAAAGTTTATTGTAAAAATGTATTCTTGGGTTGTGCTCAAATATCTGTGCAAAGTATCACTGAAGTAAAAAAAGTGAATTTGTAATGTCTCTTGTGATATCTTTGCAGGAAGCTACTTTGCTCGAGATGCTTCTTACTCGAACAAATATGCCACGGGGGGGCAGAGGAAGGTGATGTTTGTTGCTCTGGTGCTGGTGGGAGAGTACACCAAAGGAAAAAGCAACTACGTTCGGCCTCCTCCAAAAGGAAATGGCAGAACCTTTTATGATAGCTGTGTTAACAGTGAGAGCGACCCTGGCATCTTTGTTATTTTTGAGAAGCAGCAGATTTATCCAGAGTATGTAATTGAGTACTCATAAGTCAAAGCACTGCTGTTGTCTCCCTGGGGAAGAGAACAAGCCTTTATGCAACATAACACAGCAGTGGGTAGTAGTTATACAAGAAAAATACTGCTTGTTTGTTTTTTTATTCATGGTGGGTAATAGTTGAACAGACTATAACTAAGATTTGTATTATGTTTTTGGCAAAAACCTAAAAAATCTCATGGGTTTATCATATTTTGCATAAACTAATGCAAATTTTATTTACATTTTTTAATTGTTTACTACATAATCAATCAAATAAATAAAGCATTCATCTTTCAAACATTGTGATTTTAGTACAGGCTCCTATAAAAAGGCTTTTTATCCCTACAACAGTCACAGAAGCTATCACCTAAACCTATGGAGTGTTGCACATGTGATAATATCAAGGAAGCATTCATGGTACTTAACCCTTTACTACTTCTTTGATTTATGTATATAAACAATAATGTTTGAAAAAGGATGTTTCTACATCTAGATCCTTGGGGGTTATGAGAACTAAAACTACAGGCACACTTTTAAAATACTGGTAATTTAGATGGTAACTTTGAACTCCATTAACAATAAAACAAGGGTCATTGATTACCCTCATCTGGTGCAGAAATAGTTGTCTCTTTTTGTCATTTTCACAAAAATGCCATTTTTGGGTCCCAGCGTGCTGGAAGACTTCAACTCAAGTGGGACCTGCAGAAAGACAATGGAAACATAAATGCCACTTACTACTCCTGATGAAGGGGAATAAAAGAGTAAAAGATAGCTGGAGACACTCTGGATGTCTTAAGTAGGAGAAGTTTATTTGCCATCAATACAGGAGTCAACAGTCAACGCCTTCTAAAGATGTGTACTGCATCACTACAAATGGCACATCATCCGTGTAATAGTTACACTAGGTATCTAGCCTTGAGAAGACTTGGAGTCGAGTTACCAGTTATGATCAGTTAGACCAGACTAAGCGTCAGAATTATCAGAGCTAAAAGTGGAGTACACTGAATGAACAGTACAAAGAATATTTGTATAGTTTGTGCTTCAGCTGCAGCCTTTACAGGGTACAACTCAAATCTAGGCCTTAAGTAGATGCACTATTAAGTTAGAATATAGCACAGACGACCAAAAATTTGATTAAAGATTACAGTGTATTTTAGCTTCATTCATTTGGTGTGTGTCTGGCTCACCTTGGTTTCTGCACAGGTCACAATGCTAAACCTGTGAAACAGACGAACCATAGCCATTTTTATTTCCAACTGGGCCAGCCTCATGCCTATGCAGTTTCGAGGGCCAGCCCCGAACGGAAGGTACACAAATGGATGCCGACTGGCCTTTGCTTCTGGTGTGAACCTAGGGGTAAAAAAAAAAACATTAGATTTACAATAGATTAAGAACATGCTGATTTTTATTGCATATTAAAAACAGTCTCCTGCCTCTCAGGGATGAACTTTTCAGGCTCTGGCCAGTGCTCTGGATCATGGTGTAGAAAGCCTGCTGGGATTTCTAACCATGCTCCTTTTGGCAGCTGCTGTCCATTCACCACACAGTCACGTTCAATGTCTCGAGCAAATCTTCAGTATAACAAAACAAGATAATAAATTCACAGTGCGCATAACTATGTAAAACCTATAGGATTTATCTTTGTGTACCTAAATCCAGGTGGATAGAGGCGCAGAGCTTCACTTATAACCATGTCTAAATATTTTAGCTCTTGGACATTTGTGTAATCTGTGGACTCCTACAAGACAAAATAAATGGTATTAAGATTGTGAGAGATATGTGTTTTAATTATTTTATTGAAATATTAAATAACCACAGATGTAATCCTGTAGTAACACCTAAGCAACACACTCACATGTCGAGTGAAGAAGTCATCCACCTCTTCCTGGACCCTGCGCTGACATTCAGGGTGAAGAGCCAGAAGGTAACAGGTGAAGGCCAGCGTGTTGCTGCTGGTTTCATAGCCCGCCAGGAGGAAAACAAAAGCCTGACCCACAACCTCATCCTCAGACATGGTCTTTCTCTGAGGACGCCTTGTGGATGGCTCCTGGGGTTGGTGAGTCTTGTTGTCATTATTACTGAGTGAAGCTGATGTTTGGTGACGGCGATCAGCCTGGACCCCAGTATCAAAGTGTTCTAAAGGCACACTTTCTTCACTCCTGCTGCTGCGAGCATCCAACATGAGTTGAAGGAAATCTCTGCGTCTCTAAATTAAAAACATAAAAAAATAAAAATAAAAGATGAATCATTATTTTAAACTAATGACTAAATAATACAGTAAACCTTACTTTGAGACTAAATGTTTTAGGTTTGAGAATGAATACAAGAGGTAACATGATATAAAGACTAAAACATTTACCTCCTCTGGAGGCTGCTCCTCTCTCTGCTTGATGATCTTTTTGATACTACTAATGAAGAACTGGTTCATTTGGTCTCTCCTTTTGTTTGGAACGAGCCCCGCAAGAGGAGCCATGATAAAAGGAAATGCAACTAGACACATAGTTGTACTTTACACATGTGACTGTTTATAAATTATGAAATATATTACACAATAATGCTCTATTATTTTAGAAATGTTTTTTTTTAACACCTTGTGTCTATATAATTTAGTTTTGTAGTAACATTTTGGGTGGAAACATGTTTCACATTATACTTACTGAAAAGTAGCATGATGGGCCTGAAGAAAGAAAAAGAGAAGAACATCTGAGCATGGCGCACAAATGGGTCATCTGGGTTGTTCTGAGAGTCCACTTGAGTGGCAAATGCCACACTGGCAATAACATCCATAGTGAAGCAGCCAAAACATCTGTAATATATGAAACACATTAAATAACTATTACATATAAATATGTAGAGAGAAGAAAAGGCATTTTTGTGTTTTGCATTAGCAGGTGTTGCATTACTTGTGGATGTCAAAGGCCTCTTCTGACTCAGCAAACACATTCAAATTGTTCATTAAAGCACCAGTCGCTGTGTTGATGAGTGGAACCATCTGAGACAATCAGCCAGAAAGTAGAAAAAAATATTATATTTCAATACGAAACCAGAATACATTGTACAGATGGTCTGTAATTTCTTCTCTGAGAGCATTTAATTTGTACCTCTTTCATTTTGGCTGAACTAAATGATGGTGAGAGGATGCTCCGGACTCTTTTCCACTCTTCATTCTTTAACAACAGCAGGCAGTCACTCATGGGCTTTGTGGCAAAACGAAAGGACTGCAAACCAAAGACATTCTTTTGTGTCAGTAAGAAAAGTTGGTAATCTGAATACTTCCAGCGTATTTATAATCTATAAATAAAGCAGTTTTGTGGATTTACACGCATGTAATTTCTATGTAATAACTAGACACAAAAGAAATAATCATCTTACATTTCGGTTTGTAAAGTTGCTGAAGTCTCGGACCAACACTTCTTTGAGCATATCAGGGTCCAGCTATCACCACCACAGGTCTGCGCCCTAAATAATACCTAAAAAAAGCACATTTTCTAATGTATACCATACAAAGCAATGCCTCAACTTAGTCATTTTTAGTATCAACAATATGTATTTTACAACTAACATCTCAAAACAACACTTTATTTTACGTGAAGATGGAATTCACGTCTGCACATACCCACAAACTCGGCCATGCGTTTTTATGAGATCATTGAACGCACTGAAAAAGCCCTTAAGAAAAGTACAGAAAACAGTATATTGTAAACATCCAGTCTTAATTTTACATTTTAAATAAAATGACTTGATACTCATTTACATACAAAGATCAAAAAGATGCTACACATCATAGACAATACCGAAAAGAAGCTGTAAAAATCTTTTTTTACCTGACGAAACATAAAAAGGTTTCCAAGAAAAGGCAATGGCTTTGGATGTTTGATGCCACATCGTGAGAGCACAGAAAATGGGTATATGGAATACCTAAAATGTAACATGTGACAGATCATACAACCTGGAGTGATGACACAATATTAGCATTAAACAAAAGTTTGTGGTGTTTACATACCAATAAAGAAGACTAAGAAATAGGAATAAAAGACTCAGAGTAACTGGCCATCCACTGATATCAACCATGAATGTCTTTGAGAAGTCCATAATGAAAAACTTTAAAAATAGATTGGTTTCCAAACCAAAAGATGCTGAAAAACAGGTTTAACACACAAGAAATCTGCTTTGAGACCTTAAACAACACACATCTTTGTTTGTCCTGAAGAATGATCTTATGCAGCAACTCTGTGTAAAGGAGACTTGTGTTCTCATAGTTCAGTTCCTCTAAACATATAACACTGTGACAACCATAACAACCAGTAACATAAATTGCTATGTAATCCTGCTTATAATAAATGTTGAATTTATCATTGTTTTAACCTGTACATGATATAGTATGACCCGTTGGTCTGCTCAACATGACGTGATGTGTGATGCTAAGCTACTGTCAACATAGGATCATAGATGTGTAGTTCTGAACGAGGACAATTTTAGGAAATATTTAAATATTCAATTTGAAGGTGCGCCCACTATAAAATGTCCATAATGTGCTAAGAATGACAAAACATGACTTACATCACATTCTTCCAGTGTTAAGCATAGAGGGTAAACCAAACCGAGTGAACCTTCTTCTGGTTATTCACATCAACAACAGCTGCACCACACTGCCACCCACTGTTCAGACGTTGTTGTTGTCCTGACTGCTCTGCACACACTAACATACCACATTCCAGGTATCATTTTTGTTTTAATTATATTATGGGTTTTCAGTTAAATATATTGATTGGCCAAACGCCTGTTTTGGCGGCTTCTAGATATTTTTTTCTGATGTACCTTTACAACTCTACTAGTATCAACCTTTCTCCTGACAAACTCATGTCTACTTTAGCTTCCTCAAAGAGCCACGATGAGACACGATGTTATTTGCACCTTCCCAATACACATTAACATGGCCTGATGCTGAACAAACAAAGTTTGAAACAATTTCATGAATCCTGATCTATCCAAGTCTAGAGGGTTAACTTGTAACTGATGCAAAGTGGTGAAAAACACTTTTATCAGGCTAGTTAGACATAAGAAAAAGTAAAAGACCACTTCTTGTTGTGATGAGTAAAATGTCAATATATATATATATATATATATATATATATATATATATATTGATTGCTATACCCTTGTCTTCCACATTCTCCGGTACCACCTGAAGCTTCTTTGTGGCACCTGCCATACAACATGCCACGACTTTGTTTCACAGCCACACTTTGTAACCTGTTGTATTTTTGCAACACTTGACAAGTCAGAACTTTGTTTGTCCAGCCATATTTTGAGATACCTGCAGCAGTTTATGACATTGACACACCTTGCCACACAAACAGCTGTACTTTTGAAGCACCGTCCACAAGGTTCTCTTTAAATAAAATGTAGCCTAAAGTTTAAATCTACACCTCAAATTTACCTCTCATGGCCTTTTCACTTTCTATAGAAATTCTATTTCTTATAATAAGGTAGAAAACAAGACATGAGCTGAAGCTATACCATCAGATTGGCGTTAAATATAATGAAAAAAAATTGAAATATGTGAGAATAGAGACTATGGTGTGGCCATTAATGTAGGCATATAGCCTACAAAAAAGGAAATATTAAGCTTGTTCATTCAATGTTTTTATTATTTGTAATATTTAGTGTGATGGGTTTAAGGGCTACTTCTCTGAGCTTGGTAACTATGTCTTGACTCTTTGAATTCAAGTTCTGTACAATTGTGTCCTAATCATGCAGAATTTTTCTTTTTTTTTTTTTGGTGTTAAATAAAGCAAATCAGCATGTTTGGAGATTCAAAATGACGTGTGCAGCAGACCGCTGGGTAAAGTCAGCTTCATAAAAGAGATCTTAATCTCAATGGGTTCTTATCTGGTTAAATAAAGGTTAAATAAAAAAAGTCGGTCATAGCAAACATAGGCCCGGAAAAGAACCAGTCATCCCCCTAGAGTGCATTCTCCTAAAGCACAGAAGCACTGCATTTCTAGTATGATAGACAGCGTGCATCCTTGTGAGCAAGCACCCAGGCAGAAAGAACAGAAATGGCAGATGGAGTGGCACTAAGTCATTAATGGAGAGACTAGACAAAAAATGGAGAGAGAAAAAGGAAACAGAGCAGTGTCCTCTGAGGACCACCAGAGGGCACTATGAACTAAAATGAAGCACCACTTACTGTCTACAGCCACAGTTTGTGGAAAACTTTGGTGCCTGTCTAAAAACAAGGACAGCTTAGTGATGAATTAAAGCTATATTTAGTTTTTTCTGACTTTGTTGAGCAAAGAAGAAGCCTCAAAATATAAAACTGTTCATTTACATTTCCAATCATTTCAAAGGATGCTCTCAAGAGGGCAGTCAGCTCAAATCTGAAGTCAAGCATTGCACAAAGATGCTTCTATTTGAAGAGCTAATGTATCCACTCACTTATGAGGCTCACCCTGGCTCTGGAGTGATGTTGATCAAATTCCCACATTGGAACTCAGATAAATGCTCACATTTATAATTCATGTGTAATGTAGTAAAGCTATTGGTGTGTGTTTAGTACTGTACATGTTTATAGATACTGACTGATACGAAAGCACTATAGAACAACACTGATTAAGACTTCTATTCTCAGATGCAATTTACCATTGAACTGCAGCAGGGAAGAGATTGATCCCTTCAGATCTTTACAAGGGATTTAAAGAAAGACTTTCTAATAGGATACTGCTTAACCCCTGATGAAAAATATGTATCGAACTAAAAGGTGCAACACGAAGGCACTTTAGACTAAATACTCCAAATGCTGTGCCAAAGAAAAGAGCTAAAATCTTTGAGGGATGAAAGGGAATGTGCCGAGATCTTTTTTCAGAGAGGCCACATCTTGCGGTTGTAAGAGGCTGAGTGTAGCAGCAGTGCCTCTCTGATGTGTCATGTCTGATGCCTAATGAGAACAGGTAAAGTGTTTGCTGTCAGATAAGGGCAAGGCAACTAATAAGAGCCTCACTGGCACGTCTACAACCAGCAATTATCTCTAAATAATCATTAGGAGCTGCACTATGAGTTAGTCCATGCCTCCTAGCACCAACAATGAAAAGCTGCACCATAAAACACGGAAAAGCTGTAACAAAAAATCTAGCTGATGTGCAAATGACTTATGAGGTCCATCGTGGTAGCCCTGCTTTTCATGGTTAATTTGTTTTTTTTTAAGGCTTCGACCTTCCTCTTGTTCTCGTCTGTGGCTCAGTGGCTTCATGCTCCGGATGATCTCACTCTAGACGCATTTACATTTTCCAGATTTGAATGAAACCTGTTCAGAGACACCAAGACACAGGCATAAACTGCACAGAACAAGCAAAGCAGGTGAGGCAGGGGGGAGTGGCATGAAGAAAAATGACCTGGTTTGTGATAAGAAAAGGGAACTCTAATAGGGTAATCAAAGAAACAACGGCAACATTGCAACACCAGAATCCAATGTGCGTTATATTTGCAAAGATCACTGTGTTTCAGGTAGTTATGAAGGAAAAGGTAAAAATGCCTGACCTGCCTCCTCATAACTATCACTATTGTCTTAGTCTAAGATAATTATTTTAATGTGCTACATGGATTTTACACTTTTTGCTTGTATTGCATTAATATTTTACCACTAAATAGACACGTAAGCCGTTTAGCTGCCTTGTATGATCGTCCCTTAGAGTTAAGATAAGGCTGGACTGAGTTTAGGTTTCTGCTAATTACGCCAATCTGTCAGTTCAGTGGATAAACTGTGACAGTCTGGCAACAGGCTGGAGACAGAAGTGAACAAAGTTCGTGTGACTAAGGCATTTTTGGGCTCACAGACTACTGGCTACAGTAAAGCCTACAAAAGCCATGCAAAGCAATTATGAGAAGAGAATGATTTGAATTTCAAAACACTAAGCAGTGTTCTTGGACAAATAACACATAATTTGCTTATCATTGTATGTGGCAAATACAGGAGAAAAAGGAAAGTGAAATACAAAGGACATCACTTTAGAATACAGATGGAAATGTATAATCTGTATTGCTACCTGATGCAAAGATTTAAAATGAAATATCTTAATCTGCTACAAAAACCTCCTGGTGTGTCTGAATACTCAAAAACCTGGTCTCTTTTTCCACTGCAGTGAGTGCATGCGCCAATGAGCCCTGCTGCACTGATTTCCTCCCTGTTCATTATCCAATAATAATAATAATCATCCTATATCAGAAAATGACCATACATCCACCAGCAGCCTTTCTACACCCCCATTAGGCCTACACAATGAGCCAGGAACATAGGAACCTATGGGGGCAGAAGGACATTATTGTTACCTGAGGGCCCAAGGACAAACAGGTAAAATAGGTAACTCATTCCCTAGCAGATAGCTGTTTGCAGTTTGGAGAAGCAGACAGGAGCATTCCACAGAGACATGTAGCCTCTGTGTGGCCACAAAGAAAATAAACCACAAAACATTTGAAACACTAAAACTTCTGAATACAATGTGTGTCAATTAAATGTGTCATCCATAAAAGATAAAAGTGAGGAACAGAATAAATGCCGCCACATGTGAAATTAAAGACCTATGGCACACACACTTGAGCCCCTGATAGTTGTTATAAAAGTGTGTTGGCCCAGTAGCATTAACCCAGTGCTCCTGTCGGCTTCTGCAAACTGGGGGCGTGCAGACAATTACCTAGTGCTATCCCTAATCATATCCCTAATCCAGCGCCTTAGGAAATATGATGGCAAGGCACTGGGTCTGCCACTATAGGCAGTGTTTTCTGTAAACACGGTTCATGCGTCTGTCATCCAACTGCTCAGCCCACAGGGTAACAATCAGTTGCTAATGAATGATCGAATGAATAATGAATTGTTTCTTTTTGTGCTACAATAATAAAATGAAACATACAACACATTGTGAAACATTTGCTCAAAATAAATAAATCCAATTTATAACAATAATAATACAATTTTGTAGGGGTCATTATTATTTATATATGCATATTTTTGATGGAATTAAGTCCTTTCAAAGCCACTGTAGACTAAAAAATAGTGCAGCTGATTTGGCTGTAAATAAATATATTTAAAAAAATTTGCAATTTTCCAAAACCTGAAAGACTTTTTAAAAGGTATTTTAACAATGACCGTTTTAGTAGTGATGTTTCAATCATACATTCGGAACATTAACACATTACAATGGATATTGTGTATCTTTTTGTCTATGACTATACCATTCTCCTGCTTTACACTCAAGCTTTGGTGGACAAATACAGGAAGTACATGCAGAGACTGTAGTCAGCTGTGTTTGCTCTGTGAGGTGTGTTATACTGGCAGGTCTAAACAGTGACAGCAGCTGCATGTTCTTTCTACTTTAATATCATATTTATATAATATTAATAATGAATGTGAGAGTGAATGGTTGTTTGTCACTGTCTATGTCTAAATGTAAGCCCTGTTTCTAACTGGCCACTGTCTAGGGTGTACCCCGCCTCAGGCCCAAAGCTGCTGGGATAGGCTCCAGTCACCCGCGACCCCTAACGGGACAAAGCGGTAGAAAATGAATGAATGAATTAATATAGCCTACAGTGGCTTTGAAAGGACTTGATTCCATCACTATACCATCCACATTACAACGTTAGTCATATAACAATGAATAAATGTATGTCTGTATTAATCAAAATGGGGAAAAGCATGTGAAAATACATGTGTAATTCAGATAATAATGTGGTCAGTGCCACTAAGGCCAAAGGCACGGACCAGACAGGCCACCCTCCTGCCACATAGGACAGCCCCCTGTCCTATGTGTTCCCTCTGTTTCTGAGGTGTAGCCACACAGTAGAATGGCCAAAGCAGCACAGAGTTGTATCAGGAGTAGAGTATCAGGCCAAAAGCGCAGGCAAGGGAAAACAGCCTGTATGAGCAGACTGCAGCTCCAGTGAAGGGGAGGCAAGGGCTAACAGCAGGGGCTACATCATGCAGGCAATGCATGGATGTATTATTAGAACTGGATTGTGAGAGAGTAAAAAAAAAACATGGCTGCCCATTATTGTCAATAGAAGTTGCTAATTGGCACTGGAAGCCAAGTTCTAGTTTTAATCTTGTCTAGAAATAAAAGTTCTAATTATATATTACATCCATGAGCTGACGTCATTAATGCAAACATTGCTCGATGCTGTCATGACCGCAAGGCGGGACCCGGAAGGTGCGTGACGGGAGAAAAAGAGGCCAAAGAGTACCGGTTCTTGACCGTAATCTGGTTCAGCCCTCTGTAGTCTATAGGGTTGCAGTGTTGTATCTTTCTTCTGTATTAAGAAGAATCCGGCTCCAGCAGGTGAGGAGGACGGACAATTGATACAAGCCGCCAGAGTGTCACTGATGTATAGCTCCATCACCTCCACTTCAGATCTGGATAGTGAATACAGATGTTCCAGGTAACAAGTCAATAGCGCAATCATAGGGATGGTGAGCTGGCAGAGAGGTGTCCCTGGCTTTATTGAAACCTCCCGGTAGTCCTGGTATAGGGAGGAACCCTCTCCAGTAGTGAAACTTTAGGGTGTTCTCTGTAAGAGAAATACTGTCCAGGACGTGTCCTGCACTGCCTGAGTCTAGCCAGATTGTTCTGTGAGGGACGCAGCGGTGGACTCAAGTGCACAATGGCAGGACACAAGACAGGTGGATGTAACTGTTCTTTATTAGACAGGTAATCAGAACTGTTGGATAGAGATGAAGCCCGGACGGGAGTGCAGGGCCGGAGTAGGAGCACTGGACCAGAGGCGGAGCGGTGGGCTGGAACTGGGCCGCTGGGCCAAGTCCGGAGCACTGAATTGGAGCTGAGCCGCTGGACCCAAGGCTGGAGAGTCCTGGGTAAGATCTGGAGAGGGCCTTAATTCAGTTGAAATGAGACATCAGCTCATACTGCCGTATAACATAAAGATTTAAAATTTACACTCTTTATTTACACTCTTTACACTAAAGCTTTTAGCAATGGATAAACCTAAGCAGCCAAGCATTCCTAACTTTTTTCCTCCCCGTTTTCTCGAGAACTTTATTTTGCGTTATAATCACACTTGCAAACTAGTCGCTTTTCGGCTAAATTTAAGACAAGGGGACAGAGCGGCGCTAAAAGAAAGCGCAGGAGTCTGGTGCTTGTTGGGGGTCCTAGGCAATTGCCTATTCTTGGCTAATGGTAAGCGCGCCACCGGTAATTAAGCAACTTACCTTCTAAACCCAAAGTTGTGGCTGTTGCTTTTTCTTTACACTGTCCTTGTAAAAAGGGGGTGTGGTGTTGTAGTCTAAATTGAATAAAACTACTCCACCTCATTTGTGCAACATTCTCTGAAGTCCTGTTGCGATGTTTACATAGAAGTTTATGTCATGCTTTCTTGGCCATTCCATAAATCTTCTACCTATGGCACAGGGATTTGAACATATGTCTTGTATTAAAATTAATTAAATTAGGATATGTTAATAAATCTGTTTTTTTGTTTTTACAGCTTTTGTTTTTTGAGTTGTTAATTGCAGAAGTTCAAATGTGCCACTCATGGATACATCAATGGTGCCAAATGACAATCTTCTACAAAGCAACTTTTGTTTTCCAGTTATAACGTGAAAATGAAGTCGTTATCTCGAGAAAACAAGGAAAATTAAGTTATCTTGAAAAACGTTTTCCTGTAATAACAAGATTAAGTAGTTATCTCAAGAAACGGATGGAAATAGAGTTATGAATGCATGGCTTCTATAGTATTCTGCCATAGCAGTGACTCCTAGTCTGGCCTCTCATGTAACATTACCACCTACATGCTATCATTGGTTGACATTTATATCACTGATCAAAGAGTTACACTTTTGATGGAACAAAAGTTACACAGATTTTATCTTTCTTTATATATTCCAAAATAGCAAGCCACAGCCAGATCCCACAAACAGATCTTACCCAGATGAGATAAGGTTGGTCTAGGGTGGTCTTGTGTGGATGCTGCGTCGGTAAATGATGCATTGCAGACAATGACCCTCTTTGACCAAAAGATGGACAGAAATAACACTGACGTCAACCAGGAGTTTCATGGCACAAGACAGCAGTGAGAGTGGATATAGAAGGGGATATTAAGCCTGCGTCTCAGGGATCAGCTACACCTTTCAACCCTGTTGTGTCTCTATGTGTCGTCTTCTCTCTTGTCGTCTTGTTGTGACGTGACGGGCATCCATGAGCATCAGGGAGCCAGGACAAGAGGCCACAGATGTATTAGCCACATCTTCACGTATAGTTTACATACAGTACATACCCCACCCCCAGTAATGTGGAAGATTGTGCACCCACACGTCCTCAACCTCTTTGCCAGATCATTACATTTACTAATTATAAAGTCTGAGGGATTATAGGCTTTATCCCGCTGATTTCCACCACCTCCATAATTTTCTATCTTAATAAGCTTTTCGCTCTCTGTTTGTGCTGCCAAATTAGTGTGATGCCTGAGGGTCATCAAGTGTCAGTGTTGGTGGTCTGTAATTGCACACTCAATCGTTCACTTCTTTATTCACTCATAACTTTTTAGAGTTTCATTAAGTTACTCTAATGCAACATTTTCTACAATACTTTTTTAAGCCTTTTTAGCAAGGAGAGCAGTTTTTCTGCCTTTTTTAAAGCTGTTAGCAAAATTGTGCAAATTTATTGTTCACTTATATTACTGCAACATAGACAGATGATAGATACAAGAGATTTTTTCAGCCATATACGTATGTGCTTCTTGTATTGTTCATGTACCAAGGTCTGCAAATTTTAATAGCAATATATAAAACAAATGTAATATTTTTTCAAATTGTGGAGTATGTGCCACAAGGGGCCAACTCTAGTCTAAAGATGTTCATTTGGTCTGTCAAACATTATCTAAAACTAGAAATAGCTTGTGACTGTTAATCACAAGAACAAGACATGCTTCCTATCAAATAAAATGTTGCAGTTTTGTCTTTATTCTTTAAATTCTGGTTTGTCCTTTAGTGAAGATTGACTGTCATTCACTCATCAGACCTCCACACTCCAGTGCTGTCTGGTAAGCTTAATTTGACATACAAACCTAACCTAAACAAAGACATTTTGGTCAAAAATAACCTTTGTGGTATGACGTCAATAAAAATTATATGGTTTGTAATATCAAATGGGTCGAGCTGTGAATAGAGTATTGAGTCGATGTTGTCAAATGTAATATCTATAATGTTTTTTTAGAAATAAGATAAGAAGCAACAGAACAGTGACCATCTCCAGAGAGAATAGTGTAGAGATGTGTATCTTACTGATTTGCAGAACCATATTGATTTTCACTAAGCTTGAGCTTGTGTGTGTTTGAAACATCCATCCATCCATCATCTTCCGCTCATCCAGGGCCGGGTTGCAGGGGCAGCCGTCTAAGCAGAGTTGCTCAGACTTTCCTCCCTAGACACTTCCTACAGCAAAATACTGAGGTGTTCCCAGGCAAGCTGAGCGAAATCGTCCCTTCAGCGTGTCCTAGGTCTTCCCACCAAGAGGAGGCCCCGGAAGCAACCGGAACAGAGGACCGAGGCACCTCAGCTGGCTTGATGTGGAGGAGCAGCAGCTCTAGTCTGAGGTCCTCCTGAGTGACTGAGCTCCTCACTTTATCTCTAAGGAAGCTTCCAGCCACCCAGCGGAAAAACCTCTTTTCGGCCGAATGTATCCGGGATCTTGTCCTTTCAGTCATGACTATAGGTCAGAGTAGGAACGTAGATCGACTGGTAAATCAAGAGCTTCACTGAATGTTTGATAACTCTTTGTTTATATAATCTATATAATATATACAGAGAGAGAGAGAGACGTTTAAACCAAGTGCAAACCCTGGAGTAAATGCATTGTATATACGTACATCTGTGTCCTCCTTTGCATTTGTTCATTTTTTGACACCTCAGTGTTCAAATCTTAACTTGTTGATGTTTTTTTCTTACACATACCACACTTTTGCTTAAGGTTAGGAAAAGGCTGTGGTTTGATTAAAATAGTTGCATTGTGCATTTCAATATGTGTGAAATTTTAAAGTGGACTAGAAAGAGTGAGACACAGAGCAGTTTTTGTCAGAACTGTCTGTGGAGCCGGCCTCCTGTGCGTGGGGAAAATGAAGCATTAGAGCGTGTGCTGGCATGGCAGTGCAGAGATGAAAGAGAGTCGGACTCCAGTCACTGAGATCTCCTCCTCCTGCGTTTGATCCTGCCTCCCGGCCGACTGGCTGTTTGAGAGGAGAAAGCCATGGCCTTGGTCAAAGCATTAGCATGGAGGAGAGGACAGAGTGGCTTTTATAAAGTACAAATATATTCTCTTAGGCACCACACGCATGTGGAAATTCACAACCAGGCAGACACATTAGGTATTTCTCAGAAGAAAGCTGTTAAATCCTTAAATTGTCTCTAGAATAATAGTTTAGCAGTTTGACATTGAGCTGAAAGGAAACATTCTATATTTTAAAACACATAAAAAACTGTTGAGGTTAGTATATTTGACTTGTTGGAACACTCCCTTCTTGAGATGTATTCCTTAGCCCCTTACCTAGACCTTAACCAGCACAGATGTATAGCTAGCTCTAAGCATCCATGGACTCAAGTCAAGTCAAGTCGAACCCACACTAGGATAAAAAAACAGACCCCCACATGCACACAGTATAATCCAATTCACCTGGTCAGCGAGGTGTAGTGAGCAGGTAGTATAACAGAATACTGGTTAAAAGAGGGGAGCTGCAGCTGTATGTACTTTATCATATCTAATATATATCTTTGACAGCCAGCTGTACAAAATTACACCCACAATTATTATGGAAACTGTAAGAGATTTGTTCTGACAATATATTGAATTTTCTGTATTTTCAGAGTGCCTCTTTTAAGCCTCTCAGCCATCACTCTATTATCCTTGAAGATTGCTTTATGAAAGCTTGATTAAATGTGACTCAATTTGCAGTCTTACTGTGCTAAAATCACATAAAAAAGAAAATTAGTAGTCACTGTAAGAATCAGTTCACCTTTGTTGAGGAACTAAACCAACTAAATCAATTAAAATCCCATTAAAGTGAGCACATTATTAAGGTCATTACCAAGAGGGAGAGACAGGATGGTGATGGTGGATCAAACAAGACCTGATTAATTCATTTATTCATTAATCATTGCAAGCACAGTTAGTGCAATGCAATGAAAAGAGGGAAGGAACGAGTAACGTCTCAGCAGAGATGTCACATCTTGACATGAGACAGAAAATATGAATATAAAACATGAACACAACATCAAAGGCAACTTATTGCCAGTGTAGCGCACTGGATGCTTTTCAAAGGACACTAAAACACATAAAAACACACAAAAGACGACTGCTCTAAGCTGTTTTACACAGACATATACTCACTAGGTGTCAGTGTGGTTGCAGGGAAATTCGCAGTTTGTTTCTTGCTTAATTTGCCACCAGTGGAGCTGTGATTAGAGAGCAGCAGACATTAACGCTGTGTATTGATCTCTTCACAGATGGCTCAGGGACCAGAGGCCGAGGAAATGACAGGAACATGCCATGTTGCTTCCTCAGTCTGGGCATGTGGGGCCACAGAGGGGCCTTATTGGTAAGTACGAGGGAGTAAAGTATGTCCTAGACCAAGCTTTATTAGTTGTGATGTTCCCTGTTTGACTCAGAGTTAAGCAGAGGCACTGGTGCCTGACTGCAGTGAGGGTAAAGGCTGTGTGCCAGGGTGAGGGCTGAAGCACAGAGAAATGTGGGTTAGATGAAGACGAACAGGCAAGATGATTGGATTTGACAGGGGCAGTGACTTCCTCTGCAGCAATGTATGTCCCAAATAAAAATCAATATGGCAGAACGCTGCTAGTAGACCTTCACACAAGAACCCTCTGGTCAAACGCTGCCAGGTCACAGTGGAGTAGATAGATCTAGGGAATCGTCAACTTTTTGTGTCGTAGGTTTAGACACAAACGTGATCTAGAAAATGCAAAGGTACATAAAAATGACTAAATTCATATGTGCGTTAAATTAGAGCTTATAAGAGTCCATTTTATACTAGCATATGCCAAATTTTAATGTTGTGATAAACTACGAAACAATAAATGCTTTCTTCCATATCCTGCTTGCTACAGTCACTGAATGCAGGAGGTTTAAGGTTGGCAGTCTTGTAGCAAAGGCTAGTGTTGTATATTAAGGCCATCTTTACTTGCCAAACTAAGTGCCCAGTGTACACAAAAATGCACAATTCAAATTTCTGGCCCATTTATGTCACAGTGCAAATGGAAGCAGTAAATGGAACCACTACTGGGCAATGAGATAACATTAGTGAGAGTAAATATGTTTGTTTGGCACATTGTGTACGGCCCATTTAGAATGCTTTTTATAACCACACACAGATCATAGCCACTAAAATCAGTCTCCCATTTTAAAAGCTGGACAAGTAGATTTGTGTGTGATCAGGGTATGATGTCTTTAGTATATATAAATAACAAATATAGCCTGTGTGCATTCAGAAATACTGAATGCATTGAATGATCAACCTGAAAGCAACTAAGTGCGGACTGTCCATGAACTTCTTGCGTCTGTGATTAACATCTGACATGAGAGAGGAGGAAGCAGTGGAGCAGAAACCAAAACATTGGGTCAGTGGGGAGGTGAAAGAAACATACATGACTTCCAACAGAGAAGATGAAAGCACAAGAGGAAGAAAAAAAAAGAGAAAAACTTAAAAGAAACAGGAATAAGAGGCATGGAGTAGTTATAGGGGGTAGAAGACTAAGACCTAGGGGCCATATCCGGAAGGGCAAGAACGTCTCAGTCTTCAAGAGAAATGCAATGCCGGCAGTGCAAAAAGAAATCTGAGTGGCTCTACAGTTGTTAGCAGCCTAGTCACAAGAATCAAAGGGACATTTCTAAAAAATAAAGTAAGAAATAAAACAAAAACCTTTCATAGAATATTGACTGGAGTGAAAATATGTGCATAAATACTTGTTCATTCTGTTTGCAGACATCCAACTTTCTTTTTCCCCACTTTCTTCACACATGTACCTAAACATGGTCGGGCTGAGACCTTTGCTGATGAAGGTTGCTATGGCGACATCCCACCAGAACGGTAATTACAATTAACTTCCCATCTAAATGACCACCTCCTTCTTCCCCCTGTGTGTCTCTGGGGTAATTGCAGACTTCAGCCCAGCTCACCCAAGCACTGTGGTTGGCCTCTTTAGAGTTAAATAATCCTGACTGGAAACAATGGACACAAAAAGAATTATATTCATGGAGGATAAAGGGTAGTTTTCTGTTTCATTTCATTACAACACAAGCATTTTCACAAGCATCAAAATCAATATGAGCTGTATGTGTACAGTTGACTGATTTTGCTTTGAGTATTTGATGCTGCATACAGCAGCTGAAACACGCAGCGTCTTGTACCTGTAAAATGACTTCGAAGGTTGAAATACATAAGGTGTGCACGGTGTCACTGCCACTTATCTAGCTGATGCAGAAGGGCAAAGAAAGAGGAGTAAAAGAAGTGAAGAGAGGTGTGAGTGCTGCTAAAGCCCATAAAGTAATAGAGCCTCACTGTTATGCCCCAGACTGAAAAGAGACCTTGTCAAATGGCAGTCTGTCATGGTGCCACAACCCATGAAACAGTCAAGGAGACAGAAGCAGTGAGTGATACAGCAGCAATCAACACAGGGGTGTGGATGGACCCGGTGACACAGCAGAAATGATTGTCTACGTATTAGAAAAATATTAACTGACCAAAGACAAAAGCCTGTTGATTTTATTTGACCAATATGGAATAAAAGCATCTATGTCAGGCACACACATCCTACAAGAGTTTGCATCTGTAACATTTCTGAAGCACTAATGTACATTCGTATCTTGACCTGTGAGCTTGTGGTTGACATGTTAAATTCCAAACACAGAGGGAAAAAAGACTAAATGGACCAGGAGGGCAGACGTGATGAACATGTCAACATGAATGTGCATATGAGAAGCACATTATTAAAGTAAACATCGGAACAGATGAATATTTATGGGTGGAAGTTGAAATATGTGGTGACTGGTGTGTAGCTGGTGAGAAAAGGTGAATCCAGGTAATGATGAAGGTGGGTAGTAGCATTTCTAAACAGAGAGAGGATGAACTCCTGCCTTCTCATTTCCTTCATCCTGCTGGACAGGAGACAGCCGCTGTGGGACACTTTCCCTCTTCCTAATTGTGTCCACATTACACAAGGGAAAAGTGAGAAGTGAGAAATAGAGAAGTCTACACTTCAGCTGCCCCAATCTGTCACCTCCCATCTTCCATCGGCAATTCTCCGGGTCATTATTTCATTGCACAGCCTCAAGCACCTCAGACGCTCATATCATCATCTTCACAATAGATGGAGGAGTCAGAGAGCCTGTTCTGTTGTGTTATTCCTGTCCAGTTCAGTGAGTTTGATCATCACTAAATCCTCAATCCCTCCATCCCTGGGCCTCAGAGACGGACATGCACCAGGAGAGCACAACTCTGGAGGAATACTAACTACAATGCTCACCGGCCACTCTTAGATTCTGCCTCTGTATCTGGGGATGGGTTTAGTATAGACAGTTTTTTAAATGTTTTGCATTGCTCTTTGGATTTTGTAAATGTTTTATTCTGAAAATGTATAAGGACGTTAAGCAGACATTATAAATTGATGCCATCAGTATACGTAATTAACAGGTGTCTGCATACTTTCATCATGCTTTCATCATTTTTTTGCAGTTTCCTTTGTAGACAAGATGGTGACGTCATCAGTTTGACCTCCTGACCTCAGCAGAATATATGGCACCATTGCTTCACCTTAGCTTGTATGCCTTCTATTATACCTGAATATATTACACAAAAGATAGTTAATACTAAAGTACACAAGAAACAGAATAAGAAAATGTATAACGTATAACATATATAATTTCTATACATCTGTATTCCACATCTACCATATCTAAGTCCTAAAACTAAAAGATATTTATAATAACAGATTTGACATCCTATCTGTGTTCTTTTTCTTTGTTGTAATGTAGGCCAGATCATGCTGGTCCATGTTAAAAACATTTTGTACCTGTACTTTAACTGTGTTTCCCGTCTGCAAAAGGTGACTGTGTGTCCAAGTGCCAGTTATCACTACAGGAGGTTCTGTAATAATAAACCTTCCTGACAAGCATAAACACACAAGAGAGGCTATCTGCAGCACTGAATCAAATAAAACCATTCGTCAGCTACATTTTCTCCCATTTCTACTCCACTTGGATCTGACAGCTCCAGACATACGGAACAGACAGGGCGCATTTTATTTCCTACACTACACCGGCTTCACTCACTTGACGTAACTAAATCAATGTTATTAGAGTGCCTGTGTACACAACAGTCAGCGGGGAATTTAATATCTGTAGTCATTTCAGAAAATCGTTGTGGGTCCTAATGGTTTGGCCTCAGTCAGGTATAAGAAAAGGCGGTATTTTTTTTTAACTATACATTGGAACGCGTCTTCCAAATGCACCTTTCTGAGGTCCCTGTGGTCTTTCTGTATGCTTTCTATGTACTGTGCAAGCACAGATACACATCGGGTAAAATGTCACAACAGGTCTGATCATGCTTTACTGCGTTAGTGAATGTACCGAGTGCTTGTGGGAAACAAGCACAAAACCAAAGACCATTGATTTCTTTTCTTCTTTTACTCAAGCCTTCTTTGACATTTCACAGTACACTGTACAGCCCAGAGCTTATATACGTCATGATGAAAGCCGCAGTGGCCCTGTGACCTTTGAACCCTGTTTGATACATGTCCCAGCCCATCATTAACTGTAGCATCTTGCTTTCTGTTTTCTTTCTACTCTCTTTGAGCTTGTTCTTCTTGAGTCTCTCCATGCTCTCTGTCATTGCCACTTCCCCGATGTGCCACTCCTTTGTTATTATGTTCAGGTGTAGGATGTAAGGATGAGGACATCAAAGCCCCAAATACTGCTCCAAAGTTACAGATCAGGAACCTGCACCAGAAAATATACATCCCCCTTATCCAAACTAGTTTAGATTTAAAGTTACACTAGGTTTTGTTTGTAGCTGAGGAATACTTTGCCCCAAGTTTCAAAGAACAAGACATAGAAAATGCTTATTTGTCTCATTACTCCTTAAGTGTTTTTATGATATATTTGACTCTTATCTGTTTATCTGAAACAAGAATAATACTACATATTACACAAAGCAGTATTTGATTATGTCGACCTGTAGTCTATGTTGTGAAAACTCTGGGGTAAAGATATGTAGCTTCTGAACCAGAACCTGCAGAGATTTATGGAATACTCTTTAGCAGATTATTGCATTTGAAATGTTACAAGATTCAAAATTCACACTGTTACACATATCCCAATAACTGACAATATATCTTTAAATACCATATGACCATGTATATGATGATCTGTCTAAGCTTTTAGACAGATGAGATCTAGAAATTGAACTTGAATTGTTCCAACAATGAAATGAGTTGGAGAAACTGTACTCCATTGCAGCTGATCTTGAGCTGCTCTACTCCTGGAGAGGAGCAATGAGGCTGTCTGTTCGGATTTAGACCACCATGCTCATCTGCGACCCCCTGCAGCCCTGCCTTGCACACTTGCACACAAATTATAAATCAAAAGCTCTACTTGTTAAAAAGCAGTACAGACAGGTCTGAGAGTATGTTGTTCACGTGACATTCATACAAAGTGGCCTTGAGTATAGAGCGCATTTTACGTTGAGTCAGCACCTTCAGAGTTTGAATGAGCAACTGGACATTTAATAAATGCCATCACAGGACTTGAGTAAATATAATAAGATGTGCCAATTCTTTTGCAAAAATAGACAGGTAATAATTCTTCTTATACTGTACTTGTATAATATTTCCTTTAATTTGCGTCCATTTATTACTCCGGAAATCAAACTCGCATGATGAGGGACCAGACTAATTCTTTGTATAGAATAGAAAAGGAGTTAGGATAGCTGGCCAGGCTTATGAAGGATGCAATTTGGACAGAGTACTTATGGCATTCCACAGCAAAATATGTCCTCGGTGTACTCAGAGGAAGACGTTTGAAAAATTCTTAAGATGATGTGCCGGCCTTGTGCTCTGACAGCCGATACTGTTTACTTTCACATATCAGAAGTTCAATGAAGATGCCTGAGCTCCGTGAGTTGTAAAAAGAAACAGCAAATGCGTACTGAAGCTGTGGATTATGTTCAGTGAAAGCAGGAGTAATTTGTTTGGCATATATCTCTGAATTCTGACTTAGTTAGTCCAGCCTTGGCATCAAATCCACCCATGGCAAACCCAATTTGCTGCGCCTATTCCTCCCAACATTGCTTCCTTTCTTGTTTGCTTTCTTGTGCCTCGGCAGTTTGCGCACGGAGGGATGTGAGCGAGACTGGTTTGCTTTGATGTGTTCTTAAGAGGGAAATCTGCCTTTCATAAGCATCACGTCTTATCAACCCTGGGCTGATCAGGCAAAGAATCGGAAAGCATGCCACTTTAAACCTGGTATCCCCACTGGGAGGCTGTCATGGCAGGCTGCTAACCATTATACACTTTGATACCTGACAAGGGCTCTCAGACTCAACACAAGCCTGTGTAAATAACATTTTGTTGCCATTGAATTTTCTCTAATATATAAATTTATGTATAAGCTACCAACATGCCGCAGTCTCACCTTGTAATATGTGTTTGATCACATACTGTGGACCAAATGAAATCAATAACACTGCTGTTTGCACAACTCTGTTTGCCACATTGTAGACAGCTTCTCATTTAGTTATGCCCATAAACTTTACAATGATTTCCTGAGATAAGTAATTGAGTTGGCAAAATCTACAGTTAATGAGCCACATCAAAACCAGCGATGAAAAACACACTGTATCATAAATAAATTTAAGAATGTTCATTACATTAGTAAGATATGTTTTTGTAGAATCTCTTGTTTTTGTTTGTCCTTCATCATTCGGCTCATTTGAACATATAAAAGCAGCGGTGGTAGAAGTAGAAATTCTACAAATGCACACATGCAGGTGACAGCTGACTAAAACCATCAGCATGAAACTATGATGAAGGAAACAATGAATGCAATTTTTACTGTGACTCAAGAATACAATAAAACAGCTAGCCAACTGGATCACTGTGCAGACAAATATGAATCAGAACTGCTTTTATTGAGCACCAACAATACAAAATGAGAAATAATAAACCTATTCAGGAAGTGTCCATAGTTTATAAATTATATTAATAAATCACATCACATGGCATTAACAATCTGGTGAAACTTGAACAATTAAATAGTGGAAAATAAATTGAAATACTAAAAAAGACTATTAAATCTAGGTATAGGTGCCATGAATTATGGGATAAAATTATTTAAAGCTGGGGAGTGTAGTTTTGTTTTTTTGGCAACGGTCTGGCGAAAGTGCAGAATGCAAACATTGTACACAATGTAGCCCAAAGTTTGAATGTGTAGGGTGTAACTATTTTAAAACAAATTTGCTCCGATATCAGTCCTCATTTTTTTGCCAAAAAAATAACAGAAAGATCTAGTTGGCTAGCATGTCAGCTCTCACAAATAATTCAATCAGCTATGTTTAAAGTACACATGTCAGCACTATTGTACTTGCTTATTTGCTGACCTTTTTCCCTGAACACCATAGATCTAATTGCACAGAATTAAGTCATTTTGCATTTTGAGGTTTTACAAATGGATGACTTATACAAGCCTCCCTGCACACATGCAAATAGTCAATACGTTTTCCAACTGGCCAACACATAGTCTCTGCACTCCCTCCAGCCAGTTTCCCCTCCAGAAACTCAAGGTCAGCTGGCAAGCCCAAATTTAATAATCCCTCACACTCCCCAGGTCCCGCATAGATCATGTGGGCTCTCAGCAGAATATATTAGCTCTGACCTTTGTCGCCCTGTATGAGGTGTGTGTTGTTGACTGAATATGTATGTGTTGTAAATCTGATCATTTCAGAATATCAGAGACAGCATCCCAGAGATACTGGTGAGCAATTGCAGACAAAGTGATTGCTGGCTGCCGTTCTAGTGTTCATGAAGTTTATGTAAATTGAATGACATATACTGTGACTAACAAGACAAAAAATATAGGTGAGGTAAAGCTCCATTTTATGTAAATAATAAAATAAAAAAGTTGAATTAGTTGAATTGAATCTGTGGTTAATTCTATGCCTGGCCACTAGAGGTCAGGGGTTAGTCAAGTTGATGGTGGGAGTGATATGAACAGGGTTGACATCCCATGCTTTTGGTAAGAAATTATTGTAAAAAAATTCACACTGACCTTGTTAAAAGAACAATAAACATCCTAAAATAAAATTCAGTCATAATTACGTTTAGATTGTAACGTTCTATGCATATATGAATCTTTTGAAGTCAGAAGCTGGATTGTTTCTTTATAAACAAGTAAGCTCTGTGTATTTCAGTTTTGAGCAAACCAGATTTGAGCAAACCTTTCTCCATTTTGACACAAGCCTTCAGGAACCTACAGTTCTCAATCAGTGCTCGCCTCTCCACACAGCTCCATTCAAAGACTTCTGTGAGGAAACCAGTACATGTCCATCACACGCAGGAGAGACAACAGCGCTGCTCCTTAGGCTCTGGCGGCGCTGACTGAATAGACTCAGCCGGCTCACAAAGGAAGGCTTGTCTACTAAGGTGCTTAGAAAGTGCTCAGGTCGTTGATATGCAAGGCAACGGAGCAGCCCACAGCTCTCCTGCTTTAGAGTTAATTAAGCTGCAAACCCACTTGGCAGGATGCCCCCCTCTTGCCTCCTGCCTCCACTGCACTGAATTCTGACACTGGCATTCCTACAGGCTGCACACCCCCAACCACCTCAACCTACATACATAAGAGGTGTGTCACCAAAACTCTAGATGCATCATCCCAAATTTGATTGCTTTATTCTGTTTGTTCCCAACAAAGTCAAATCTCCATCTATTCTTCTTTGATGTCAGCAAGCACCTAATGCCACAGCTGTCACACACGTGCACCTCTTTCGGTTCTGCTCAGTGTTTCATACCTTTACAATAGATGAAAAGACAGAGAGGGCAGGCTCAATCAAATAGAGGACAGACTCCCCAGTGGCCCGCCATGTCTCTAATTGTGGATTCATCACAGACAGAGCAGATCAATATGCCACTCTTGACTCTGCACAACACAGAATGATCTGAAGTTTGTCCTATCGGAATTTGCTTTACCGAAGGGGATTAGACACTTCCATTAATGTTTGAGGATGGCGGGACCTCGCTCTAGGCCACTTTCAGGGTGGAAGAAATGGGAGTTTTTTGCCACTAATGACTCTCTTCTGCTTTTGTAGTGTGAGGCTACAAGCACAAATGCAGCAACATATGCAAAGGGTGCTGCATCCTCTGATGTGACCTTGGTGCTCTCTGGGAGAGATGGCAATGGAGCGGTGAGGTGGTGAGAGAAGTCCACACTATTAAACCTGTGGGGCTTTCTATAACACTCAGCTTTCCAGAGCGGCTCTCCAGAGCTGCTGTGTAATAGTAGCTCTCTGCTAATGTACTGCTGGGTATTCAGGCAACAGAGGGGGTGGCAGCGGGACATAGGCAAAACCAGACAAAACTGGATCCAAAATGTAATGAGTCTGAACATCTGAATATTCTGCTAAATTGGGTGAAAGTTAGATAGACAAGTTGCTGAAAATTTCAAGTTCAATCTTGCAAAATCCATCCTTCCCTTTAAGCAAACATGTAGAAAAATCCTTGTATTCTTTCCAGATGAATGGCTTGTTTTTTTTCACTCAGTGATAGACTTGAAATGATAGAAGAGCAGCAGTAACACCTTTTCAGTCTGTCACAGCTCCAGCGTTCCCTGCCGTCTCAGAGCAAACCCACTACCAACACAGTTCTCTTGAGCGGGACCAGGACTTCTCAGTCATAGGTTCCTGTTTTGCTTTGTATTTGCATTTCGTGCAGAGGCCAAAAAAAACAGAACTTGGACTTGCATTCAACGGATTAACAGGAAAAAATACTGTATGTGCAGCTTATTATTTGACGCACACGCACATTTTTACACACAGTTAAATTTGGAGAACACATTTACTTACACTTCCTAAATATAATCTTGTTTAACTTTCATGTACCTTCATGCTGCCATGTTAATGCTATCAGTGCTTTACAAACCTTAAAAATCTAAAAGTCTCATCTAGGTTTACTCTGGCTTTTGAAATAATGCTAGTCAGTGGTTATCTTTTTTAGGGTGAGTGGTTTGTCACATTGAATTTAAGAAAAATCCTGTCTGTTATACCTTCACGGATGTTCTAAGATACTGACTTGTCCACTTTCCTACTGAGTATTGATCCCTGAATCCCATCAAAATGTGCAGTGCAAAAACATCCGCATGGCATCAGAGACTGTGGCACTTAAATGTAATGAAAAAATATATACGCTCATACTTCTAGATATGGGTGCAGTCGTCCCATCTCTTCTATTTATCCTCCTCTGATACTGCCGTCTTTTATAGCCGCCTTTATAAATATGGATATTATTCATCTAGCCGGGACATACTGATAATCCCGTCAGTAAAACACACACGCAGCGCTGGAAAATCTCTCTCTTTGTCACTGCAGACGCTGCCATGAAATAAAACATAATTAATTCTCTGATATTAAACATGCCCACTCTCCACTCCATTTTTTTACATATTCATCATAAAACTAATGCAATTATCAATATCCTAATCTATTTGGTGGTCACATGGTGCAAAAAGTCATTACTGGTGAGCCTTCTTTAATGAACGAATCTAATGAAGTGCAGTAATATGCTAGGAGCTAGATTTTTCTCACCTTAGGGGGTGATACGCTTCTGTGTGGCTGAATATTTGGGAGTATAAAAAGATGGGATTTGATACAAGGGCATAAGTGGTTTTGACATGGTTGAAATGCTTTGCTACAGACAAAAGAAAAGAGGAAGACATTGCATGAAATTATACAGCTGAGGTTGGGATTGAGTTTTTTTTTTACATTACGTCTAATCGGCAGGATATTGTAGGCATCTCCATGCATAAACACATAACATTATGACACTTGAAGGATTTATTTGGAATCTAGAAGTCCCCCAAGTCTTGTAAAGCCACCGTCATATGCATTATTCATACATCTAATGTACAGGTTTTGCTGACGTGGAAGTCCTTGGATGTTGGAGGACTTCTCCATATAGGACATTGTTTGAGGGGTATTATGGGATGTGGCGGGATGTTATTTAGTCATGTAATACGCCTTGTCTGTCTGGTGACTTCCACAGAGAGTTAGAAGAAAGAGAATTTACTGTTGGCGACGGTTTGACCAATGAAAGGCCAATTACTGAATAGCTTTCTCCTCGTGCTCCAAGGAACAGAAAGAGAATGGCATTTACAGACAACAAATAAAGCTGTTAGGAGCGGGGAATCAGGACACACACAAATGCAGCAAGTGCAAGCAAAGGCAAGTCATATCATTTATTACAGTGGAATTTCACAACCTAAACAAAATCAGTGAAAAAATAAAAAATTAAAATAACTCCTCTGCAGTGGCATCAACCCCGCAGAGTCTTCACTGATTCAAAAATCTAAAATAGCTTTTCACTGTCACCACCAACTACTCCATCCCTTAATCTCTTCAAGGAGATCCATTACCATATTAATAATGAGATGTGAACCGGTCATAGATTAAACTCGGCAATAAAGCAGCCTGCCAGGCACTCACACTGAGTCACTTTAATGGCAGTGTGATAATTATAACTGCATGTGTCAGAACTGACAGACAGGGCATGTGCATCTATCAAATGCACGTGCCCAGAACGTGAAGTAAAGATACACAACTTTGCAGCATTATAAATAGGAGTGGGACAAAAATGTTGTTAGATATTTTGGTTGAATGAAACACAAGCGACAGAGCTAAGACTCACTTTATGGCACAGACCCACCTCTAGTGGAGTAAAAAGAAACAGATCTTGTATCTACACAAGTTTCTCTTGCTAGAAAGGAGTTTCATGATTGCGATATTAATTTTTAGCTCTGCAATGCCTTCTACAAATGACCCCAGAACCTGCAGCAAAGAAAACAGCCCAATTTAAAAAAAGAAAGACTGTTGTGTTGGTATAAACAGCATTTGTTGTGGGGATAGCACAGCAGGCGAGCTCATTATTAAACTGTAAAACCCCAGATATAATATAGTGAACACAGTTTACTGTTGCTCTGTGTCTGACACTAAGCCGCTATTGTGTTCGATAGATTGTATTCTGCAGCTTTGAGTGACACAGCGGTTGGCATCTAATGTGAGTGTAAGCTGCACTGACTGGGTGAGAAACGATGTTTGTTTCCCTTGTGGCTGTATGCACATATGTGTGTGTGTGGGAGAGAGCGTATGTGTGTGCTGCAGACTGAGAAAGCCGTCAGTTTGTCTAAAGAGAGAGGCTCTTTGTTTTCTTTAACAGTACACATGTGCCATGTTTGACTTGGTTTTGGGAAAATCAAGAAATGTGAGGCCAGATAAACAGATACAGTAGAGTGAAACATTTATTTTGTGTGAAATGAAAATATAAATTGTAAACACAGCAACAAAGAAACAAATACATACAGAAAATGTAGCACATTAAACACACAGAGATTAGTTTGGGCAGAGCACACTGCTCAGCAGGAGTAAGGCAATAAAAGTAGGAGTGTGCTGAATGTTCAAGCTGATGGCAGAAGTCAGAACTGCCTCAGCAGAAATCTTTAGATTCAAGTGAGAGGTGTTGAAAACGGTGCAGAATGACCACACCAACACTAGCACAATTCAGCCTTTTTTCACAGTTGTGAAGCAATTTACCTAAAATTTATAGATTGAGATTTTCTTCCTCACTCAAGCCCCTTTCACACTAACCTGACTCCACAAGATAGAACTGTTCACAGAACAGTCTGTTTCACAGAGCCATCTGGGAAGGTTCCTGTTGAAAGCGTTTGCAAAAGGGAGGCGCCTTCTGTCGGAAACTTGGTATGTGTTTGGATGAAGCACGGACTAGTATCCACCTACCACAAGATTTATTTTAGCCAATCATATCAACAATTCATATTGTAACCAGAGTGGGGCTGATATATAAAGAAACAAACTGCTGTAACAGTAACAGTTTTTGCAAAGTGAATCTGTGAATAAAAGGAACGTTAACTTAATTGGTAAATAAAACAAGGACGTCGGCCGATGAAAAGAATGTGTATGAATACTTTTAGATCTAGCATATGCCAAAGCTAGTAGGAAGAATGGCACAAACATCTTCTCCTTCCTTCGCCTTAGCGAAAGTCGTTAGCATCAATGGTAATGTCTTTCAGCGTAGGCATGTTGATAACAAAGAAGAGAAGAGAATGCTTGTTGCATTTGGCAAATTAAAAACCCGCCACTTCCTGTTAGTGCTGCCACATCATTGGTCACAGGCCGGTGAGCCCTTGGTTTTGACTCAAGTCTCTCTTATTTAACCCCTTAAAAGGGCCTCGAGTAAGGGCGCCACCACACAGCAATATATGCTGTAAGAGCGGAAATATAAGGAGAAATCCAATGGCGACTTTACAAGTGTAAAAACCATGTTTACAGCCTGGTACGCCATTTTATTGCCCTGTGGTAAGGCCAATATTGGTGAATGGGTGAGGAATGAGCTCACATCTGTGTTTATTTACAATCTATGGGCTAGATACAAGGATTTACCTGAGTTTAAATTCCCAAATCTCGCGATAATCCAGCTGCAGTGCACAGGTTACTTTCACACAGTAATCAGGAAGGGTTGTTTACATGAACATGCATATTAAATGAAGGAAGTTTTATGCAGCTTGTACATTACTTTTCACAGTTTACCCATACATTGAGAATCAATATTAACTCATCGACTGCTTCCAACTTTGTGTTGCACACAGACATTGGCACCTAGCCCTGCCCCTCAGTAAAACCACTGTACTATCTATCAGACCAGTAAGAACATGTGTTCTACTGGCATTCTCCTGACATGTGCTACATGTATGAACACTATTGTCAGGAGAAAATCAGGATGTGATTCTCCTGAAATCCTCCAGAGGACAAGTATGAAGGAGACTGTATATAAAGCATGGACCTACAAAGTCACTGGTCTCTCAGCCTAGACTGTCTTTACAGAGTCAGCAGGGTTACCTTAGATTTAAAAAAGTGTTAATTAATAGCCTCAGCAAATTCTAATTAAGCTGCAGCTTACAGAAAAAACAGGTTTTAGAGATGGCACAAATGTTTGCTGTGTACATAGTTTGGATTGTTTGAGCTTCCTGGTCAGCCCCCGGTGCCTTGGTCCATTGTTTCCTATAGTCATTGTCACAATCACTAGCAACTTCTGTCCGTTCACTTTAAATAGTGTACAAACAATTCAGCCAGACTTAACGTCACTTATTTACAGAGTGAACAAAGTCATTCACCCAGTTGCCCTCTATCTTACAGTAAAATGAAGCGAGGTATGAATCCCCACATCTGGTAGGAGGAAGAAGAATGATTGCAGCCATTAACAACTGTTTGAGTGTTAATGACTGGGAACGGCGGTGCACTGATTGTTTTATGATAGACGTGCATGGAAAGCAGTGTTTTTGTTCTGTGGCAGGGGACTGGCCTCCTCATCAGCACCATTATAACGGTGCCACTTACCTGTGCGGCCCTGCAGAATGTCACACATGCACACTAGACTCAGTCCCATTAGAACCCACGTGAAATCACCATTAGCGACACTGCTGCCCCTGCATTAACCTCTGTGTTTAAGTACAGTGAGACATTATTTTGGGGCTTTTATTGGTGGATTGGATGTACTAAGAGTAAGCCATTGTTAGGGCGAGGTGCACTCTGCAGAAGTTAGGCAGGAAGGCGGGCAGGTCTGTTGGTTGTTCTCATTAACCGCCTATGGATGCACACCAAGCGAAGGGTAAAGTGAAGCAAAAGATAAAAGGAGAAAGAGGGAGAAATTGTGATAGAATAAAAAGAGTAAAAGGTTTCCTCTCAATTTGTGGAAGAAAAAGGAGAGCCCTAAAGTGAAAAAGCTATATTGATTCACATGTGCAGACAGACATGTCTTTTTTTGTTTGTTTTTTTTAAACTGTCCGTAAATTGGCAGTTCCACAGAATTGACTCTTGTCTTTTGCGTGTCAAGAGCGTGCACGTGCGTTTGTGTGCACGTATGCATCCCAGCCCATCTGTACATCTTCATGGAGGGGAGTAATTGAGTGGTTGAGGACACGGCACAGCACTGCAGGGAGCCAACTGCAGTTATTGAGGGATGAGCAGTCTGCCTTTGGGAACAGGCATCCCTCCCTTTCCACTTCCCCTCAAAATAAGGAAACAAGGCAGCTTGGGGGAGGGGGCAAAGTGATATTTGGGGGGAGCAGACAGGGAAATAGACAGACAGCTGTATTGTTGTGGGGGGAAAAGGTGAGCAGAAATCCGTTGGAGGTGCATAGGGGCATACCTTGAACAAAGCGAGAGAATATGGTGGGGGTGGAAGGACACAGTGAGGGGTGATGGGAGAAAGATCTGGGAAATTATTTTAATGCTCTTATTGCCTACGTAGGTGAGTAAAGTGGTCGTTCAGTATTTTAAACTGCAACAGTGGCATGACTTTGATTTCCAAATTAAATAATGGACTTGAATAATTCAAGTCAGTTTATCTAAAACGAGGCATGCCTTATGTGATGCTTTATTTTGCTGATGGGTTGTACGTCTATGTAATGCTTTCTTAGAGATTAGGTGCTTGGTCACTCATAAGAATCTCTCGGCTGGCTTTGGATCACCTAGGTATTCCTCCGGAACTGGAAGAAGGGTCCGGGAGAGGGGATTCTCCGCATGTCTGCTTAGACTTAGATGGCTGTTTAAGGTAAAAATGTTCTAGGTAAGTTCACAGATTTAAAAAGTAGCTGGTCTGGAGTGGATTCTGTCAAGTTTCAATTATGGGAGGTTAAACAGTGACAGCTGATGTACACAAGATCATACTTAAATCAGAATTTTACAAGAAGTTCAATTTGTTGTACTTTGTCTAATTATCGTAAATTAAGCAATAAATTATATCCTGTAACTTCCCTTTTCAAAGCTTTCTATAAAATACAAAATAAACTTAATGCAGAGAGATTGACAACATACTGTGATCCAAATGATGGATGATCTTGCTCACAATCTGCAAACAAAAGCTTTAATCAAAATGAGTTTTGTTGCTGTTGTGGGAATTTTGTATCTCAGTCGCCCACATAAGGCCAATTTGAGGTGCTGTATAATTACACACAGTTTGCAGTTTCATATTCATGAATAATCCGGCATTATGATCAGCGGGTAGACAAGCTGTGGGCAAATCCACAAACAATATTATCAACCCACACGGCATCAAGCAATCAACGGGTTTTATAGTATTAGTGCTGAACATATATCGGCTGTGATGAACTGTGAAGAGTGATTTCTGATGATTTAAAAACTCCTACACTCTCACCAGCTCTGTGTAATGCACTCGAGGCTCCAGGGAAAAGCAGAGTCACTCCATTTATTAATGATATCTCTTCAGCTCAATATCAGTTTTAAACCCTGAAAATGGATATGAGGTAGCACGGGATGAAAAAGGCAAACAGTTCTATAAATCCTTCTTTCACTTCCTGGAAATGTTGTTGGTATCAAAGTGCTTTCTAAGACTGCGGGCATGTCTGTAAATCACATGGTGAGGAGCAGAGCTGTTATAATTGCTTTGCAATGCCTGTGATGCCCTGCTGGATTATCCATGTCATAGCTTATTGCTTTTTATTGTTAAGTGCTCCATAAAAACTGCATTGATACATGACCATTGATTTGTGCACAGCTGGGTTAGTTCCCAGGAACATACGCTATTGTATGTGCACAAGTAGCAAACACATGGCAGAAAAATCGAGGCAAAAATCACATGGTTAAGAGGATGTTGACGTCAAATGTGTCTGAGACCCCTGCACTGGCCTTCAGAGACTGCAGGATGAATAAATGTATGTGTCCAGATGGGCAGGAGGGAATGAGGGAAGGAGAGGGTGGATAAGGATGGGCAGTGGAGGATGGGAAGCCTTTGGAGAGGGATGCAGCATGCTGCTGACTTTGAAACCTAGCTGAAGAATGTTTATTGTCCTTCGTGAGTACTGTACGGTGTACATGTGATGCCCTGATGGTGTGTGTTTGCAGTGAGCAGCTTTTGCTGCTTAACCCCATATCCTGGCTGGTGGTCACACTGCACGTCCAAAGCTCAGACACTGTATTATCAGAGACAGCACAACACTCCTCTTGATTAAAAAGCTATGGCACAGTCACAAGAATCCACTCTGACCCGATGCAGATGCTCCAGGCACAATCTCCCGGAAAATAAAAAATTGGAAAACAATATTCACTGGAATTCTCTTAAATTGATCATAACTTCAGTGGTTTTCAAAAAGACAAATCAGACTGGTCCTGTCAGGCTGTTCAGTTATGACAGTTTTCTCCACTCTCACTTTCTTTTTTATTGAAAACCTACTGAATCTCTACTTTTATTCAATTGCAGCCAAGCATTCAGTATTAATTGTTTTTTCTGAGTAAAGGCCATTTTCTCTCTAGAAAGTAGATGTTGTTCATTACTGTCAGAAAGCTGTCTTCATTAAAGAGACATGTTCTAACTGTGTGCCTAATCATATGAATGTGTGCATCCAGGCAGTGCAGCTTGTTCTGTAGATGGCTATAGCTCATCGTCATACATGTCTGCCGTGCCTTTGTGTCACATCATTGGCCATCTAGGGCAATCAATCAAGAGAAGCCATTGTGTCTCACAAAAGCCAATGAGCTGCATCAATAACTGAGCCTACACTCATGAATATGCCTTAATAAAACAATATACTCGTCAAAAAAATGTGAAGGTTGTGCAGTAAGAATACCCATATTCAAATAAGAACAACGTGACGAAAACAGAACAGCCAAGTAATATGGAAGCATACACATTGATTAATGTGTTGCTTTTGTCCTCTTGTATGTATGCTAACAAAAGGGCACTAGCTGACTGTAACCCATTTACTCTGACTTCCCATCCCCCTCAAAGATGCAATGAGAGAAAGCTCAAGGATGAAATAACGTCTACATTCACTCCCTAAAAACATAACCGACTGAAGAATCACAGTAATGTCCTCCCTCAAGCAGCCTTCATTTCCATTAAGACAACACATCACTCCCTGTCCCTATTAACCCTGAGACCTGGGCCATCCTGAGCCTGCACTAGCTGAAACACACCACAAAACAGTGAGTTCATCACTTGGCCTCCCACTACTGCCATTAACTCTGTGCTGAGACCATTATTTAAACACTGAAAGCAGAGCAAGTAATTTGGAGCAACGCAGTGCCAGCTCTAACGTCTACAGTGTAGCCGCAGCTGCAGTGTGTAGTCTGGAATCTGTCAAGGGGCCAGTAAGTGACGCTCCATTGAGCCTCCACAAACAACACAAGACAGAAAATAACCGCTATGGCAGAATAAAAAGGGGAATGTTTATCCTCAAAAGAGCAAAGATGGATGACACCAAAACGTACAGAAGAGGAGTGGAACAAAAAAGACAATAGGCAAAGGACTTACGGAGAAAAGTGCGCAAACATAGAAGCTATGAGAAACCTGATCATTAGCCAGGTGCAGAAGAGTAAACAACTTTTATTTTGCGTCCTTTTGTTTGATAAAGAAACAGTAATGAGACAGGAGTTTAAGCAGAGCGCACAATGTACATTAAGCCAAAGCAGAGATGCTTGTACCAGATTATCATCTGTAGTCCTACACTGTACATGTCTTTAGTTGTAGGGGAAACCAGAGTACTCGGAGGAATCCTACACAGACACGGAAAGAACATGCAAACTCTGCACACAGAAAGTCCATGCCCTGGATGGGAATCAAACCCAGAACCTTCTTGCTGTGAGGCAGGAGTGCTAACCTCTCTGCCACAGATGACATGAAGTAAGTCGAACTAGGGCCACTCGGTTTTTGTGGTAAACCAGGTGAGCCACCAAGGCAGCCCTTCTTACTATCTTCCTATAGCACCACCAAAGCAAAGCACGTGCCCCTTAATCCATAGCTTTTACACTTGCTGTGAATCACATGGATCCCCCCTATCTGAGCCACGCACACACACACACACACACACACACACACACACACACACACACACACACACACACACAAAAACACACATGCACATATACAGTACACCGTGCATCTCTTCCCCACAGAGAACATCATCCACCTTAACAACAACAACTGGCATATTTACAGCCAGGGCCCCCCCAGGAGGCCGGGATTCTTGTCACAAAGCCGGCCCTCACAGACTCTAGTGGAGGTGACTTCAATGATTGCTGGCACTCTGAGGAGAGCAGCTATTCTCGACATCAACAGGAAAGAGGACGCTGGTGTGAACGATGCGTCGGAGGCTCTCCAGTCCTGGTGAAACAATAACACAGGCCCGGTCTTTGACGTCAGTGAGGTCTTAAAGGTAGACAACGAAGGCTGCAGATTAACAGGAGGGGGCAGACTCTCTTCTTGTTGCTAGGAAGCTATGAGTCTTATCTTTAGAATGTTCAATGTGCTAAACAGAGACTGTGACAGAAATAGGAAACTGATTAATAAACTGTTAGGTCAGAATGAGCTTACCTTTCAAAGGGTGCAAAGTTATTTTCATTAAAGATGGCCCCCATTGGCTAGCATAATCATAATCACCATTCTATTTAAAAAAAAAAACTTAAGCTAGTGTCACTTTTATGTTGTGTCCTGCCATGCAGCAAAACAGCTGACTGTATTATGCACATGCAATATAAATCACATGTGGCAATAGCAATCTTTGAAGCTGACAAAGGGGAAGGTTAAAATAAAAGTAAAAAGCACATGGCTATTTTTGCATATATAAATATATCTAGACATCAATATTATATATTCCTGAACTATCCCGTTTATGCTCAAGCTGTCTCAGCCCATCTCACCTCTCTTACTACCTCCCAGTCTTGGTTAGAGGAGAAACCACTCAACACACGTTAAACCAGCCCTGCACCTTTTTAGGAGGAGGCAAGACAAATGCTACACCTAGCCAGTTCTAGGTAGCTACATCTGGGCATTCTTCCCAGCATCAATAATAATAATATAATAATGGATTTGATTTATATTGTGCTTTTGCTCAAGGGACCAAGGGACTCAAAGCACTCACAGGCCATCCATTATTCATTCACTCCACAGTCACACACTGGTGGTGGTAAGCTCGTAGCCACAGCTGCCCTGGGGCAGACTGACGGAGACGTTGCAGCCTGTGGCCTCTCCAACCACCAACGATCGGTGTCACTAGAGGCAAGGTGGGTGAAGTGTCTCGACCAAAGACACAACAGTATGAACTGTGGATAGCGGGAATCGAACTGCCAATGTTCCGGTTATAGGACGAACCACCTGAACCACCTGAACCACCTGCATCAATCTGCCATCTGCTACATCAACTTTGCAAGCCATTTTAGATCATCAAGAATCAGTTCAAGAATCACATTTGTTAATAAAATTAGGCAAGTCTGTGTTATTAGGTCACACAATAATAACAATAAGCAGCATTCCCAGCATAACAACAATTAGACACTTAAGAAGCAGCACCAAAAACTTCATCACACTTGTGTTTAACAAAGTCAATTTTGAGGTAATTCAGTTCTATTCAAATATTTTGGCTGAAGTGTTGTTTACCATTAGCTTTTAGAGAAACAATGCTTAAGCCTTCACATTCAGTATCTTTGAATAACCCTCAAATCATGTGTGTGTTACTTTATCTATATGTGTTTGTAATGTCTATGTCCATAATGCCGACCTGTATTTTACCTTAATGTGGGTTTTGCGGCTTTAGAAATGTTTATGCTAATCTTGTTAGCCACATATCTGTTTAAAATTCTTTAAAGTGGAAGCACATTTCCTGACTGTGGGCATTGTTGGAGCTTGTAGACTAAAGCAGCTACATATCATGCCTTAACATTATACCCATACACATGCAGTCAGTCAGTTGCCATTTGCCAAAACCACCTTATTTGGGAGAAATTTGTGATTTTTGGTGTCTAATGCCCTTTTGTCTGTTGAAAATGTACAATAAACTAGAATTTGCACTTTTGTGTTTTTTTTAACAGCAGTAAAGGGCTCTATCAGCATCCATCACATCTTGAAAAGAAAAAAAGGGTTTCAATGCAATTTCATATGCTTGTCTGAAGAAAACTGTAAAAAACTGGCTTCAAATGTGTTTTTAGGTTCAACTGTCAACATTAGAGCTACCACAGTACCCACATTCAGGGCTTTTATAACCACAATTATTTCCAATACTGCATGATGTATGTGAGGCAACATGATTTCCTAGTATGATACATCTGTGTCGCCTGTGACTAAATGAAGCCTAAAGAACTTTGCTGGTTGGTCTGTGACAAAACAAGTCAAACATGGAGTGGAAGGTCACTGGGGCTGCCGATTCAGCAGAACCGTCGTCTGTCCACTGTGATCCACGCAGGTGTCTGCAAGCTGTGTGTGCAAGGGTGTATAAATCTTTTGACACCTTAGCCGAAGCTGCTGACTCCATTGTTGCATTTTTCTGTATAAGAAAAGAGAAAGGGTGATGATTAGAGGGCTGTAAAGACAAGCAGCGTCTACTTGTCTGCACACATCATAGACTAACTCACAAATTTGCATGCCTTGGTCGTGGTACTGTATTGATTAGACATTATTCTAAAACAGCAGGTTGACAGAAAATCTACTATCCTTACATTACTTTTCTCTTTACCAGCACAAGCTAACTGTGCTTGATTAATAACAGCATACAGCTGTAGCTATAAAACATGCTTAATGTTAGGATTGCTTTTACCTGCTGTTTTATGTATATCATCACCATACACAGTATATGGCAGGCTTAACTGCAATCTAAAAAAAAGTAGTGGTAGTGGACACGAACAGCTGTGTAGCCCCCAGTCAATTGTAATTTCTTGGGCAAATATCACACAAGAGGTCGCTGCTGATTTCAATAAGTAACTCTAAGTTAGGGTAAGCGTGAACGCGCTTGAGTTCTGGGGAAAACTTTTCATATACCGATGGTTTTTGCATTGGAGACACCATGACTCTCGACACCGACAAAGAAAACTGTAAAAAATATGCTCCATTTTGCAAAACGCCACTCTCTCTTTGCAAAACAGGAGTAAAGTAGTTATCAAAATGCTACTTTGCTCCGTTTTGTCTAAGTCTAAACGTCTAAGTATGTATTTATAGACTTATTCCGCAACAGGCAGTGTGTACAGCCAGCTATAATCAAACACATAGGTTTGGATATGGTCTGAAGAGTCCAGATAGCAGCGCCATGTGTAAAAGAACATATGGATCATCCAGATAGTCTCCAACATTCCTGAACAATCTGGACATGACATCAAGAGTTTTATCACCAGCAAGAACAGGCAAGTTGCAGTTGAAGCATCAAGCTGTTTGCTCCCAGTGGGTTAAACATCCTATATGTTTTCTGGGAAAAAAGAAAGAGGCATCTTTGGGCATCATTATTGTGTACTTCCTTATGACTCAAACTCTTTAAACCATTATGGTAACCCTGTAAGGACATTCTATTGTTTTTTTAAACAAACCAAGTGGCACTGATAAGAAGTTCAGTTTTAACCAAATCTATTTATTTATGACATTACATAGATTTCCTAAGTATTAATGAAATGTGTGCTCAAAAAGAATGTGCCTTTGTACCAGTAAAGGTGATTTCGGTGCTCGGCAGGACCAGGGCTCACTCTAATTTAATAAGGACCAATTTTGAACTGTTGAACTAAAGGCTACTTTTTCTTATTCTTAGTGGCAGAAGTGGCACCCATGGGCCACATAGTGAAAACGTGGCATAGTTTTTACAGCTGTGTATGCATTATAGCAATGTTGGTTTTATAATTGTGTTTCTGACCTTGTCATTGTTTCTGTTATTTCGGCTTCACAAAGTGCACTTGATGCGAGATCACTTGTGACCAACTTTCCAATGTCGACTTAGTTTTAGTAGCTGTGAATGTGCAGGTAGAGTTGAAGAGATTAAGTACAAGTGCAGCAATTTGAAAAAAAAAGAATGCAGGTTAAAAGAAGTGTCATTGTGCTTTGAAAAATTATGTTCTAGACTGCATTAATCATTTGCTTTAAGAAGACACTTGTGACATGGTGATCAGACTATCACTGCCATAGTTTTTTTATTTCATAAATCCCTCTAACAATATACTTTTGAACATATTGTTTTAGTGTGTTGGCATGTAAAGTGATTATCTTCCAGTAGGTGTCACTCTAACCTATTCTCTTTAAAGCAGGCAGCAATACTGCAGATAAACCTGGCTGGGACTGTCTCAGGCTACGAGACGTTGGGTCACTCAGTCAATCAGTCATTTAGTCATTTAGTCATTGCTCTCTCCTCGCCACAGGAGAGTTCACCGGAGGTTCAGCCCTGCCAAACAGAGGAGTGTGAAACCTAGTCTGCCTGCTGCACTCAGGACTGCTGAACTCCAAGGCTCCGGGGAGGGAAAATGTTTTCTGCACACTGTTGAGAAAGCCCCTATTTCTGTGTTTGTCTGTGTGTGAAAGTACATGTTGTGTGCTACACTGCTTTGGCTGAGCATATAAGCCATTTTGAGATCAAGATCGTTAACACTCTTTGAAGGCTTTGGCATAGAGACCACAAAGCATTCAGTCCCAGTAAATGGAACAGTAGAGACATTCTTTTTGTAAAAACGGGAAGCATTTTTTGATTACTCAGGGTACAGAGGACTTGTTTTGTTCACCCTGTTTGAGCTGACCGAGGTGCATATAGGCCTATAGCACTTCAGAAACCAATGACAGGCTGTGTTCCAAGGACATAACCTTTACATTGTTTTGCTAAGAAGTCAAGTTGAAACTGTGGGCGTAATTCTCTATTTGTCTTTGGACCAACTTCCCCTGAACCTTGTCATGTGAAGTCTTGGGGGCACAGCTGCCTTTAGATACAACTCTTTTTTGAAGATGAAGTTGCCATTGACAATGTGTCGGGAACAGCTTGCATAACATTAACAGCCGGTGCAGCTTTACACGCAGGAATGCACATGTTCTGGACACGGAAGATATATACTATAATAATTGGTATACACATTCACTGCACATTAGGGAAAGGGTAATTTTTCCATATAATAGATGGTCTTGCTATTTTTTCCCACTTTTCTTTGAACCTTGGAAAACCACTATTTTCTATGATGCTTAGATCAGTCTGGAATGAAACTATATTCATTCTATAACAATATAGTTCAAAGGATTATGTGGTATTATAGGTATTCATCAATACAATCTGTCATAATGGTACACTTCGTACACTTGGTACACATGTTGCCCTTTAATTTTTTTTTTCCACATAATTATAATCATTAACCAACCAAAACAGTAAGTGACAGCAGTGCAAATAATAATCAACTCAAGCCATTAAACAAAGGATAGAGATTCTGATTGGCCTTGGACATTCTCAAGAACAGGTGTACAAGTAAATTTCAATGTCCTCAATAAAAGAATTGTTCCAAAACTGCCCACTAAACAAAGCAAAAAGGGACAAACCATATACAGTAGATGTAAATAACAGGTAGAACCATGTCATAAAATGATATTACATGACACATCTCACTTTAAACCTAGATTTGTCTTGAGTAAAAAGCTGCTTTGTTGTGAAAGCAGCCAGCCACTTTGTTGCTCGGGTTGCTGTGTAGACCAAACTCTCTTTTTTCCAGACTGTCACCAGGAGGCTGTATCTGCCCAGTTCTCCTGTAACATCATGTCAATGGTCAACCCTGAGGCGCTTTCAGAGAAAGGCAGATCTGCTGCAGACAAACAGCCCTACCAACGGACAGGGCGCTATTAGACATAAAAAGCCAAGACAGGACAATATGCTTGTTTCAAAACAGACTACAAGCACTAGTTGGTGTGACTTGTGTAATCGTTTATAGAAACATATAATAGTTAAAGCGGCATTTACTGTAAGTCTGAATCGAATTTGTGTCTACTCTGTGGCGGTACCTGGTAAACCACTGTTTTCACACATGCAGGAAAAAACAAGACAGTAGCTCAAGACAAACCAGCTTCAGCACAAAACACCATTTTCATTTTTTTATGCATCAACATGCCTGTTTTATATCAATACACAACATAAACTGTTATTGAGCTAATTATAAAGCATAGTGTCTGTCAAATATTTATTTCAATTAGCATTGATGCTTGCACATAAAAACTACTGTTTCACCAAAAATTCTAATTGTATGTTTAGTTGCATACTATCATTACATGAAGTTGCTTCGGTACAACTTTAAAACAAATCTAAATTATTAAACTAAATTGAAGACAATTAAAATGTCAGACTAATATTGATCCTTATATAAAATTTCAGAAGCCATCACATTTGGCAGCAGGACTTTCGTGGCTAAATATAAAAGTGTTTATTATAAGACTACTTTAAAAACATGTAGTCAGGACTAAATATGGTGTCTTATTCCTGAGGAAAAGAGCTTTCAAAAGGTACTGATGTCACCAATGACCTAAAAACATTTATAGCAGTGGGACAGCGAGGGGTGAAGCGTAACAAGGTCCGAATCAGCACTGGGACTATTTCTATTGTGAGTTCAGACACAGTAAAGCTGAAGGACTACAAGACCACTTATGCAACTGATATATATTTATGCACCGCTAAGCCACAACACAGCAACAGAAGACAATCAAACAGTGGTTATAATAGAATAGAGCTTTGTAATAAACAGTCTGGAAACATTATGCGCCGCTCATTTCATCTTTGTTCAGTAGGTAACCATTTTTTTAAAGCACATTAAAGCACAAACCGGTTGCACTCAATGACATAAACAGACTTTAACCAGCACAGACCGGCTGATTGCTCTTTACTGGACATTACAACGGTTTAACTCAGGCCATGTGTTTAAACAAATAAAGCCTCACATTGGGTGCACTCATCCAAACACAAACCACAGCTACAATGAAGGATAAATACATATTAAGGCTTGACAACTACTGCCATTTCATTCTGTCTTGTGTGCAAGCTGCACAATTTTGTTTATTAGTGCAAAGTTTAAAAAAAAAAAAACCCTGAAGACAAACGCACTGTTCCTTCTCATTTGTACCAAGAGAAAATCACAAGCTTTAAGACATTTTGAGAACGCCCCTGTGTTAATCAGCAATCTTTTTGTTCTCTTAAAGGGCTGGACGAAATATTTGTGTTGGGTTGTGCTGTACTGTGTAGCTGTTGTTGTTTAGCACTCATCATGTTATATCGAGTCTCTAATCTGAGTTGAAAAGGAGGCTTTAACCTAAATTGAAAAGCAGAGGCATATGGGTAGAGGAATGAGGACTATAGTCATACAGAACATACTAGATGCAAAATGGAGACTAAATGTTGTTTTTACATGTGTTATTTAACAGAGCAAAGTAATAAACAAACTTTCAGACCCGATTGAACTAGTCTTTTAGTAAAACATCATAAGCAACCACTTGATCACAGAAGCCCCTTGCGTCACATAAAACACGTTCGGTTGTGAAAAGTGAAATTAAACTTGAGTTATTTCCCACGCTGTTGAGAAGTCATTTATCAGGGCTACATCCTGCTTTTGGCTTGGTGCATACCTCACAGTTCAAGCCCGAGAGAGAACAAACAACTGCAGTTATCTGCTCAGAGAGAGGAACATGTTATCTACATTGGCGGTTTTTCAGGCGACGTTGGGAGAAAGAGTCTAACTGCTCTGGTCTGGCCACTTTATAGAATTTGACTGAAATGCCCAAGTGAGCTGCGACGGCCAGAACATTGTCAGTTTATATAGAATAAATCTGATATCTCTGATCACATCTGCAGGAAATAGGAAAATGATTCATTTTATTTGTCTCATTTAGGATTTTTCTAATTTACTCACTGTCCCCTGGAGATGCCCCTGGAGTGTTTTCTTTCCGCCGCACACAACAGTGGGGAACCTATGACTGGCAGCTCCTTATTCCCCGCTGACCTGCAAACAATAAAAAAATAAACATTGGGAGCCTATTTTATTATTGCTTCAATATTACAATGCTGCTTTTATTATTTCCTCAGCCATGTACCGAACAATATGTTGGTTTACTAATGGTACAGCCTCAGCAAAAAATCTGCATTTTCTTTGTTTGCTATTCTGCGATGGGCTACTGTTTGTGAGATGCACAAGTAAATAGTGTTGCAAAAATAATCTTGATTAAATCTTGTGACTGACACATTTTAATCCCAAGTACAACACATATGATATTTAAAGATGCAGGGTTTAAATAGAGGCTGTACACACCACTCTTGTTGATGCTTATATCAATGCAAAACTATACAGCACTATTTAACCACCATTTTTTGCAGCAGGTCCCTTTAGGAACATTCTAATAGTTTGGTTTTGTTGAGGAAGTAGCCTAGCGTGCATTACTTGGTGTTTTAATACTAAACAAATATAGTTCTGCTCACCCTTGTGGGCCTCCAAGACCTGATTTTATGCCTGTCCCGCAGTTACATCACCAGTTTAGACGAACAGTGGTCAGCTCTATATGAAGAGAGCGCCAGTACCGGGCCGTGTGACATACTTAAACTCAATGAGTAATTGCATAAGTCGTTGCAAAACCGTGTATAGCTCAAGATTGTTCTATAAAGCTTTTTGTCACTGGAAGACAGCCCTAACTTTGTGATGAAGTATTATTGTACACTCTGAGGTGGTTATTTTTCACAGGCAGCAGAATGGAAGCACTTCTACTATATTGCTTTTAAATTAATTTCAGGATTAGTCTGCAGTTACATGGTGGTGAAATTGCTTTGCTTTAATGCACTGCTGTAATAACCACCCCGCCCACGTGTTTGCGTCGACATGTTTAATTTCTTTTCGAGGCTGGTGTGCATATTGCTTTGAGAGCATTTTGGGGTCGCTCGTAAATGACAGATTACTCACATTTGTGTGAGCTTGTGTAATCCGATTCCGCTCCACTTCATTCTGTGTGCAAATCTCGTGTCGTCATCTGTGTAGCCGACTGTAGAAGCGCTTTAGCTCAACGCAGGCATGAGCAAGCGATCGCCGATTCAACCAATCACAGTCCACTGTGAACGTGCTTTTGAAACATGCGCAGCTGTACCGATAAGTACCCGATTTATATAGACTCAGATCATCAGATATCATCCTCGTACTCACTGTTATATGTTGATAAGACTGCAATATTAGACTCACTGAAGAATTATTGGCATCATCTTTCACATTTTAGCAGTGAATGTTATTACATTATTTTTGGTTTATGTAAGGTTACATTTATAACTTAGTGTAAGAGGATTATGCATCTGGGCGTATTATTTTATGTTTGTGGCAATAAATAAATTAATATACTAAAATATAACTATTGAATAAATCATTCATTAAATAGTCTTGATGAACTGATGAGGAAAAAAACCTTTTTCTGTATGATGCTGCAGTGGTTAAAAACTCTATTTGATCCCATCTAAATAATAAATATTGAATGAAAAACATACATTTTGAGTCTGTTTAGTTTAGGGCTACACAATATTTCACAAATGTATTGTTATTGCTATATCCACATCGCAGAGAAAGACTGGTATCCCAATAACGCTATACTCTTCCATTTTGTTTATTTGTTAATTCAATTAATACTAATTTAAATAGGATCCGTTAGGAATAAGAGATAATTGGATTATTTTATAATAGGCTAGACCTCCACTGTTTTATTTTTTCTTTATTATAGTCTTGACAACCAGTTGAGTATAAGCATTTATTAACTAGCTGCAGGTGATGTATTTGATTTGTGTGTGTTTAATAATGATAAAAATGCATTTGATTTATATTGTGCTTTCTTCCCTTCCTGAGAGACTCAAAGCACTCACATTATTCATTCACTCCACAGTCACACACTGGAGGTGGTAAGCTACATCTATAGCCACAGCTGCCCTGGAGCAGACTGACAGAGACTACGGCCTCTCCGACCATCACCGAACACACTCACACATTCATACAGTAGAGCAACATTCACACATGTATAAACCAGAGCGATGGCACTGGAGGCAAAGAGGATTAAGTGTCTTGCTCAAGGACACAACGACATAATGACCCAAAGAGAATTTGTTGTAGAATGTTGGTGCAAAAACACAGAATAAAGTTACAAAGATATTTAAAAAGCAACTTATATCTCACAATCAGCTAGTAGGTAAGTAAGCAGAAAAAATTTACAAAAAATTACAAAAAATGTACACATAAAAACTTAAGTAAGGTGCATTAACATACAGAATAGTGGAAATGCAGTGCAGTCCAGGAGGGACCACGTGACAGATGATGTGTGTGGGGTTATTGAGGGGAGGGGGGTCAGGAGATGAGGATGGGTTATTGTTCATTAATCCAGTTCATTAGTTTCATTCAAGCAAAAAAACATATTGTAGCCGTGGTTCCCCTCTTTCTTGGATAATTGAATAAAGTAGACTTGAGTGTATTCTTCCAGGGGGAGGTGCCAGACTCTGATGCGTCTCCTCCTCGCTGCGCATCGACTCCATCGTCACTCGACTCTCTCTCTCTCGCTCTCTCTCTCTCTCTCTCTCTCGCTCTCTCACTGTACACCAAACTGCGCTCTGACCACTGCAACTTTTGCAGAGACTCCTCACTCCTCAGACATGTCGCACAATAGCTGAAGTAAACCTGTCCCCTCGGCTCATCACTCGAGCCTCCGCAAACACAACACGGGTGGGATCTTAAAGACAGACAGAGCCTCTCCTCCTTTAGTGGCTTTCCTCGTATCGGACTGGACGTGAGCGCTTGGATATGAATTGCGAGCCTTTTTGTCACTAATAAACCGGGGCCAGTAATGCAGGAGATCGCGGCCACTCTCTCATCAGTGTTCCAAGATGGCAGGTTTTTATTGAGTTTTGAACAGCAATCTCGCTTTCTTTTCTGCCATGAATAACAGAAACCCTTGCACCGATGGCCCCTGTATACGAAGGTAAGACCACCCTCGCACTCGAACTACTGTTTTCCGTGCACTCGGGCTACTGTACCCATGCGAGACGATTCAATTGCGGCTGACAGATGAGTTGCAGCACCCTCTCCGTCTTTTCTATTAAAGCACCCATGTAATAACACTGTCTTCTTACACGTGTAGGCTAGACTTTCTGTTTCATTTCGGGGAGGCAGAGGCTTTGGGTCACAGTTTAACGACCTGAGTAAATGCCCGTGTCACGTCATGCTCCCAGACTGAGTGGTGTGTGCGTAAAACAGCCCCGAGAAAAGCTGCAAATGTTCCTGAATAAGGTCAAAGATTAGCCAGCGTTCTAAACACGGTGGTCCACGCGTTCACGCACACCTGGGAAATGCCATGTTCTGTGTTGTGTTTGTTTGTGGTTAAAATGATAGCTGTGTGTCTAAAAGAGCTAAGGGAGGGCGATGGAAGAAGGTCGGTGCCCGATCGAGTCCGAGCGTCGCCTTCATTCACTCTCGTTCGCGTATCGTTAGTGATTTCGCAGCACTGACTGACTTTACGTGTTTTAGTGTAGGTTTGCATTGAGAGGAAATGTTTATTTGTGTTTTAAAGCGAGGCATTCTCGCTGTTGTTGCTGCATTGTTGCTGTGACTAATCCAATTGTGGGAACGCTATAGCCTGCGTGTTACACTCCGGGTATTGGTGCTATACCGCTTTTCGTTCTGTAATGCACACACTCTAATGAGGTGTTTGTTTTTTATTAACGTGCACTGAATGGTAAAGATAGGATTTAGACTATATGTGGCACAATGCAAGCCCGGTGCCTCTGGATGGACCTATAGAAAAAGATGATAAAGTAGTGGCTGGTTTATTGGATGTACATTTTCATTTCCTTATCTGTCAGAAATCTGCTTTTAGAGTACAATTTGGCACGTTTGTTTGGGGTTAAGGGTAGGCTCGATAAAAGAAGAATATAGTTTATAATTTTGGTTAGCAGTTTTGCAAGTTTAAATGCAGCATTCACTCCTAACAATAAGCCTACATGTGGTAAATATTTTTGGACAGTCTATGCTATAGTCCCTCTGCTGGCGTTAAAAGGAACCATTACTTCAATTGACCCTTTTTAAATGACACTTGTTATTGATTTTTAGTTGATACTATACATAAGACTGATATCATTGCTAAAGGTTTCTTCTGTATATGATGCACGCTCCTACAGAAATATCTGTAGTGATTTTTCATCCGGGTGTTGTAGCTCAGAGGCATTGCCCAAGACTCCACCATTTCGACTTGAAAAGGAAAGTTGAAATGAGACTCTGATGCAAAAGGTAATTAGTGTAAATTACATTCCCTGGCTTTTTTCCTCCACCACAGAGGACGAGAAAGGGGAAGAGAAAGAGGCGGCAGGGGGAATTAATTACCTTGCCTGTCCTCCTCTGCGTTGGAGTGGGCTGTTAGACGGAGCAGTCGTGGAAAGGGCCAAAGTCTCCGATGGAAAATAGGTCTGGGGGGCCCTTGACTTGGAATGAGACTGGCCATTATGGTGATTATTCAGCCTTGACTATAGGGCAGCTAATAACGTAAACCTGTATGATTGACTACTTCCTCAGGTTAAAAGTTGTTTGGGGGAAACAGTTAATCAAAGGTGTTTACTTTGTTATTTAAGTCTGTCCTTTTTTATCGAACACTGAAAGTGATAGTCATCAATCCTTGTGTGTCCCTGTTTTTTTTTTTATTTGTGTTTCACGTGTCCTTCTGGGCCTCGGGTTAGCCCAAGGTAGAGGTCCGAACGCCATGGGAGCCCGCTCTCATAAGCTGGACTGACACCTTGATGGATGTCTGATGAGCCGAGCAGGTCCAGCCACCCCAGCTGTGGATAAGCTAATATTCAGACGCTGCCAAATCCTGCATTTTTCCCTTCTGCCTGGACAGGTTTTGTGGGGTGCTCATGCATGCTCATATGTCGCTATGGGTCTGTGTCAACTGTCCACAAGTGCCACTATCTGTTAGCAGAGCAGGCCAGGACAGCTATTTATTTGCTTCATATAAGGCCAGAGACAATTCATTGATCCCTACCTTGAATGATTGTAGTTTTATGATGACAATGTGGGGCAGAAGTTGGAAAAGCTTAAAGACTTTTGAAGGAAAGGTGCAAATGTCAGAATCTTTTCAGGTAATATATCTGAGGCAATCTGGAGAAATTTTTTGAGAGGTAGATGAAATCCGTTATTCAGTGATAGATCGACCAATGCATTTCAAAAGTCTTCCCTGGGGCATAATGAAACATGTGTCACAGGTGTCTCTAATAAGAAAACCCCGATTCTACTGAACCAGTTTTCCAGTCATGAAAAAAGCTGTTGATAACTGCTATTGAGAAAAAGTCAAATCTCCTGGCATTTTTTTCACAAGACTGACATTGCAATTAGAGAGTTAGGATGACACTATGTAACTTTTTACTATCAAATATCTCACTTCAATATATCTACTATGCAGTCACAAAGTCATTTTTATGGTTTCTGACGTGAAAGAAAGAAAGTTGATAGAAAATGGTCAGATGGTATCTCATGTGAGCATGTAGCTCACATCAACACAGCTCTCTGTAGCATAATATATAACATACGTTTTGACACATAGCAATAAAAACCCAGTAGTTGTCCTTAAGGAGCTAAACATTAAGTATTAGTGTTGCTATTACTTTTCGGTTTAATTGTAGCTGTTCTAGTCTGGAGTGTGTCCTGTACAATGTTCTCCAGAAAAGACTGGGAATAATAATAATAATAATAAGCTTCCATTTATATAGCGCCTTTCACAACACAAACAAAGCATTATTTGTTAATGTAACTTTGCATTGTTGAGGTATTTTGTGAAACGGGAACGGAAAAAGCGAAAAGGCGGTGCGCCCTCTGTAAAGGGAAGTTTCTCCTCTGAAGACAGGAGGAGTCAACAAAAGAGAAGGAATTTCTTTTATTTTTTTCTGGAAATTGCCTTCAACGCTTCCAATCTCCCTCCCTCTTTGTCTCAGGCTTGTTTGGAGCCGCTTGATTGATATCTTCCTCACAGGGCACGACCCAGGCTTAGAGTTCAAGGTTGCCGCTTTTTAAACTTTGATTAGAATTGCAGGAAGAACCCCGGGGGCCTTTGGGGGGCCACAGCAGGACCTCGCCCTGTTGCAGAGTCAAAGGGACAGGAGGAGGCTTTTTTCTTCCGGAGTGTTATGACAAGCAAGCCTTCACTATACACAACCCAGAAAGAAACAGGCCTACTGTGAGACTTTGCTAAAACTCTTAGCAAGAGATGGGATGAACGTGTAGTTTTTGAAAGAGAAAACTCATCACTCGGCAAATCCTCACAGATGCCACTCTGAATGTTTATATCTTGTTTTCGTTTTTTCACTCAGCACCTGTTTTGTTGTTTGTTGAACCGGTGCATCACCTTATGGCTTGTTTAGAAGACTCAGAAAAGATTTATGAAAATGGATAAGCTGTCTTTACAACTATTACTCCTGCATTATTCAAAGCTGTCGATCTGAAAAGGAAGTGGAATCTAGTATTTGGGGGATTCTTCACGGTATTGATTTTCTCTAGCATTTAGTAGAAGAAGAGGGCTTTGACGTACAATGTGAGTTTTATGTCGAAGGGGTTTTTGTGTGTGAAGAGAATCTGTGCACTCTCTGATGTGCTTAAATAGTTCACAGGTGCGAGCTGAGGCTTTTGGAAACAGATGGGGGGCTAGAAAAAAGGGAGCATCAGGCTGAACTGAAATGACAGGTTAGTGGAGGCCAGTCAAGAGGACAGGACAAGAGACCCAGTCCTAAATATGAGCAGAATACTTTTGAGTCATTTTAACTGAGCTGAACTTTTCATTTACTTGCAAAGAGGCAATTTGTAGTTTGCTGTATGCCCCTCTCAGAGAAACGATCGCGCAATTTGGGAGACAACATCAGTTGCTGACATTAGTAACTTTTTATCAGAGGGGAGAAGGGAGGCCGGGATGGAGCCTCGACCCTGTGGACTGCTTACACAAGGCATTTCCGTGTTGGTTGCCATGCATGTGTGAAAAGGCTCTTTCACTGCTGGCGCTGTTATGTGTCTGGTGTCAGCTTGTGTGAAACAGCTGTATCAGACTGCAAGCTCGGAGGAAACTGTTGTAATAGGCGTGCGGCTTTAGTTACAGCGCTCTCTGAAGCTTTTTATATACAAGCATTTAGGGGTGAAGATGTAAAGCATGCATTCATTTGAAAGCACTTCACAGTAACCACAGTAGTTTGTTTTCTGAAGGGATTGTCAGAGTATGGAAAGTATTATGTGTATTAGGATCAAAACAAATACATTCTGGAAAACCTGGAACCTTAGATGGTAGTTTTTCAGTCACGGAATTGACCTGGAAAGTGGTTAAAATGCAGAAATGTTATGGAAATAATGTGTTTTGTCCCTGGAGGACATTTAGTTTGAAATGGAAAAGCATTTTAGATAAAGAATGCAATATCATGTGTTTGACCCTAGTATGACCTTACAAAAACCCATTGGGAATTTGAAGTTCAGGTTTTTGACCCTCTGAGGCTGCTGTCATTTGTGGAGCAGAGTTTAAACCAAAGCAAAGCGGATTCGTCAGAGTAATTCTAGGTGTCTTAACGTGATAGAATTCTGGAATAAATTGTCACAAAAATGTCCTGGATAATTATTTCTTAAAAAGAGTGGGAACCCTGCCCTCTGAGATGTAAAACTCATGCTTGCTATAGGTAATGTTCACCTCCCTGTAGCATCTGTTAAACAGCACAACGCTATAAGTGTCTGTACCTTATAATGATACACTCGTTGCTTTGATCTGTTCAGAGCCACAGTTCAAACAAAGGTTCACATTTTACTGCTTCTTAACATAGCACCAAGTGAATAATGCCTCCTTTTGTTAACTTGAGCAATAATTACACAGAGATTCCTAGCACATAAAGGCCACTTTATGTGTTCGCGGTGTCAGGACTTTTGTATTAATGTGTGGATGATATTGTAGAGTGCAGCCTGTGCATCATCTGCGTTTGGCTCACATACCATTAATTGCATGCTCACTTCGCAATCTCTCATCATCCGCCAGTGACCCCTCTGATACCCGTCCTCCACCCGGCGCTTCACCGCCCCACCCCCACCTCTATCTCTTATCTGTCTCTCCATCCCGCTCTGTTTGTTGATAAGCCGAGAGGCCACTGGCCAGCACACATGGTGCCCATGTGACACTCCAGCAACAGCCTGACGGCCAGATTGAAAGCCCCATACATATACAGTATGTGTGTGTAATTGAAGTGCTCTGGCTACTGTTGCGTTTTTGTTCTCAAAACCCTGCACCTAAAACTGGCCCATCACTTTTCCCTCTGGCTGCCCAGTCCCCTCCCTAACCCTCCATATTACTCCTATGTCTTAATGCTATTGTTTGTGATCATTCCTCCCTCCGCTCCAGCTCATCTATGCCAGACTATTTGACATAGCGCACTCTGGACGAGGGCTACTGCTGTGGCTTCCTTTATCACCCCAGGCTCATTTGGCCTTTTAGCTTGTCACATGGCATATGCATTAAACCGCTAAATAAAGGTGAACAAAGCCTCTGATGTAAAGACGACAGATGATGTAACGGTTGGAGGCTGCTGGTAATATTACAGATGCCAACATCATGTAAAGATGCTGACTGGAACTTTGTGTGAACTGTTGGCATTTTTCAGTGGGGTCTGTATTGGAGCCTGCATTGATGATAGTTCTTAAAAGATGTATCCTCCACATAGCAATTAGTCTACCTCAATAAAGTGTTACTTATCTTTAAACTCTATTTAATGCAAGATAAATTAACCATCTCTTTGCTTTTTTATAAATCTTAAATGAATGACAAATGTCTGGAAGATTTTAATCAGGTTTTTCATAAGCTTCATATTCCCTTTTATATTTACAGGGAGAGGTTAACAGAGGAGTGTTTACAGACTGATATTAATATGAGCAGACTGAATAAAGGCAGGCTGAGTTGGACAGCAAGATCAGGGCACAGAGGCTTTTACAGACACACCTCTCCAATGGGCTCTGCAATGCCCAACTGGCCAATGTGGATTAAAAGTGGCACTGCCAGGCCGGTGTCCACTGCTGGCTCTGTCCCTCCCTGGTCGTGGAAGGGAAGTGGAGCGATGGGTGGCCGCTGGCGGACTCTTCACAGATGGCTGCAGGTACAGGGCCACGCTTGGCTGAAAACCAAAGGACTTCAAAGCTCATATGAGCACCCAAGCCCATTTCTGCCCAGAGCCAGGCAGCGAAAACACACAGTCCAAAGAAAGGAGGCAGTGATCAGACTATAGTCAAATCAGTCAACAGGCACATGAAAATGAGCAGTTTGCGTCCTTCTTCCGTCACTTTTGTTTTGTGCTATTGTGTTCTATCACAAAGGCTCCTCATTGTCTCCTGCATGTTATCATTTTCTGACTATCTCCTTCTGTAAACATGATGTGTTTTTCTCATTATTTTGAAACTTGTCAAAAGCAGACAAAGCAAGCCAAAAATGTAAATAAAATCCATTTGGCAGTGAATGCAACAGAATCAAGAGTAGCTAGCTAATGCATAAATGAGCAGATTACATCCAAGTAAAATTAAACCTACACTCTCATCTATCCACTTTTAGAGAGTATACATGGCACACTACAGTCAGCTTTAGCTAACTCAACCATTTAGCTCAGACATTTACATCCATAGCACACAAATCTTTTTTTTATTTTGTCCCAAAGTTTATGCAGCATTCTGGAAAATACAGCAAAGTGTGTTCCCGAATACAAAGATAAACAAGCTGCACACTTTTTAGATCCACTTCTCACTTCAAAGCCTCGAGCGCATCATGGCCAGCTCGCAGCTCTGCCCGGCAGCCTTTTGAACTGACCCCTCCATTCAGCATGAGAGCGCGCGCCAGGCAGAAAGAAGACGTGACAGAGATTGAAAAAGTAATGCAGAAACAGAAGGCGCTCAGAGAGATGAATACCCTTTTTGCAGGGGGCCCATACAGGCCTCCGGGGCACTGGCAGAGGTCACAGGGTGCTTGGGGTTTTTTGGCAGTTGGCTGGGGTAGGGGGGTTTTAAGAAGGATCTGGTGAGTTTAAGAGGTATGGGGGTCGTAGTAGAGCTCAACCTTTAGCGTGTGTTCTTTTTACAAATGGGATGGATGTGTGTTGTTCACTCAGGCGCCGTTCTGTTTCCTGACTTAGCCCCGCAACTGCTAATGCACAAACACTCACATCACTTTTAGTCAAGCAGTCCCAGAAAAAGGCCAAAATCTGACCTTTGATACTATGAATACATATGCTCTTTCCTCCACTGTGCTCCGGTGCACCCAGCTGCCTGTACCTTATTAGGCCTTGACAGTGCATGACTTACATATGTCTAAATGCACGAAACCTAAATACATTTCAGTCTAGTGTTACATTAATGGATCTGGCTTTGAGCCTCGGAGCATTACTTTAGCCCGGACAAATAAATGGCTCACCAAGCTCCTGGTATATTTGATTTTACTTTCAATAAAGCATGTAACAGTGTGATGAATCATTATTTACTGATGTCCCACTGCTCATCTTTTCCATCTGCTAAAAGCGCTCTCTGCTGCGATAGAGCTGGGAGTTCATGATAAACACACCAAATGACAGAAACAGAGGCAAAATGGCAACATATGAGACGGATGCTTTTCCATATAATTACAGCTACAGATACAATGGTTGAATGGCAAACTTAATCTTCCGTTCTTATATGTTATGCAAGACGGTTCTTATGTGAACTTGTTATACTTGCCGCTCTGAACGTGGGTGGTTAAGTGATGGTCAGAATAGCCTTTTCCTGTCGGGGTTTGGTTATTTGAGATTGTGAGGACACCATGATTTTCACACTGAATCAGACGGAGAGGGCTGACTTGGCCAGCCATATTTATTACCTCAACTCTGTGGCCAGAAGGACTGCACAGCCCAGTTTATGACACACTGTCATCTGGATTAGGGACACATATGCCTCGCTAAATTAGTACGTGAGCACGTGTTTGTGCTTGTTGTAATTGTTCAAAAGCTCCTTGAATAGATAGCAAGAAAAGAGGAAGAAAAAAAAGGTGGTGCCAAAGAAAACTACTGTAAAATCAATCAAAGATATGAAAACTATTTAGGTTTGCATATGGATGCGTCACCTGCAGGAGAGCATGTGGAAGCATTTTTAGAGGGTGAAAAAAGCATCCGTAGTTTAAATTAGTCTGAAGAGCAGCTTCACACTCCCCACGGAAATATCACACAGTGTCGTCACCCGGGGGGCATTCGCGCCATCGGTAGCTTATATTTGAGAGCAAGTGAAGTACACTAAGAAAGACAGGGCAGCAGAAGGCCAGCCACAGGTGGGGTCTAAGCATCGACAGGACAAAGGACCCAGCTCATGTGAAAGCTGTTGTGAAAATAGAGAATAGCGCCACAAAGCTTGGCTTCTAATGATTCATAACAAAACATAACAAAATATTCATAATTTTTCTGGAAGTCCATCTGGAGATTATTAGTCTATTTCATTTTGAGATGAAAAACTTGCCAACTGTGATTACCACTTTCTTCCTGCTGCTAGCTTTAAAGAGCAACTATCATAACTACCTTTAGCATATTACCACAACGGCTTTTCACAACAGCCATTTCTGTATGTTATTGTTGTTAGCATTACTAGCTAGAGGCGTACATTGTTACAAAACAATATTTTGTACCAGTCCTGGAGTCTGATACATACTATTGATTCTCTAACATTGTCTTTCTTTGGGGTTGTTTGTGTTCTTCTTCTGTAGAAATAGGAAGTTGTGGGCCTGCTTGTTGGTAGTTGGTGGTGCCCTGCACATGTGCCTATTCAGGTTGGACTGGTTCCTCTGTCATTAAGGCTTATGGCTGGGTTTTTAAAGTTAAATAATCCCCATCTGGGTGTATGTATGCATATGCTTAGGCACGTTACGGAGTGGATATGTTAGAAATGTTTTTACAGTATGAGGTCAAAATGTTGACAGATAGTTCTGGAAGTTACAAGACAAGACATCAATTTTTGTAAAGCCCAATATCCCAACAACAGGCGCCTCAAAGGGCTTAACAGACTGCACCGGACAACACCCCCTGTCCTTAGACCCTCCAGGAAAAAATAAATAAATAACTCAGGGACAACGACAGCAGGAGGGATCCTCTCCCTGGACAGACGGGCCGTGCAATGGAGGTTAAAAATAAAATAAAAATATACATAATAACAAGTATATTTACAGAACCAATAATTATATTGGCAGATAGGACACATACATGGGAAAAAGGCACTAACATATTTCTGTGACTGCCCACTTTGTGCCGGAATAAAGTTTTTGTGCATTCCAGCTGGAAGTGAATGCAATATAAGACTTTGATAATTACAGTATATTTGTGTAGTGCACACCCTAAACCAATGCTGCGGGACAGTGTAGAGTGGCAGAGTGTAGAAAATATCATCTCCTTAATGCAGTATCCATTCCAGCAAAATATAGCTCAAGCTGACATGAACCTTTCTCGTTAGATCTTCAGCCAACTGTTTTTAACACTGCTCAACAGTTTCAAGTAACTGTAATTACCAATAGCTGTGGTTCTCAACTGCCGTCTTGGTACAAATTGATTGCTGTAAAAAAAGCATTATTTTATTAAGAACATGCCCCTGACCCACTTTTGTGCCGCGACCCACCAGTTGAGAAATGGGACCTTGCGCTGCTAATTATAATCACTGTCATATAATAAGTGACATAACTTTAGATTATAATTGGTACAGTTTAACTGATTAGATTATAATGTGCGGTTTTTGTTTTTAGGCTATTTCCTCAAAAATGCAAAAAAGAACTCTAGCATTTTAACTGCAAATATATTCTGGCTAAATTGACAGTAATATTTATTTTTATAGTGATGATCTGGTTGTGAAACTAATGCCACATCCTTGAAGGGAGTTTTAATATTTTTTATGTACGCTGACAAATTCATTTTGTTCATATTTCACTTTGTATTATCTTTGCATTTAACTCTTTGTCATATTGAGTTGCTATAATTCTATTACCCCTCTGTAGATAAAAGTGCACAGTGCTCTGCCATCAGAAGCCATAGCACGTTGCCCTCTCACAAATCAATTTACCACTGCACACTTTTTTCTCTTCACCATTGTGCCTGTTCGCCTGTCCTCCCCTAATTTGCTCTCCCTCCAGTCGTCATATGTTGATCTCATTATCGTACACAGTGTCCGGCTGTCACTAATGACATAGGAGGAAGTGTGGGGTAGCGAGGCGTTTCTACTGCGCGTAAATGATAAGCGTTACAGAGAGAGAGCCCCGGCTGCTTATCAGGTGTAAGTGTGTTATATAGTCCCTGCTTGGCCTGTTGAGGTGTATTCAAAGCAGTGCGGTCCAATGCACGCAGTCGAGCTTCACGTTTACAGGTGCCACGCTTTGTAGCTTCCTTCCTCTTGTTTATTCTGCCTCACCGCAGGATTTTGCACCAAACAAGTTTCTTCTTTTGTTCTACTTTCAATATTTTACTTACTGCTGCAGCATTTATGCTTTCTGTCCCCCATCCCCTCCCTCCTTCTCTCTATTCTTCTGGGCAGGAAGTTGGGTTTCGTCCTTTGTACACTTGCAACACTCGTGATTTGATTAATAAGAAATCTAGCTCGAGCAGGGCCACCCCTCCTTCCTCATCCCCAGTTCTTTTTTCCACCCTTTAGTGCGGTTCAGTGCCTGGTTAGGCAGACCAGGCAGTATAAACAACCCCAGTGTTTTTCTCACACCAGACGTTTTATGACCATGCTTAACACCTTGGATGGCTGTCGTCTTATCTCCTGACAGTTAACTTGGGGAAGAAGCACATTTACTTGCGATTAGAAAGCGCAGCATCATATGTTATCTTGAGTAGCAAAGTTTTCTGGAATTATGTTTCAACTGTTAAATGTGGGTGTGTAGTAGTGTACAGCTTCTAACGTGTGTTTATAAGTGCTGACCAAACATGTTATCTCACAGCTAACACAACAGGCTGTATCTTTGGCTGTTGGCTTCCTGGAAAGAGTTGGGAGTGTCACATTTACAGCAGGAGTGTTGCTAATTTATAAGCCATGAAGGTCTGCATGTGTGCATATGAAACAGCATTATTATTTGCCCATTAGGCCACCCATATGCTACATGGCTGTTTGTCCTTTTTGTGTGCAATCTGGAAGTCGGTCGGTGAAGCACTTGAGCATGTAGGCTGATGGAGCGGCAGCCTGCGTGACAGTATCTCCCCCTGAGCCTGTCTGGTGCATTATTCTATAAATAAGCAGGAATGAGAGAGCTAAAAAAGCAAGGCAGGGTGGTCAATAGTGGCTGAGGGTGAGCGATAGAAAGAGGCAGTGCAGTGACATGCTGCAGCTCCCCACAGAGGGCACAGCACAGGCAGGAGGCACAGGCCTGTTATGTATGGACAATATGTTCTCCTTCACTAGTGTCTCAGCTCCTAACCTCACAACCACAAATGCATTCCTCCAGTGGACGTAGGAGCCGTGGTGCCTTTGTGTTTGTGGCAAAAAAAATAAGGAATGAGCAGTTCTACAGAGATGAATAGTTGAATGTACAGTATGGGAAGGGGATGGGGGGATGGGGGGGTGATCTATTGTGCTGCTTTTATCATTCATCGGCCTTTTGAACATGGAAAGGCATGTGCTTGACTGTGCTCGCCTCTGTCTTCATCACCTGCTGGAATATGCTTTTTGTAAAATAAATTGTGTTTATATGTCCAATATAGTATTTACAATATAGTATTATCAGCACATGCATATTAATATGTGATATTGAACATTTAAGTTTTATTAGAAAGTATGATTCAGTTTAGTTATTAGTTCTTAGTAGGCTTCAGTTTTTACGTAGACCATGGAAAGAAAGATTTTAGGATTATTCAATGGCCCCCTTGTGAAACTATTAATGAATGGTTCTTAAAAGTAGAGTCTTGTTGGAAATTATATAAAGCCTTTACAATGTAGTTTCAGTGATATTACTGAAAAAATCTAAAAACTTCAGACCCACACACTCTAAGAAGAACTTTTAAAACGTGTTCTTTTAGAAGCCAGCCCTGTTTCGAGATGCTTGAAATGGCCTATGGTTTTTGCCTCACTTTGTTCTATGTGAGGGTGTTGAGAAACTGCAGCAAAGGGTGAGATAATGCTTTGTCTAGACAGTCTGAAGTCATTTCATTAGCTGGTGATTTGGCTTACCCCCTGTGCCCCGCTGTCCCACAGACACTGGGCTGTCCAGTTTAAAGACATGGGTCATCGTAGTGTCTCCAACGCTGTCTGGAGACATATAGTCTCAGAAAGAAGTCCAAATATAACTAGGCTAAGGGACATCGACCAGGCAGAGCCGCTGTCTCGCTGTGGTCTCCTAGGTGACGACTGGGGTCTTGGCCATGTTTCCATCCACTTTAGCTAAAGAGACTGGATATTGATATAAACTCAAAGACCAAGACAGTAAGGGCCTCATTTTGTTTTCATAACTGGTGATAATAAATTGCCAAAAAGTATTTAATTTCTTTTATCTCAACATTACCACATTTAAAATTATGATTTTGTGAAGCGCTGAACTTTGGAAAACAGGCGTGGGTGCATTGAATGATCGGCAGGTTTTGTATTAAAAGACTATTTGTAATTACAAAAGACTACTTGGCAGGTTTTGGGGTGTCTAAAGGCGTTCTCATCAATACTCTCTGTCATGTTGTCAGCAGAGAATAAATGACGGGTTTAATAAAAGAGAGTAAACAGAAGCAGGTCACAGGCGAGAATGTGAGGGCCACTCGTCACCCTACGCTCTACCTTCTATTCTTCCCTCCCTTTCAGCCTGTCTCTCACCCTCGCACGGCATGCACAAAATGTCCCAGATCCTCCCGAAAAAGAAGATTAACAAACCCCTGACAGAGAAGTAATCTCTCTGAAAACACAGACTATTACCGTTTCAACATGCAGCCTCTAAACAGTGGAAAATGCTGCTCTGGTATGCTTAATTGCAGCATGTAGGACCCACACACAGGGTTTCTTTAGGTATGCTCCTAAGCATTCTGACGTTATAAATTAAAAAAAAACAATGGCTTTTAGAGTTTTGAACTTGGCATAGAGTTAAAAAATTCAAATAAACTTCAAGAGAACCTTTTCAAGGGAAAGGTTTTCTTTTTTTACTCAGCACAACAACAGAGGCTTTGGCTGTTCAGATTGCAGATCATAAATATGCTCAACTACAGTTTGGAGTGATTCATGAGCAGTAGAGTCGCTCTGCCAGTGAAGTATAATTTGGTCACATTGTTGCCTGTGTATGCTGCCATGAGATAACATTCCAGACGCTTGACCTCTTACTGTTGATTCATCTAATTACTTATCTGCCTTCGACACCGGCCTGTGAAATGTGCTATTGTTGGTGCGGCTTAGTTTGGCAACACACAACCATGTGTTTCCTAACAAGCCAGGTCTGAATATCTCAAACATTTCTTTGCATTTTTGGTAGTTAGATTTCAGATGTTTGGCCTTCGGGCTCGGTGCACCACGCAGGCAATGTCGAGCAAACTCCTCGGCCAAAGGAGGAGTCAGTGAGGACCGATGCTAATGCAAAGAGCAGTGAGGTTGGATCTGGCCTTGTAAAACCCCTGTGCTATCCATAATCATGCTGGCAGATATGTAATGCTGGAATTTTCCATATAAGGAACTGGCCGCCTTTTTTTCTGTCCGTTTATCTCAGTCTGTCAGTCAGATTGAGGACACACTCGTATTACTACCTTAGACTGACTATAATCGGAGCTTTAAAATGCATTTACATGCAATAACATTTTACGCTGTTGAGTCGAACTTAGCGATATGAGCATGCTCCAGTGTACAGCAGCATGGCTTAACATTTGTAAAGAAATGAGGAAAAAAACATGGAGACCAATTTTTATAAATTTTCTGATGTTTGTTAGCAGTGTTGGTCTCTCACTTAAAATGTTAACAACAATAAAGGTAGTCTGTCATAGCTTATGACACATTCATGTGCTTCTTGGAACGCACAGTTGCCGGTTTATGAATGCATTTGTCTGACTTTTTTAATTATCTCATCAACTTGGAAAGTCGGAAACGTTGATAATCATAAATATATCAATGATTATGTGGTAAAGTATCCCAGTTTATTTGTGTTACAATTCACAGTTACCATTAGTGCCTCTTATCAACAAACAACTATTGCAGCCTGAGTGGAGCACTGTGGACTCAATAGTTTGATTATTTCCCCTGCACCTAAACTTGGACAAAGACAAAAGTCCAGTTAGACGGCCTAAAGGAGCTATGAGCGTAGTCTGACTAAGCTGTGCATGCATACGTACTGAATGAGGCCTGCTAATGCTAATTCAGAGCAGCCTATCCATAATCTTGCTGGCAGATATGGAATGCTGGAATTTTCCATACAAGGAACAGACAGGCTCTCTTTCTGTCCATCCATCTCAGTGTCCATCAGTCCCTGTGATTATCCCGTCAGTCTCCCAGTCACACGCTGTTGATGCAGCTATGTGACGAAACCCATCATTCAAATTATTTTTAGGGTAAAGTCCAGGCACAGGAATTGGTAATCCAAGGAGTGACATCTGGCCTTGAGGGCTTATGTGATTAGCAGTGAGCCTTGCCCCTAATAGCCACGCGGACGTTCTTCATTACCTCTCTGAAACTGCCAGGGCTAGTCTTGATCGAACCAAGCATTAGCACATAGAATGCAAAACGGAGACCATAATTGTGCAGGAGTAAGCATAGGAGTGGCATTGTACGTCAGCCACAGTCATGGCAAGTTCATAGTAAGCCTTTTAATGTGCAATGCAGCGCCAATCCTGCAGAATTAGGGCTAAGACCAGATGACCATGGAGATAACGCTACACAGGGCCAAAGGAGAGACTAAAATAAATGTTAAAAACGGAAAGAGTAAGAGAGGTCAGGGAGTTAAAAAACAAACCAAGCGGAGTATAGTGGAAGGCTGCCAGCTTCCTACTGAATTAATCATCATCACCACTCAAAGGGCTAATAATGACAAAGTGACCAGGCATGTCCCCTCCCTCTCTATGGTGCTTTTGCACAGAATACTGGCCACAATTGTTGAAGTTCTCCCATCTTGAAGGGTAAATGGTCCTTTAATCATCTTTGAAAAGAACAGAAGTTCTCAGCTTTAAATACATAAAAGCGGCACATTTTGTAGCTGCCAAAACACTTCAAGGGCTGTTTGTATGCTCGGGTTTTGCCAGTGTTTTGTTGCACAGTAACTATAACATTCTTTAAATTACTCCAGTTCACGATCAGTGAGGCCTAATTGTGTGTGTGTGGGCATTGGCGAAACCAGGTGGTAGCTTTTAGTTTGTTAGTAGTAAACCCATTTTGGCTTTACAGAAAACAGTTTAAACATACAATTAGTATACGTCTCATGTAATCTGCTTTGTGCTGTAATAATCATTTCAATGCTATAAACAAGTGTGTTTGCAAAGAGAGAGATAAAGAAAGGGACTATTTTGGGCCGTTGTTTGCTCGGAGAAGCTGTTGCTTATTCTGAGGCAGCTTGTTCCCAGGAGTTCAACACAGCCTTGCTGCAGTTTTGCTTTTGTTTTGTTGTCTTCAGGATTTGTGGTTGAGAGGGAGTTCACTGCCCCTCTGCTGTTCTCATCGTTAGTTGAGTGAAATTTCTTTCCAGCACCTTCCCCAAAGTGAGTAATTGTGTACCAATAAATGCAAGGGCAGGGTTGTGTAGAGGGGAAGGAAATTGCAATCATTCTTTTAGATTTTTTGTGGCGCTGTTTTTGTGTTGTCCTACTGTCTCTGTGGAGTGTTTTCCGTGAATCCGTGTTCTGTTAGGATTCATTCAGCCTATGTACTTTAGGGAAGATGGGAACAGTAGAGAAATGGCATTTCCTGTAAATCTACATAAGCACCACTCAGTCTGGAAAACATCTTCTTACATAACAGCATTAAATCGTAAATTGTCATTGCGCAATAGTTTTACATCACTGAAGGACATCAATGTAAATTTAGAAAATATTCGACGGTGTTTTTGTTGAATGCTTGTTTGCTTGTAATGTTAAGGAGTTCAAGAGGTTAACAACCCATGCTGTCTTTATTTAAAGCTTCTGGCTACCACTCGTGTTTCAGACTCTCAAATTCCTAACCTCTCACTTTCATTTCTGTTCCACGCCCCTCCCCTCTGCCCTCCTTGTCACAGGTATGGCCTCGCAAGTGCAAGTCTTTTCCCCTCACACTCTCCAGTCAAGTGCCTTCTTTAGCGTAAAGAAACTGAAGGTGGAGCAAAGTTGTAACTGGGATATGACAGGGTACGGCACACACAGCAAAGTCTACAGCCACAACAGCAGCAAGAACGTGTCGGCCGCCAGTGGCCCCCTCGGTATCAACGGCTCCACTCTGCCCTACGAACAGGCGCTCATCTTTCCTGCCAGTGCGGGCCACATTGTGGTCGCCTCAGCCAGCAGCACTTCGGGGGCTGTGGGCTCTCTCCTGGGCAGTGCGTGTGGAGGTAGCAGCAGCAACAGCAGCGGTGGTGGAGGTGGCAGCGCAGTTCACAACCTGACGCGCCGTAGCACTGTCAGTCTCCTAGACACCTACCAGCGATGTGGGCTTAAACGCAAGAGTGAGGAGCTTGACAACAACAGCAGCGTGCAGATCATTGAGGAGCACGGTCCATCAATGATACATAACGGAGCAGCCAGTGGAGCCACAGTGGCTACAGTAGCCACTGCCACCTCCACGGCCACGTCCAAGAACAGTGGCTCCAACAGTGAAGGAGATTACCAGCTAGTGCAGCATGAGGTGCTTTGTTCTATGACCAACACCTATGAAGTGTTGGAATTCTTGGGGCGGGGGACGTTCGGACAGGTGGTTAAATGTTGGAAGAGGGGCACCAACGAGATAGTAGCAATCAAGATCTTGAAAAACCATCCATCGTATGCACGGCAAGGCCAGATCGAGGTCAGCATCCTGGCTCGTCTCAGCACGGAGAGCGCAGATGACTACAACTTTGTGAGGGCCTATGAGTGCTTCCAGCACAAGAACCACACGTGCCTGGTATTTGAGATGCTGGAGCAGAACCTGTATGACTTCCTCAAACAGAACAAGTTCAGCCCGTTGCCGCTGAAATACATCAGGCCCGTGCTACAGCAGGTGGCCACAGCGCTGATGAAACTCAAGAGCCTGGGACTCATACACGCTGATCTAAAACCAGAAAACATCATGCTGGTGGACCCATCTCGACAGCCCTACAGGGTTAAGGTCATTGACTTTGGCTCAGCCAGCCATGTGTCCAAAGCAGTCTGCTCTACCTATCTACAGTCCAGATATTACAGGTAAGAGCTCAAAAGTTATCACATCAAAAGTTATCACAAAAATGTATAGGAACTGTGTTCCTATACATTTTTTTTACACAGGGAGCAGTGAATTTGATTGACGTTTGGGCCTGATTTTACACAGAACATTTGTTCTACTTTGGGCACTCTTGGTCTATTTGTTACTCTAGAATACGTCTACACTTTAATTAAGATAGATTACAAAATCTTGATTCTAATTGTCAGTGATGAGTTTACCAATGAGGGGCAGCATGCCCAAAGGCTGGTATCCACTCCTCTTCTCCTAATGCCACGGACCCTCAGCCCCCCATCACAGACTGGCTCCCATTTCCCTCGGGGATATAGATGAGGGGTCAGCTTGAGTTCTCCTGTAATATGTGCCTGTAATCCACACCAGCGGGACCGGCATTAGAACCAGATGACTTTCTGGGAAGGTTTTACCCCCTTATATTTCTTAAACAGTCTTATTTAGCCCATAGCAAACAGCAGAGGCTGCGTTCTGGCTAAAACTGTGCAAGGACTCAAACGTAGTCTTGTCTGCACAGAGAAAACCTTTGTTTAGGATCCGGGCCTGATGCCGGAGCAGAACAGGTGTGTGTCAGGACACTGCACACAACTGTACACATGCCAGGTGCTGCTGTGCAACTGTGCATACTGTGAAAGCACAGCAGTCATCATTTAGTAAAATCTGTTGATAGAAAAGCTGATACTCATACTGTCATAACTAACTAACTGCTTATAGTTTTTATTGACTTTAAGCATGAAAGAAAAAAAGCTGATTTTGAAACTACTCATAAAAGTGTTTTTTAACTGGTATTTAGCTTCTTTGGTTTTTGAATTACATCTCACTAAAATTCTATGTTGAAAGATCCCTGTGTAGCAATCAGCTTGTATGTGTCAGAGGGGAAGTGCTGTTAAATCAGTTTAAATAGCTCATCCTGAAGTAAACAGCAGCGGTCATCTGTTGTTGCTCCTGGGCTGTAGGTCAACAAGTAGGCCATAAAGTGTTCCTGTTTGTTTTCTGGTGAAGGGACAAGTGGAGAGATCATCCCTTCATTTCCTCTTGGCAGCAGAGGAAGGAGGGGGAAAAAAGGACGACATTGACCAGAAAATTAACCATGAGCTACAGTAGACTAAAGCTGAGACTTTTGTGACCCCGGTTTGCCATTGGGAGTGGTGTGTGTGTGTGTGTTTGTGTTTGTGTGTGTGCGGGTCATGTTCTTTACAAGGACCTATTGTAAGAAATGAAGCAAGCTTTATACAAACCAGTTCAAAGCGTGATCTCATAGGGGATGAGCACTATTGGTGTCTGAGAATTGAATGCCGTTTGGGCAGCAAACAAACTCGTGCTGTGGTTCATGAGGAGTTCAAAAGCTTAGATGAGAAATTCAAACTGTCTTTGATGATTTCAAAGGAATAGTTCTAGTTTATGATGGATAATGTGTACAGGTGGGATTTGGCGAGCTGTTTTTACATTAAAACTTCAATCTTGTTATCTTTGTATTTAGTGTACCTACATAGCCACCATATGATCCATACCCCTATCATCACTTACCCGGCCTGCAATAACATAGCCCACACACACAGCAGTTTTGGATGTCCCTGATATGCAGTTGACGTATGTGCTGAAAGAGTCTTGCAAATGAGTTATGGATTTTCCACAAGGTTGACTCATGCAAATAAAACACCCGCAGCATTGAAGGCAAACAAGTGATGTGCGTTTGCAGGAGCAGCAAGGGGCGCCCTCTCAACTTTGATTGCTCATCCTGTCAATACCATTTTTGGACTACATTTTAGCAAACATGAAGGCTTACTAAGAACATGACCTCACGTTACCTGTTGAATCCTGCAAGTGTTTGTCTGCCATGTACCTAATTATACTGTCACATTTGTGTCAGGATTACAGCAAACCTGGGATCTAGCTATGGTCCTGCTTTATTTAACATCCTCTGTACAGCTTCTCTTCTATTCTTTAATGCACTCCTCCAACCCCACCATATTGCCTATAGGTAATGATGTAACAGGTAAGCCGGATAGTCAAGCTTACCTTGTGCCAGATAAAAGGATTATGGTCTTGTCCCACTTGGGCATATTTGTCCTATTTATCTCATCAGGTAAAGGCCATGAAACAAGGTGAATGAGATGGCCATTTTAGAAGATAAAAGTGTTTTTAGTAATTGAGTTTAGTGTTTCAAAGTTGTAATTAGTTGTGCTATAATTAGATAACTGCTTATTTGTCCTCACCCTTAGATGGTTTTAATATAGACATTTGTGTAAACTTCCTACCCGTTTCATAATTTTTAGTGACCACTAGCATTATGTTGCAATGACCCAGTAAGGATTTTCTTCATGTTAAGTAATGGAAAAATAAACATCCACCACAACAATGACAAAAGATTTCCAGCTTTCAAAATGGTCTGGTTTTGTTCTATTTAAAATCCACTTCAGTATCTTGTTTTTTATCTTAGTTGAATCAATGACGTTCCAGCTGGCTCCGAGAAACCTATTGGCTGCTGGCTACACACAGCAAGTTTTTATCTGTGCTTCAGAAAGTATGGTTGGACATGATATTCTTAGGATTATAATTATTAATTATTCTAAAAATTATTGTCTTTTTGAGCAGTACAACAGCTGTTAGCAGCAGCGTGGTTCACAGCACCCCTATTGGCGTGGCAGCGTTCTCTAATCAGCTGAGCGTATCTGTGTGAACCCACATCATATGTTAATGCTACTGGCCAATGTTTATCATTTTGGTCATATAAATATCACATAAAGTCTGCCTAAACATGAAACTACATTGCCTGCACATGATTATATTCCTCTGTATGTACTGTACAACATTGCCCCCATTTGTTATAAGTATAGTGCATCAGTAACATAATCTTTTGTAGGTGTAATGACAATGTCAGACAGAAAGGAATGTGTTTGTTGGTGTTTTACGCACTATCAGTGTCATCAGTGAAAGCAAAAGGCCCCTGACAAAGACTTTCCAAAAGCTTGTATTACGGAACTCCCCCTTATGTATTTTCAATGTGTTTTTGGCTGATATATTTATTCATAGTGGCAGTATAGATGGCTGGAACTGATGCTGCAGTAGGATCCCTGACACCCCTGGGCCTTAATAACTGATGAAATATGTATCCGTCTGCATTCGAGGTTGGAACCGGCTGTAAGGCGAGCTCCTATTCCCCCTTTCTATCTGTCTCCTCTATCTGTTGTTAGCTACAATGCGCGACCGGACGGACAGGCCAGGCGTTCCAGCACATTTACCCTGCCTTCGTGCAAAACATCAAGAGGTGTTTTAATGAATGAGGTTGCTATTAGTTACTGTTCTGTGAAGTGTGTGTTAAATTGCATGTGCCAGCGAGAGCGAGAGCGAGGAGAAGGATCGGGTTGCTACAAAAGACAAGATGAATTAGAGAAGGATGGGAAGGCCGATTTGCACAGGTGTTGTCCGTTCTCAAGGAAAGGAGAAAGAAAAAGGGGGTGCATGTACGTGGAGGTGTGGCAGCACAGAGAAGAAAGTATACTATGTTTTGAATTCTTAACTTCAAAAGCAGTGTTCATTCCCCCAAACAATGACAGATTATTAGTAATGTAGATGAGCTTTTATTAGGTCGAGCCTGACTGGGTAGTTGCTTACTTATGCTTTCTTGGTTTGTTTAGCATATATTTCAGACTTAAAGTCCAAGGCTACTATGTTTGCTGTTGTTAAGCACAGACCTTCACAATATTGCCTATTAACAAGAAAAAAATTGACCCCCAAAGTGATAATTACTGCTGGCTGTATTCACTACAGTGCTTTTTTATGACAGTCATAACACCTTAGTATGCATGACAGAATCCTAATAACCTGTTTCTCATTTATAATTTGCCTCTGGGCAGCTCTTCCGAATGTCTCCACAGAGCAACACTGGAAAGCAGGAGGCATGTAGCAGCTAGGCTAATTAACCACCGTTAGTCGAGCATATGCATCAGGACATATGCTGCTCACAGTGTGGAAATGTGTAAAGTTTGTCACTATTTATATAGATGGACATGTTTGTGTGTGTGAGATATGGCTGGTGCAGCACTGTACTTCAATAAATCTGCTGAGGTACCCCAGATTGTTTAATCCTGGTTGCTTTTCTTTGTTCACCCTTGCAATTCAATTTCCATACATTTCCCAGGATATTAAACAGACGGAAATTAAGCCGCCTTGATAAAACGCAGTGAGCTGCCCACTCATGCGCTCACCCGGGCTGGTTTCTCTCTGTATTGATTGGTTTATGTGAAAGATAGGGACGTTCCTTACTTAAACTAGGGCATGGCGATATGGTTAAAAATTCTCAGTTTACACTTGCAATATAGCCTGAATAAATAAATAAAAATAAAGTTTTATCAATTAAATGGTATTAAATGAATTATATGTACAATGCCGACAAATACCAAAAATACAAAGCAGGAGTACAGCAGATCAAAAGGCGTTACACGGATGTTGGATGATGTAAAAATAAAAGTTTGCTGCTTTTAGTTTGCATGTTTATAGTTATCTGGCATTAATCAATCATATCTCTGCAAAGATGGGGATGAAAGTGCTACATAAAGAGTTGCCTGAAGCTCTGTTTAATCAAAGTACACTTGTGCCTAATTTGCACAAGTCAACAGGTCAGCAGTGTCCCACTGATGCTATGCTGTTTATAATCACATCCATTCTCTGACACTCTCCAGAAACAACAACTTTAATCTACCTTTAATTTAATTTGTGATATGAATGATTTTGACTGAACTAATCCTATTTGTCACAAGCCATAACGTCCGCTTTTGTACTGGATAGTTTATAAATGCAACCTGTTCAAGTCCTTGTATTTTTGAGTGGCGCCTCAGGCTATATAGAAAAATTATAAGTCAACTATCCAGAATATGCTCTCCCACGTGAATGGTCAAAGAACAGTGGAATTTTCTCAGCTCTAGTCTGAAATTCATTAACTGCACAGGTGAAATATCTCCCAGCAGAAGTCGTACATTAATTTTCCAACGCATTGCAGATTTGTCTTTCTTTTCTGGATTTAAGCACCAGTGGGTTGGCGGCGTGACGGCAGCCATCAGCGTCTGACTGGCACAGGTGCCCCCTGGGTCTAAATAAATCATGAGGCCTCCTGCCGATCTCCCCCCACCGACCACCCTGCCTTTTCTCTTCCACTGTTCCCGTATGCTTGCCATGCCTCCACAGGGATTTCCACAAAGAGGGCGGCCCCCACTGCTGTTTGCTGCGTCTTCCTTTCTCCACTTCTTTTCTTCTTTTTCTTCTTTTCCCGCCTCCTCTCACCTTCCCTGTGCCCCCTCCTCTTCACCTCTGCTATCCACTTGCATGAATATTTAAAGGCTAACACCAAAATGGAAAATATGCAACAAGGCCAGTGGAAGATTGCTAAGAAAGGAACTGAAAGACACACAGGTTCTTCAATTGTGTTTTCCTAAGATTTTGGAAGTTAGTGTAAGATGGAGTAAACAACACTTAATAATTTTAAGGCACAGTATGCATTTTTATGCACTTTCTAGATGACTGTTTGTGAACAAAAATATTAATTTCTTTTAGAGCTCATTGGTAAAAGTCAAGTTCAGGTTTCCTTTGGTTTTATTGAACTTTAGCCTTCTGTCATGTTTTGCTGTAAGTTATGTCTTTTTGGTGAGCTGTGATTGGCTGAGAGCTGCATCTCCTCCCATGACATCTAAAGCAATATACAGACAGATGACTGGTGGTTTCATCTCCCTGTTTTAGAGGGACATTGTAGTGGACAAAAGGTAATTCTGTTGTTTGGGATTAAACTTTTTCAAGGCTACATATTTAGCTTTTCTTTAAATAGTCAAACTCACACTGTCAACAAGCCATTCTCACTCATGGAGTACTAATACTAATGACAATAATACATTTCATTTATATATTTTATATATATATATATATATATATATATATATATATATATATATATATATATATATCTTTTCAAGACACTCACAGGTAAAACTAATTAAGATAAAACAGAACAAGACAATTTAAAACATAAGCAATTAAACATTAAACATTATAAACAGTTCTGAAGAGATGGGTCTTGAGTTGTGCTTTAAATGAGGAGAGGTCAGTGCAGTCGCGGAGGTGTTGGGGGAGTGAGTTCCAGAGGGAGGGGGCGGCGATGGAATTTACTACATTTAGGCTGGCCACAGACTAAACGCTGTAGTTTAGAATTAGACATTCATTTCATATTTCTGAATATACCCAGTGAGATTTGTTTTTGTCAATACAGTCACTAGAGATTTTAGTCATGTCAAAATTTCTTCCATGATTAAAATCCTTCTGACAAAAACTGTTCTAAGGATTTAGAAAAAGTGTTGCCAAAGAGAAAGACAGACAGAGGGCATAAGGGACACTGAGAAAGAGCGATCCAGGCTGTAACCGTCCAGCTGGGGAGAGGATTGGGGGGATTGGGGGAGGCCCAGCAGGGACCTGCAATTGGCTCCGTGCTGCCTGTGAGATTGTGTCTGCGTTGTGTGTGTGTGTGTATGTGTGTGTGTGTGTGTGTGTGTGTGTGTGTGTGTGTGTGTGTGTGTGTGTGTGTGTGTGTGTGTGTGTGTGTGTGTGTGTGTGTGTGTGTGTGTGTGTGTGTGTGTGTGTGTGTGTGTGTGTGTGTGTGTGTGTGTGTGTGTGTGTGTGAGTGGTGTGTGTGTGTGTGTGTGTGTGTGTGTGTGTGTGTGTGTGTGTGTGTGTGTGTGTGTGTGTGTGTGCGTGTGTGTGCTCAGACAGAGAATGCCTAGTGTGCAGAGGCCCATGCAAGCTCACATAAAGTTTTCACCAGAACAAAACATGGGCATTTGTTTCCGCAATTGGAGGAATTTGCCAATGTGCATCTATGAGGGTAAATAGTTTGGCTAATTCGTGTCAGGCAGCCGAGCAGAGATCTGTGTATATTAGTCACAGTCAGTCTGCAGCCGGGGTTTGTGTGTGCACAGACTTAATATAGTTTGAGAGCGGCTTACATTTTTATATTTTTACCAGAATTGAATTTAAAGAGACATTATCTACACCATCATCAAACTTGCAACCTGCAATGTTGTTTTTAAAAAAAATAAGAGCCATATTGATTGGAAGGTTTAAGTAAATGACTTCCATGGAAACACTTTTAAACAACAGGCCCAAACAAAGACCATAGCCAGGATACATCAGGTTTAAATTATTGACTAAATCAAGATAAAATTAGGTCTAACCCAGGACCAAACTGGGGCTGCACAAGACACTCAAATAACTGTTATCCGAGTTTGAGCAACGGTCCTATTTGTATAGCAACTGAACTGCATGTATTACAGTAATGTTAAGGGCAGATATTGACACAGAGCCAGTAATTCAAGCAAATACTGTAGATGTCAGTGGCATGAGTGGGACCATTGGAAATTAGTTAGGAACCTTGTATTTCTTGAATATACGTGAATTAATTTCAACACCTAATGTGCAAATTAGAGGCTTTAAAATATGCAAGTATATATATACTGAATCGAGAACTTCAAATACATATAAACTCAGTATTAAACTCATTTAACCACCAACTAAACAATGTAAACCAACAATAAACCAGAACTAATCCCAAGAACTCAAACCAAGATTAAACCTAGAACCAACCTAGAACTGAAGAAAAGAAAACTCAAGACTAAACCCAAAACCAACTAAGACTAAAGTACAACTTTAACCTAAAGTAAACCCAGACCAGCGCATGCCATTTAATGTCCTTTGGTTCTAGTCAGGATGCGGAAAAAAATAATACTTTGATGGCGGTCTGTCCATCAGTTGCAAATCATTTCCGCCAAACACAATAACTTTATTTTCCTCTGCCATTTCAGTGAATTTACGCTCTGGTTTTATGGCCCTGCAACGCTCAATAAGAAGATGTTTGACAACCTGGCTCCACACACTGTGGCTCATATTCATACTGACAGTTGTCACTCCATAAAAATGTTACTATTTATCATTGCAGATGGCAGAATTAAATAAAACTCTGTTCTAACAGCATGGGCTATTTACAGCCTCACACATAAAGGGATTTCTGTGACTTGTATATTACACTTTTTTGATGTTAAACTTCCATATGGTATATACTATTCATGGAGTCAGTGTTTTATAATCATACTAATAACGCATGCAACTTTACTTTAATAGAAATATATACCTCTGTAAGTTGTCCATAGTCAACTAAAGGAATATTTAAGTGCATGAAATGACATTTATGAGCTCAACAGTCCGATGAATTATGTGTCTGTGTCGTGGACATCTCTCTGGTGAAGCTTAACACACCATCTATGTTTAGATCATCAGAAAAAAAAGAATATACATCCGCCTCATAGTTCTGTCCTTGCCTTTTAAAATAATCCAGTACTTCATGACAGGGAAGCAGAGGAGAGCTGCTTTTGATATAAAACGGAGTCTAAAGACCATTCGAGAGTGCGCTGAAGCAATGGGGCAAAGTCATGAAAACAAGTCTGAAGCAAATCCTACTTCACCCAAGCATGATAAATAATTTAAAGTGACTAATAGCGCCTTGTGACAGAGAATGTATCGCTGTGGTGTATCAAATTGTGGTGGTTTTGGCCTGAGGCATAATTTGTTTGGAAAAATAATTACTCCTGTATTGGATACTGGTTAAATATTAAAAGGGTTAGCATTAAGAAGGAGGCCGCATCTGAAGGTGTCACTACAAACACATTGCTCTAGTCACAACTGCAACTACAGTTGGGATAACACCAGATTTTATTGCTAAACTGCAAGTACTTATGGCAAATTTTCTTAGGAAAGAGCTCAGCAAAGTAATGAACTTTTTCTGTGTACTTAACCACCGAGCTGAAGAGTAATCCTAGTGTTTTATGAGCGAGGAGTGTCGGACCGTCTGCGGAGTTCATTTAGTTATTAATGCACAAGCTGGGAGGCACCAGAGAGCATTATGTCAGCTCATAGAGGAAACAAAAACATTTTTGGTGGGAATTAGATTATAAAAAGAGAAATGGCAGCAATACTATTAATAGAAATGACAAAAAGAAACAGTACCTCTTTTTTATGAATCTTGTGTCTTTAATGCAACATGACAGATTATAATCACGTGCAAGGCGATATAAATGGAAATAACAGTGCTTATAAGTTATAAGCATTCATAATGCATTACGCTACATTGTGACTTTCCACCATTTGCACTGCCCATCGACTAACAATTGTGTTTGACTTAAACAAAGTACTGTATGATTATAATCCATTATTAGTCTGGAAATTATATCCAACAATTGCATAAATGATTAAAATGCATTTGAAGAAATGGGGCAAATGGAAAATGTTGCTTGCCAAACACTGAATTCTTGGTTCCACTTCCATCTGTGGCCTGCTTAAACCATGTGGCAATGCATTTTTTACAGTAAGACACCATTTTGCAAGTGCCAACTAGTGCCTTTTGGCTTTTGTATTTTTTTGGACAAAGCATTCAAAAAGGTGCCTTTATGTTATAAGTGCTAGCTTCTAAATAGCAACCCTAGACATCGTCCACATATTTTAAACACCAAGGCAGTGATTTACAGCCGAGTGAAATTACAATAACTCACATTCAATAACATCTTCAGCGCACACGCATGCATAAACACATGCATTGAGTCACCAGGTGTGCCTGTATCTGCAACTCCGAGAGAACAGCATCCCATTGTGAAGCAGACATAACTCACGTCACAAAGGACAACACAGCAGGGACATGAGCGCGGCACCCACGCAGGCCCTTTATTGCAAATCTTTATATCAAACACGTGCCTCTGTTAAACAAAGATGTTATCTATGTGACTAGAGAAGGAAATTACAGCCTAGCAACTCCCCTATTTTATTTTAACATTTTATTTTAGATTTACACACAGAGCCAAAGTCACATCTGACGCTATGAAAGGACAAAGAACACTATGGTAACTATCGGCACAAGAGAGACAAACTAGTCACATGACATATATGAAAATGATAGGCGTTTGCTGGAGAGTTGTGTGAAGGTTAATGGTACACAGCATACAGTAGGTAACTGTAGTGTTGTTAGGAAACAAGTTATGTAAAAGTTAGAAGTGTGTGGATGGAAAGAATCAAGGACTTTGTAAGAAAATAAAAATAAATAAACTTTTTGTAAGTGAAATACTCAAAGGGACAACCAACCCCTGTCTTGAAAGCTTAGGTTATCTTTGTAGAAACTAAGGCTCTGTGCACTGACTATAAAGACAAAATTCTTAGTGCAAATTCAGGCAAAACACAATTCATTCTTTTAGTGGAGTGGAAAGCAGTTGAAATTAAGTGACATCAGAAGTCCCTGAATCTTTACAAGTCTGCACATTTCCTCCCCTTTTTTCACCTAATGTTCAATGTTTTTGTTAAATTAAATGCCAAACATTTACATGCGTCATTTCACATGAATTCTAAAAAAGAGTCTGTTGTGGCCGCCACCATGGCAACCTAAGCTCTTGTTCCTCCAAACCCTCCCGCCTGCCTCTGAAGGTGCTGCACCTGAACTGGAGCAGGGCTGTTTTGATCAAGGCCCTATGGACAGCTGCATGTGTTTGTGTGAGCTTTAGGGACAGGGAGGGCCCTTGAGCCACTCTCATCCTGCTGCTATTGTTTGCCCAGGTGGAGCAGGACGCCCTGCAACTACCTCTCCTTCTCCACCTACTCCTGCTTGCGTTTTGTTTGTAATCTCGGATTTTTCATTATATTCACATCTTTCCTGTACACAAAATCACACAAGTTAAAAGATGTGACATAGAATTTTCCTTAAACCTTTTCTCATGGGATTCTGACTTTGTGTCCCAGGACTATTGGTTAAGGACTATTGGACTAAGTTGGTTAACTTTGCAGATTTAGTAATATGAGGCATTTAATTTTAAAGTGAAACAATGGCTTAAATACAATCACGTCTGTGAACAGAGATACATTTTAGGGTTTTAATGTAAATACTCTGTATTGTATGTACTCTATGTTTTAATGTGTTGTGAGATTGTTTCTCGGTTTGTCATGGTCTGTTGTGTGTTAGGGACCAAGTTTGCAAATTATCTCTCAGCTGGACGGCCTATGGACATGGCATTGGTTACACTTGACGCTGTAACAATGTTTTTTTTTTTGGTTCTGTCCCTACTATAAATGTATAATTATGTATAAATATTTTAGCATAATGTCTCAGTCATCTGGGACAGAATCAAGGAAAGGTTTCAACAAAGGCATCTGGACATAGGTTTGAAGGAACTTTGTCAATTTCAGAATTTCTCATTGCCATAAACAATAACTCAAGGTGGTTCTTGCCTTATTATAATGTTTTAAAGCAGGCCAAGAACACATGAATAACTAGATGAAATCTAATATAATTTTATCTGATCTAAATCTGAAAAGATTATCCTGTAATCCCTCCAAGGGTTTGGACTTGATCATATTTTAGGTTTTAAGTGTTGCCTGTAATTTCGTCCAATATTTTATATACTGTTCTTGGTCTTGACTCGGTCTTACCATTGGACTTGAGTCTTAATCTCTAAAAGTTTGTTTTTTGTCAATACACATATCTGTAATGTTAATGTAATAAAGTGTTTCTCCCCAGCTAGGCTTGTCACATTCTCTTCTTCTTTCCTCTCCATTTCTCCCCTGTATTGTTCCGCTGAGACCTGCGGTCCAACAGAAGCTCTCAGTTACACAAAGAAACCCAAATTGCCTTTCATCTGCAGCCTGTTAGCAGCTGTGTTCATTGTGCATTAGTGCTCCCTCGCAGTGTAAGAAAAAACAGTATAGATTTTACTCCTGACAATGTTATTATTATTGCCTTTGAGTCATTGCTGTCCTTGCAGTAGCACCTCTCACACTCTGGAGTTTTTATTCTTACTGAAGTCAGGGTGACTTTGCTGTGAGCAATGTTTTCATGTTCCCATCTTTGGAATTTGAAGCAGGTCTTAAATGCAACAGAGTGGTATTGTTTAGAAGTCCTCAGAACACTATTCTTTACTCTTACACTAGGACAGCATGTGTGCCAAGCTCTTGACACAACACATTTCGGTTCTGGAAGAGCACAAAGACCCCCAAAGGCCCAAAGTCCCAAGCCAACCTTGTTCCATTAACCGTCACCGTGGCGACAAAAATGTTTTGAGTCAAGGCACAAAAGATAAGGCTTTTCAGGTGTCGTTATTCAGAGATGTCCCATTTAGCATTTTGCGAGTTTGTGGCCTTGTATACAGCAGTGACTCGGAGCGCAGGAACAGCTGAGAAAACCACAGGGAACTTTCATTAGAGATCCTTGCCCTGCCCCCTGCCCTTTTTATTCCCTTTTTCTTCTTTTACATCTCTCTATCCCATGTATTCTCCCATAACTTCTTCTCCCAATTGTCCAGTTTACACAGGGCAAATTTAACAACGTTTCTTGAATTGCCACTAAAATAATGCAAATAGTTACAATGGAAGACAGGGAAACTAACCCCCAACACACACACACACAACATTACAGCAATGCAAATTTACATTACAACTAGGATATTTATGAAAAGGTAACAGTACCATGTGGGTGTTGGCATACAAGCCTAAAAGATAGTGTTGTCAATTTTGTTATTCAGCAACTGAATAGTTTTGTATAGTTATCATACTACTCAAAAGTGTCTCTACATAGTGTAAACAGCTGACGAGGTGAGTCATACGTTAGAGACCCACACATCTCAATAATAAAATGAAATTAGTTCTTGAAAATGCTACTAAAGTCTCACTACTTTCCTGGCTTCTACATACTCCGCAAGAACAGAGAAATTTGTACTTGAGGTAGCAAGAACAAAATTCATACTTTCTGAGAAATTCAAGCGCAGAAACTCCCTACTTTTCCCCATTAACCACGCCCACTTTCTGACCAATCACACAATAGTTCTTGGACACCCACAAGAAAAAAAGTTTTGCCCAGAAGATGTGTCTAGAACAAGCTGCAAGAACTCCTGAACCAAAATGACGTAATTTTGTTCATGCAGTCCTGTGAGAGATAAGAAATCTGTTCTTGCGGAGTTATGTACCGGCAAGTCCCTCCGTTAGTTGACCTCTAACCCCCATGCAAGCTGTTATTTCAATCTTTACATCCTAAATGGTGTGCAGGATCTTTGCATCTTTGTTATCTTGTCTCAGCTGTTCATAAGTACAAATAACACTTACACAGTCCTACATTGACGTAATGTGTATACAGTTTAGAGCAGGTGTCAAAAAGAGGTCAGATGTTCTTGCCTCGCTGCGTTCACAGGTCTGTGTGTTAACGGGTGTCTGCATTTATATGACAGCGCCCTCAAAGATTATATCTGAGTTTTACCTTTGCAGGGCTCGATTCAGACGAGAGAAGGCTTACCGCAGGAAAGAGTTTAACACTCTGCTTGAACTTATTTCTGCTAGAGGCTTCCTTTTGAATTGCATGTGCCTACTGCAGCTCGGATCAATCATAAACGCAGCACTTGTTGTACAAAAATGCCAGTTAAAAGTGCTTTGTTTGCTTGGTTGTCTGTCCTTCTCTCGCCTTCACAGTTGAGAGAGATTTTCCATTAAAAGAATTTAATGGAAGGAAATCTAGTGTATCATGAATTAGTTGAAGAGAGTGGCAAACATCCGGTGGAGATATGTAACAGTTGGTGCCTCAGCGGAGGGAGACCAGACTCTAATTGTTTTGAATGGATTGGAAAGTTTGAGAATTGGGCTGAACCAATTTTTTTTTAATGAAAATATTTGTCTTTTAACAATTTTATTCTAGAACATTTCAAAAGAAACAAAATAATAGAAGAAATAAGCTTTGGTTTTGGGATGCAGTGAGTGGCATGTTTGTGTGCAGCTATGATCAATGATGTCATAGGCTAACAGTAGGTCAGGGGACCAGTGCTAAAAATATTTTCTCAAGGTAGCCACATATTTTATATAAAAGAACACACTGCATCTTAAACCTCCCTCCTTCTTGTTTTAGATGGTTTTACAGAAGTCTAGGTGCAGGACATCTCATCTGCTAGCTCAAGTGCTAGCTACCTTGCTACATTAGCATGTCCATATGTCCCTGTTTGATGGGGACTGTTCCACTTTTTGCTTCCTTGTTTCATGTCCCAAAAATATCTGTAAAAAACACTAAGTCCTACAATACAATAAAGCAAACTTGTATTTTTTATTTTATTTGTCTAAACAGTAGCCTTGTGACATTTGTATACGCTACGTTAGCCAGCCTACATCACAATGTGTAATTAGATCTGGAAAAAAGTCAAGCTCTTTAAAGAGCTCTTTAGTTCGTTCAATGTACCAGTGCCTTTATTGTTGTTTGTTTACTCTTGAGATATTTCCACTGTGTGTAAAGCATAATTGTGGTGGTTTTTTTTGTTTCTCTGTAGGTTTGCAAAAAACATAAGTGCCCCAGTTTTGAGGTTTGGAAATATGGTCACATGCTACATGGTTGTGACCTAGCTCATAAAGCTTTACGTAACTAAATGATGCTCATATTTTCCACTTCAAAGTGTCAAACACATAGTCTTGACTCATTAAAAAAGCCTATTAAGTTAATTGCATAATGTCTTTTTGAAGCATTTGGATTTGTCATAGAACTTTGATATATAGTGCAAACAGCTGAGCTGAAGCAGTGCTGACACCAGACTACAAGAACTCTCAGCAGACAATCACCTTTACTTTGCCATCAACAAGCTTATGCAAGCATTTTTTTAAAGAAGAGAATCCAAAAAAAGATTTGTCTTCACTGTATTAACAAATGAATGAAAGTCTCCTTTGCTCAGCTATTGTTAAGCCATGTGCATGTGAGGAGCCCTATTTGCATTACAAGGTTCCTGTGGAGCTGAATAAAACAGCAGACAGAGCTGTGAGCAAAACGAAACACTCTGAGGGTGGCCCTGCGCTAATTGCGACCAGGGTGCATTTACTGATTATAGTTAAGTGGTCCAAAATGGTCCCTTGCTCTCTGTTACATTGACCCGCTCCCTCCCATGGTGGATGTGGTCAATAGCAGGCCTGTTGAGATGCCTTTCCGCTGAGGGAAGAAACCGTGCTCTGATTGTGCTTCGTTTCATCTCCACAACACAAGGGAAAGTAGATTTTTAAATTACAGCGTACAACAACATAAACAGTTACCTCATAGACAAGAGTTTCTACATGTCTTCAGTTATACTTTGAACCATACCATTTTCCCAGGGTTGTGCATGTGGCGCTCATGACTATTCATGCATGCGGGGGATAATGGAAATTAACTGAATGAAGAGCAAAATGTAAATGTACTTTCAAAAATCGAGGGAGAAATTAAATCCTCCCTAGATCCTAGAAGTTTTGCCCACATCAACAAGCGCAGGGTCTTAGGTTTTTTTTTTCTTCTCATTTTCTGCTGGCCGTGATAGGAGGCCCCACAGAGGGAGAGCGGCAGACTGGGGTGATATAACAGCCACTGGATCACATAAGCTTTGATCTTCCCTCCGGGTCTCAGTGCCTCTATGGGCTAGTCTTTAGGCCGTCTGATGAAGAGGAGGGGATCACATGCCCCCTCTAGTGCCCACTCACTATCAGGGCTTTTCATTTTTCTTTTCTTTTTTCTTTTTCCCCAAACTAGCATAGGCCTATATGTCTTATATACTGTTTGCTTTTCAATTCAGGATTCCCAAAGCTGACAGAAATCCCTATAAAATTTGTAAAGATGCCTTGAATTTTGGAAAACATGCTTAAAATGTGAGCAAATCTATGTTTTGTGCATCATGACCAGACACAGAATCCTGCATTAAGGTCAGATTTCTGAGCCACTCCTTTTCAGAGCATGTGAACAGCCATGGCACACTGCACGTTGTTGTCTATAAACAAACCCAGTGGAAATAGAGCTGATGGGGATTCACTTTAAAAATGAAAGCTGCTCTTAGCCTTCATGCAAGAATATGTGCTCAAAATAAAACGTGACTGTGCTTCTCCTTAAGCTGTGCTAAGTTTTGTTCACTCTGGGCAGTTGTAGGAAGATGAATAGATTTAAAATGTGAGACTTTTCCTTAGCTATGAAATTATGTCTTTCTTTTTTTTCTTTTTTCTCAACTATATACTACATTTTACTTAACATCCTTATTTAAAAGGCATCTAAACACTTGATAGTTAAGTTTAATGAGGTATAGCTGTTACTGTGGAGATATATAAAATGTAATGAATATATTTAGGATTGCCAAGGACAATCCCTGTACTTGTCAAACAACCTCTCAAATGCCTTTCCATAATATCACAGGAGATTACACACGTGTTTTAAATGTTTTCCGTTTGAAATGCAATTCAAAAGTGCTTGAAGTGTTTGAATTTAAATGTGGTTAAAAAAAAAAAGAAATGAGAATGTATCAACTCAAGACATTATAAAAGAAAAAAAAATATCCATCTCTTTTCTGGCAGTTAATGTTATTTCCCTCAGAGGGGTTTCAAATCTTACAGAAAAGACTTTTACATAACACTCCAGCGGTGATGTAATTCCTTTGCCCCGAAAGCGGGTGTCAGAATCATAGGCCCTGTCCCTTTAGCCGTTCTGTCTGCCCTTGTGTCATAATCTCTCCGATGCCTGCTCTGATCCCACTACAATTTATGTAATTAACTGATGTCACCGCTTCGGATCGCTCTTCCAAACGCTCCATCAACACTGCAGCACTGATTTTGTCTAAAAGTAACATCCTCCAGGCCATGTGGTCTATTAAAGCTGTTATTCACATAGCTTATATGAGGGTAGGATATTAAAAGTCAGAAAATAACAAGGCCCATTACATAAACATGGAGACGTAAATGGAGTAAGAAAAGAGTTTTTTTCTTTATTATAGGAGCAAGCAAAATTACAACACGCCAATTAGAGAGTGAGTGTTTTATGAGTTTGGCTTGCTGACTTTGGGGAGATTTATATATGAGCATGTGTGTGCAAATGGGTGTATGGAGTCAGAGAGGGGTTAGCCTTGTGTGACTAATTCAACACTTGTGCTTCTTTAAACACAAAATTTAACAAGAGCACGTAACAGCTCTGTTCTGCTCGTTCTCTCCCATTATTTTATAAAAAATACAGAATTATCCTATTTCAACAGGGTGGGCCTGGGCTTGTTTGTGTACATGGCTGGCTGTTAGCGCTCCTGTATGCACATCTGTGTGTACAAGCGCAAACAAACATCCAACTGCACCGGATGATTAGGTTTCCAGGGCATGGCCAGTGGCTCATACAAGTTCACGCTGCCACAGATTGTGTGCAGGAAGGCGGATGATCTGCAAAGAGTAACAGACATATAGACATAGGCTAATGTGGACAGCTCTGACAGAAAGTAAATATAGGTTGCTTTTGATTGGTTTCTGAGGAAGTTAAAGATTATTTTAGGTGATGTTAAGTTAAAGACACATTCAAAGCAACAATCAAGGCATTGATATTTACCATTAATTAAAAAAAAAAAACTTGTCTGGTTGTTTACTTTGAGCATATAGAGCAAGAATGTATGTGAGGATATACTGTATATATTTTTTCCCAAGCCACATGTGTGTCTTGGGAAGAATGGTCTTTAATGGTCTTTAGACCAGAATGGTCTTTAATGAGGAAGCACAAGCCCTAAAATAATCCATGTAAAATGTTCTAGGTCCTCCATATGGTGTTCTTTGCCAATATGTTGAATTCTACCCACGCACAGACAGCACACATATGTAGCCCATCAGTTGTCATTTGCTAAAACCATATTGCAGAATCTGTGATGTTTGGTCTAAAGCCTTTTCATCCACTTTTCTGTTGCCAAAATGCTTATTTTGTTTCCAAGACTTTTTCCTATGTTGAATACTGAAGTCAAGCATGGTGCATTCTCTGTTGTTTGTCTAATGGAGTACATACTAGATCAAGTTGAGTGACCCAAGTTTGATTCCCAGCTGAGGTTCATTTTATCCATGTCACCTTTTCAGTTTTACTTCCCGTTTACTGTCTATGTACTACTGTCACTAACTAATAAAGGTGAAAATGCTTATAAAAATACTATAAAGAAATATTGAACAAAAGTGTTATAACAAATTGTATAGAAATTGCAGTCAGCCACAGGACAGACAGAGACAGAAGTGAAAGGTCAGACAGGTCTGGGGCTGACTGCGGCATAGAGAGGCCCTCTGAGTGAACATTTAGGTTAGACAGTCCGGGTAAGTGTGTCGGCGCCATATTGCCCTCAGAAATACATCACACAGAAAGGCATCCATCCCACACTGCTCAAGGCCCAGTGTCGGAGCACCGCGCTGGGGGACTGCACAGGGATGGGTGGATGAGGCGGCTACACTGTGCATAAAGAACAAGGACGTCTCCTGAAGTTTCCAAGTCTGCATGTCTCATCTCGATCCAGCTTTGTTTGTGTAGCTGGCAACATGCTCCGCTACACCGACCCACATTAATAAAGCCCTCGCAGACTTAACCCCTCGCTGGCCAGCCAAACCGGGGTGCACATTTGTTCTCATTTCATAACATTTGGTAATTGGGAAATGAGCGCCCCTGTTTTTTGTTTGCACCCATGTTTCATGTATGGTAATGAGGAAGAAAGAGGGCCACGGGGAAAGGGGCGGGGTCAATATGCAAATGGTGGGTGTACATTTTGATGCCTAGCTACCAGCATGGAGTGGCGTGGAAAGACAGGCAATCATTCACAACCTCCTTTCCCCTCATTATCCCCCGTGTTTCTCCATCCTTGTCTTCCCCCATTCCCTTGCTCACAGCTTCCTATACCTTCTTTCTGAATGCCTCCCTCAGAATATTAGATACATTTGTATTTTTACTGCCAGAGAGTGGGGTGCAGAGTGCTGATCTGTCAGTTTCTGGGTAATTATAACATCCCTCGATCTCCACAAAAACTCCTAAACAAATGTTTAATTTGCTTGCGCGCTCAATGGAAGCCCTTCTTTTATTACTGTGGCAATTAGCCGCAGCCCGTGCCTAGGCATTTCCTGTGATTGTTGTGATTTGCATAGATTAAATCAGAAAAAATAGATCTAGACCCCTATACACATCTTTTTCTCCTCCTGTAGCAACCATTGCACCTCCTACTCCTTCCTTCATACCTCTTTATCTTCATATCACCCACTAACCTAGACTCTCTGTTAAACCAAATATCCATCAGTGGCCTAGCAACACAAACTCAAACCCCATATCGAATTCCTCTATTTGCTCTGACTGATGGACCGCTAAAGAACTGACAAGCCGTATCTACCAAGAATTTTTCACATCCGCACTCACACGTTATTTTCACAGATGGTCCCCAATGGTCATTCCCTTGTTTTTGCCGATAGCTTGTAATTAACTCACTGTTGGTTATAGCTATCTGCTGGCGCTCCACTGAGGACTGGGCTAATGAAAGTAGTTAATTGAAGGTGTAAACATTGCAGTGCTGATGGAGCATCACAGCATTTACAGGTGTGTTATAAACAATTCTGCAATGCCTTAAGAACGTGTAAGGGCAGATGGTTTTATTTGATTAAAATAAGGTAAAACTGGACTCATTTGTTGCTGCTAAATAACTTACATCAAAAGGAAGTTTGGAGCTTACGTCAAACTTAAAGCTTTGAGTCCAGCGTCAGGCTGACACAATCCCACGATTACCTTAAACATGGCATACTGTAAATTCATTGCCAATATTTATCTGCGCTTCACTCTACAGTTTTACCTCAATTACATGAAAATTCTTTCTCTTCACAGTTAAAACTGACTAGAACACTATATAATTATGTAAATTACAGAATTGTGTGATATAAATCTTGTTTTGCTAATTTAGTCAAAATAAGTTTCTTTTCTTCATTTCTTATTGTCTTGTAGATCATGAATATTTTGCAACTTACCCCAATGATATACTCTTGTTCGTGTTTAGATGTTCCACTTTCTTGGCACACTTATGCAAATGTTCTGTTTGCGTATGGAATACCGCAGTGTTGTGCAAATGGCGGAGAGCATTGCTATAAAACATGTGAAATAACACTGAAAGAAATAAAACATATAAACAACAATCATTCATAATATGTTTGCTGTCATATCACTCAGCCTTAACATATAAGGTGTGTGTTTCTGTTTAGGAACACTGCTCCACACTGTGTTCTCTTTGTGCAGCAGCAGCACGGAGGCCTGGATGTGGTTAATGAGATTATCTGTCAGAAAGTAAACTGCTAGACGCTGGTGTACATGCTGTTCTCACATCTAAAAGAAAAACCCATTGCATTTTCCCCCTCTGGTCACATACAGTATCAAATTGATTTCCTAATTTAATAGTCTGAATGCAGATGCCATGTTTTATACCAACATTATAAATCAGAAAGATCTTTTGGAGCACAAGTGCCACATTAGCTTTTCCCGATTACTTTTGAATCTTCCTTTTTTTAAATCCTAACCTTAATGAACTCCTCACACAACAGCTCATTTAAATAAAAAGCCCCCAGTTGCGGTTTTGCAAAGCTTGAGTTTCATTATAAGACGTGAATGAATTTTGCATTACCTTATCAGCACCTTCCTCTGTGTCTACACTTACTATAATAGTGCCAATGTGCGTTATGATAGCCACATTTCCTCTCTCTCATCAGATTATTAGAACTAGTATTTTCCCATTTGTGGGTTTTCATGCGAAGCACAGCCAAGAGTGTTTAGTTGGGGAAAAAAGTAAATGAGAGAAATATGGAAAGAGCTAATGGTTATTGAGGGTAAGCTGCGGGGCTGTTAAACCTGAGGAGTGGCTAATCCTTACGACTGCTCTCGTCTGCTCCGGACCGGCGTGGCACAGTCTGCAAGTGGCACATCTAGTCAGACGTATACCCTCCTGATCTATATTTCAAAGAGAGGGAGTAGAGAGGAATTCAGTAATGAGCTCCCATCTTCATTTTGGTAGCGGAAGACTCTCTTTGTGGAACTAATTGAAAGTGGCATGTGGAGCGCCGTCGAGCTCTTTGGGGGCCGCGCTGCGTTTTAAGGGATGTGTGCAGAGATAAGCCTGCATGCCGCTGTGGCTTTTGTGTCACAGGTCTGAAATAAACAAGTTCTTTTTAGAAAGGAGAGCGATGCACTTCGGTGTTGCTATTGTGGGGGTGTTTGTGCCTTTGTGTGCTTCTAAAACAACCTGTGTCCATCACGAAATTACACCACCCCCTACGCAGGCGTTCTGCATCCTCTCATTCTTTCCCTCCCCTTAATAAATCTAGTTTTCGGTGTCAGCTCATCAGAGGTGTGACATGTGTGTGTGTGTGTGTGTGTGTGTGTGTGTGTGTGTGTGTGTGTGTGTGTGTGTGTGTGTGTGTGTGTGTGTGTGTGTGTATGCGCATGTTGCTTAGGCTCTCAGAGGAGCGGCTCAGATGGGAGACGGGCTCTCTCTATTACAGATATGGAAATGGCCCAAGACGTATGCAGTTAGGCTGATATACTGCGTGGCATTTACTGAAATGACGAAACAGAGCGTGGCCTTAACTGTTTACAGATGCGCACACTGTCCCCAGAGCAAATGTTACACCCCCGTGTGAAAGTGTACACACTCACGTATACATTCACATTTAGCAACAAATGCAGTAGGACATTGTGCAGATTGTGGATTTAACCTTTTCTGTTTTGGTCCATTTGCTGTTGTCAAGTTGTTTTTATGCTTTTTTTTTACCAGTGAGAACTTCATGGACAGGAAGGACACATGTCACTGAGGATTCTCCTTTTTTTTTTCTCACAAATTGCATTCCATTGTGGTTAGCATGGTGGGAAAGTGAATCTTCTTTAATGTGCACAGCATCTGGGGCTCAGAGTTCACTTTGGGAAATATGAATGAAACTCAGATGAGACTGTGTGTTTCTGTCTGTTAAAAATGAAATGCTTATGATTTTTATTAATTATTTTATTGATCTCATAACCTAACCTCTAACCTGCAGAACTTTGTTTACAGGACACGTTACAGGCATTTAGAGATGAAAGGAGAATCTTTGGAGATGACAACTGGGGCTAAGCGTTGTAGTGGTATAAAGTGGCCAGTTTACTAAAAAAATTAAAATGTTTCTAAATAAAATGTAATGTTTCTAATCATATCTTTGAATCATAGTAAAAATAAAATGTACTAGATGACTTAAATAGCTGGAAAGCACAGTGGGGTTGCCTCATTTTGCAGGAAACTGCAAGGCGTTGCTGACAAAGTACCTCTGCAAAGTCAGCATGATGCTTTCTGGAGCCGAGACAAATCCATACAACTGACATTGCTTTTCTATTGAAACCAAGCAATCTTTTCCTGTTTTTTCTGCAAATCCCAAATCAACAGTGACTGTTTTGAATGTTTTCTTCCTGTACTGAGCAGACCAGACACGTTTGAGTTTATTTGTCGTTCTCAATAGTGCACATCTTGCGTGTATTCAATTGTGTTTTCAGTGCTCGAGCCATACATATATGTGGCATCCCTAACTCCGACTGATATTTAATCAAGCATACCATGCTTGTTTACTGGCAGCACCCATTTCACTGCTGAGCTGGTCGGAAAAAAGAAACTTATTTCTGTTCTGGAAGTTTTAATAACACCTACTTAATATGAATACTTTGTACACCATGTGGTTTTTCAACTTTTTCCATACATTTATTTATTGAATAATGAGCTTGTTTAACATTTCACCTGCTGTTTGCTGGCAACAAGATAGACTCACAACACAGATGAAGCTATCAGATTATGTTGCCCTGTTTGCTGACATACCTTTTACTGCTTATCAACGTAGCGCACCTTAAAAAGATATTCCTGCTACGAGACAGTAAAATTATAATAAGGTTACAAAGCAGTATATATGATTTCATTAACTTTCTGGCAGCTCTTCACAATGTGCTGCTGTTTTGACCTCAGACTGTGGCAGAAAAGATGAAGAATTTCTGCTTTTGGGAATGCGAGAAGGCAGGGAGGTGGAAGTGAGGGAACAGCCCAGCTTCATGCCCAGCTGTGCTGCTGCCCCTGGGGCTTGGGGCGTCTGTGGAATGTGGCTGAAGTGAGTGGGTTCAGACTGGAGATAGCAAAGGCTCCAGGGATGCAGCTGTGATGTGTGCAAGTGTGTGTCCGTACCTACAGCACAGTAAAGACAGGAAGTGGCATTATTTTTGGATGCGGCTTCAGTAGGTGTAAATGGGCAGGGGCATGTTCGAATCTGTACGTGTGTCCTGGAGAGGAAACTGCATTCAGGCTCATTTCCTGTTTGAGGTTTCAGGGCACGCCGTTTGTTCGCCTCACTCGCCAGAGACGTCTGGAATGTGAGACAGAACCAGATTAGGACAAGCTACCTCCCTCAAGGATCGGTTCGTTTGGCTGGTCAGCTGAGATGTGCTTTGTTGGCCTCACGCTCTTCAGGGGGATGACAGCCTGCTTTTGTTCTGGAAGATTTCCTGTGGCAAAAGGTCGCTTAAAGTGCAGAGAGGAGATAGACCCCTCTTTTCCCTCCTGTCCCTCCTTTCTTTTTTTCCCGCCACTTGGATCCCCCTCTTAGACATAATTCCCACCCATCAGCCAATTATAGTTCCCTATGTGTCGGGGAGAAACGATTTGATTGGCAGTGCCGGGGGTTGTCTGTGAGGTCAAAGCTGTGTTGGTTTTACACTCCTTGGAACCTTTCCAGTAGCCATCACAGAAATACAGGAAAAAAGAAAAATGATAATAAAAGTGAGGAACAAGGGAAAAATTTCCATTTTGAATGTCTTTTCACTTTGAAAATGTGGTATGTTTAGGGCAGGCTGGGGTTAGGGTTAGCAATATCATTCACTACAGTGTTGGTACTTTTAAATGTCTGAAATTCTATAACAAAATGAAATGTATGATTGAGAATGCCTTTGGTGTGTGTGTGTTCAGTGAGAGCAACAGTCTTCCCTCGGGGCAGGGTAAGGTAAGACAGGAAAACACCTGGTTGAGGAAGAAAACCATAAGTTACAAAGGAGTGGAATACAAAAATATTTTTGTGGAATGCTTCTATCGTGTGATTAAAACGCATTTGTTCTCCGCATCTTGTCACTCAAATCTCTCATGGTACATAAAGCATTACACAATCTGCTCCGTCTGTCATTAGGCTCCTGACAGCAACTATTCGGCTTATAAACATGACCTTTTGCACCGGGGCAATCTGACTGGTCAAACCTCATACGTTAAGCCCCGTGTGCTTTCATTTGTACGAGCTGACACAGATTACAGTGAAAATAAACAGAAACATATTTGATACAATTGTGCAAAATGTGCTCTCGCAAAAATTGAAGTTCTGAAAAATCTGAAATTTTTATTTTGCAGTTAGGATGGAATCAGAGCTATCACCTTGACCTGACAATGTCACTGTATCCAAGCGTTGCAACATGTAAAGAATAATGCTCTATTGATTGTTGCACTACAGTAATTGTCCCTCGATACACAATGTATAGCATATTAAATGACCAACCGGCTTGCCTTGATTATTTGTCTATTTGATTATAAGTGCGTAGGGGAGATGGGACTATGATCACTCTATATATGACAGTGGGAAGGAAGAGCAATATAGTCGGTATATTGTCGTTGAGGGATGATTAATTGTGGCTACACTAGCATGTGACTGCGGGGTACTGCTTCTTGGACAAATTAATTACTTGTCGTTGTGACTGATGGCTTCTGAAAAGGTTTTATTCAGCAGAAGAAAAGATGGCATTTGAGCTTTTATTGACAACTGATCGCATATGCATAAGTAGTCTATTTTAGTTAAAGAGTCATATAGGTACTGTTTTGTTGAGCTGATTCTGTCAGACAGCAATAAACTTCCTTCCTCATAAAAGCAATTTTCTGTTGTTGACATGTTGTTCAAGTAGAAAATTGCTGTTGTTATTTGGCGCTAAATAAATAAAGAAGAAGTGAATTTGATTCCCACTAAACAAATCCATTCATGCATAACTTAATGGGTACATCTTGGCTGGTTGTGGTTCAGGTTTTCAAAAAGACTGAACAAGCTAATGCTAATTGTTATGATGTATTTTAAAAGCCTTTTTTCTGCTTCTTTCTTTGATATTAATGGGAATTTTTTCCACAAATGTCATGTCTCAGTCAGCCTTGTGCCCCGTTGTTGCTCCAGGATTTACACAGCAAAAAAGCAAACCGCAATGATACACCTGATGTAAGAAAGACAGGGATGTCCCAAACAAAAAGTGAGCATAAAAACACTCAAACACCATTTATCTTCATCATCGAACAATAAGAAACCTAGTCCATATGTATATATTCCTCCATAAAGCCTCAATAATCCTGCTGTTGCTCCTCAGTGTGATGACATTTCTAATTCTTGTCGGTAAGGAACACAGCGTGACGAATAGCATTAAGAATGATTCTGAAGGCACAGTTGGGCAAGTTGCATGCTAGGGCACATACAGTGACACACAGGTCTGTCAAGGAAGAGTCATGATTTGAGTTTTACCATTCCCAATGGACACTAGAGGATGTGTGCAGGGCGGCATGTGTGCCTGGGTGTGTGTGTGCTTTGTGCCTGTCAAACAAGAATGTACCCGAGTAGAATCAGTGCTGGATTCTAGGGTTCACTTTCCGGGACAATCTCTTGACATATCGGGGATCATCTCAATAACAATCATATACTTTAAGACAAACCTATTCTCTTTATTAGACTTTCTCTGTTTGTCTGATCCTCTTGATTATTAGTGCCACAATAGGGGTATAATAATCATAAACTTTTACCTTTTAGGAAGAAACTGTGAGTTGATGTGTAGGACCTCCGCAAGGTTTAGTTACCTCTTTCCCTTTCTCTGTAGCTTGTGGGGAGGCAGCGCAGCCAGGGGCACCACAAATTCATGTCACACACAGCAGAATTTGATTAGGCAGGAGATGGTATTACTGCCCGACTGGGTTGGAGAAAGGAAGAGGGTAGCCAAACAAGAGATGGTGATAGAGAGTAAGGGGGATGGGTGAGGAAAGAGAAATCTGTACTGAATGTGAAAGGAGTGAAGCTGAGGGGGATTTTTTACTATGCCTTGCAAATGTCTCCCCATGTGCTCTTTTGGGTTGCCCCAGAAAGAAGGAACTAGTCAGGCAGAGCGACGCTCATGATTGAAAAGTGTATGTGCGTATTGAACAGCACATGTCATTATGGTTGCATGGCGTCTCCCTGGCTCTTGGCTATATGTTCTCAGGCGCCACATTTCAAATAGATCCCTTTAGCGTTTGTTGTTTTACCTTACGTCCAGTACACAAGGCTCCACTGGTCAACCACAATAACCATGCCCCTTGGTTTCTCTCCAACGATCACTTGATCTCTGTCTCGCATCACGCTAAATCCACAAAATGGAAGGTATTGATGCGGTGCCTTACAATTTCTTTCTCGCTGGACATTATTGGAATATAGGCGCTACTGAAAGAACTTAAAGAGAATCTCATCTATCAAGCAGACGGTGGAAAGTGGAGGATGCAGAAGAAAGCCACTGACTGACAGGCCGTTAGACTTGCAAGCAGATGAGATTCTGACTGGTTTTGGCCAGCTTCATAAATGCAATGCTGTGTTTTTCAACTAAAGGTCTGGTGATAGATAGCGTATTGGAATATGATATGGTGTTTTTTTTGAAGGTTTGGCCCACGCTCCGAGCTGGGCCTGCCATGGATTTTTACTGTGCACTGCAGATTGTCTGACCTTTCTTTTTATTATATGTCAGCCGTAGATGAAGCCAAGTGAAAGGTTTAGGGCTTACTGGCTGAAGCGCCTCATAACTCCAATTTGCTGAAGTGATCAAGGACGCACCTACCATGAGTAGTCTCATCTGCCTGAATGACCGCTTGTACCGAATGTTATGCTGTCTTGTGGTCTGTCTCTACGAGTAAATGTCTTCCTCACACTGACAGTCCTGCCAGCTGGTTAAGCCGGTTGACTGAGCGACTGTGTGTTAGGATGTGTTAGCGTCTATTCCCAAATCTGTCTGCAGTTTGGCATCACCCACTCCTAGCCAGCTCTAAGTGTGACCCAAATTTCCTTCGGGGCTAGTTGACCGCAGAGAGGTGACTAACAGTCTGAATGTGTTATGGCGTCATCTGGAAGGGTCAGCAGAGATTATTTAAGCCTTTCCAAGAAAAGCACAAAGTGCAAAGTTGGGTTTTGTTGCTCATCATTGCTTGTGCTAAGCGACAAAAGGTTTTAGATACTTTCCCTTTAAATTCTTTGTATTAATATTTTACTATTCATGATAATCTACTGGTTTGACTATTGCTATCAGGTGGGAAACATGCCCATCAGAACTAGCGTTCCCAGTTGCTGTGATGAAGCTGTAGTTACTCGGCTCAATTCTCTATTTTATGGTCTTTTGACAATGTTTGTATTCTTATAAAATCAACATATTATAAGATTTTACACGACCTTTTCATGGTTACCTCCACTACTGTTGTTGTCATTTAAAATGTCCATTTCAGAAAATAATAAACTAGCTGGCTGACCCTTCAACATTCACTGCTGTAAACTTTTAAAGGTTTTGGACAGTGTCAGGGACTGTCTCTGACATTAAAGCTCAACCACATTAACCCAATAAACCTTTTTTTTTGTTTCCTAAAAAAAATACCGGCAGCAAAGAAATTTTTACCAAACTCAAAACATTTTCCTTTTGTGACAAGTGTGAATAACACTTTTCCAAAATCACATCATTAATTCTATAAAGATTCCTATAAGGGCTCCAAATCACATGGGGAATCAAGGCTGATAGAGCAAAGCAGGACATGCCTCAGGGTTGGGTCAGAGCCTGGCCAGCGGCTGCTAGGCTGGCCTAATACTGTCTGACTGTCAGTCCAGCGTCCTAATAGGGCAACAGAGACTCAGGGCTCCCTCACGGCATCTTCTACGTCTTTTCTCCAGGCTGTCGGAGCAGAAAGCATCACTTTATGACAGATAGCCATCATTTACCAATTGCAAATGCTTTCTGGCACTTCTCTTTTGACAAGAGCATCAGAAGGGACAGTGAGTGTGGGTGAGGTGCTGATTAAGATGGCACCCAGCGCTCACCCTGCCTTCACCTCATCTTCTCCCATTCTTTTTCATCTCCTGTCTGGTGCTTCCCCATCCCACACATGCCCTTTGACCCCCTGCTCCAGGTAATGGAAGTTGGATGGGGGTGTAGACGGGATGTGGATTGGCATACAAGTGGATATGAGCTGCATTACTGATTATATGATCATGCTGAAGAATACTAATATAATATAATATACCCACAGGAACGAGATAATCACCAATGTGGAAAGATGAAGGGCAGCATAGAAGTCTTAAAATGAACAACGGAGGTGCTCAGTAGTCCGTGCTGTTTGTTTTTGGAGATTGTAAATGGAAGGTAGAGGAATGAGAAAACCTGAAAATTGCATTTCTGTACACTGTGATTTTCCATTGCAATAACTGCAATGCTACAGGGCTAACCACCCTAACAGAAGATGTGATAATGCTATCTAATGCTGCCGTGGGTACAATCATTGTGTTTATTGACATAGGGTCATGCCATGTATGAGAATGAAGCATATCTTGTATGCTAATATTGACCGTCACACAATGTACCATGAGTGCTATAGTGACAAGGCTGGGGTTCTGGTCTCTGAATATTTTCCAAAAACTATGAGGCAGGTATAATACAATTAGATTAGAACTTGTTTGCAGTAAAGGTAGCATTTGAAAGAAAACAATTCCACCTTTGACCTCCAGATGCAATAGAATACATAATTTATTTTTTTTTTTGCTTACACTTTTTGCATAGCTGCATTGCATAGTTGCATAGAAGTTATGCCTCTTCAAAGAGATAAACTAAAGAGACGGCAATTGTAGTCTATGTTTTATTAAATATGTGCAATGTAGTGAACTAAATCACCCAACATTTTTCTTTTACTACATTTAATAGGTATGCTTCTTGTGTTGCATTTACCACACCTGAAATTGAAAAAAGATTCCCACAATTGAGGACATCAACAGTTGTAATGTAATGACTCAGAGTACAGCAACGTTAAAGTTTGCACATGCCAACCTTGTTTGCTTTCAGTTACAATTATCTCCCTATGAGGCCGATGTGCTTTACTGTGCTACAGATGGTGCAGTGCCCTAACCTGTGCAAACACAGCTGTCAACTATGTTATATATTACCCTGCTGCAACACATTTGAGCAATAACTTTTCCTACATTATAATATGCAAGACTGCAAGCCTCCATTCTCCAGTATCACAGCCGTCAGATCTGTTGCAGTTTGTCTGAAAGTCTCAATGAAACATTCTCTTACATTTTTCCTTTCTATAGGCTTGGTTGTAATGCATTGCTGGACCCACAGGGAATGCTAATGCTAACAGGGGAAAGGGTGACAAACTGGTCAACGCTTTCACTGTGCCTGAGAGAGGGGAGACAGGAGAAAAGGAGGGCTGTTTTCAGGACCTTGAGCAGCTGGAATGTCACGCTTGAAAAGGAAACAACATTTCTCAAGGACTCTAGTTTTGCAATGTCCAGATACTCTCCTGCTTTCTTACAAATCTTACACTATCTGAATCATCCAGTCCCTACATAAATGCAAAGATTCAGACATAAATATGCATTAATGTCCTCACCACGTTCTGTATCCGGCCCGTATAGCAAATTATTCCATGAAGTAATGTACATAGCAATGGTTTTTGTGTGAGCTACAGGTGCTCAGCAGGAGATGTTACTCCTCACATTGAGTTCACAGTCAGTGACCATGAAGCTATATCTGGAAAAGTGTTTCTTACTATCTTTAGAGAAGCCATGGAAGAACCTTTGAAGCCATGAATATTTAGATGTATACCACAGATGGAATGGAGCCATTCAAATCACAAACTGAAGCATCTCACACTGGCAAGTGTAAGTAAAAAAGGAAGAAGACAAGGAAAAGACAATAGGCAGATAAATAACTGGCATGTTTTATTACTTATGAAGTGCTTTTTCCGGTTAGGAAAGCCAGCTCTTGTGTTAACACTGTGGGACAATTCCTGCATTAACCTGCAGTCTTTTACTTTTGATAGAGGTTTGGTCCTTATATATTCTGGTGTTGTTACAAGATTTGGGGTTAAAAAAAGAGGCCAATCAGTGGCCCAGTCAACTAGTGTAAATAGGAATAATAGATATTAAAATATGTAGATAGAGAACTATTCACTGAAACTGTAAATTTGGTTATGGCATTTTCTCAGGGGAATCTTCTCTGTGTATGCTCCATAAACTCTGCTGACTTCCACAGATTAGGCACTGCAAGTTTATATGGGTGACATCAGAGTCTGTTTTTCCATTATTATTCAATGGTCTGTGCATTACACAAGGCTAATAATGACGTCTGTGAGTCAGAAAGAGGGGAAATCAAAGCTATTATCATAAACCCATGTCTGTATGTGTGCGTGTGTTTGTGCATGTAAATGCTCCAGGGTTCCAAGGATCCATCAGTCTCCCGTCTGGAGCCAAGCAAAGGGAAGGTCAGCCTGATGGATACATCCTGACATGCACACAGCCTGTGATGTCAGCTGCGTGTGCGTGAGAGAGTGCGTGTGGGCTTGTAGGCCAGCCAAGCTCAGGCACGGTTCAACAGAGCAGAGGGCGGACAGGCAAGCAGGGAGGCTGAGTTAGCCTGGCCTTGGCGCCCCAGTTCGAGAGGCTCCAAAAAATGTGTGTGTGTGTGTGTGTATGGGGTTAAGCAGGGTGGGCCTGGCAGAAGGCAGGGTAGACAGGGACTTAAGAGGTCTGGCAGATAAAGTAAAGTTATGAAATCAACAATAATGAAAAGAACACTGAACATTTTAAGTTAAGTTGTTGAGTTGTTCCTCAATAAAAAAATGTGATTGTTGCTGCCCCAGTGCCCCTACAAAAATATGTGATGATTGGTACTGCTTTTAGATTTGCCTACATTACTGTATAGGATAAGGCAAAGTACTTTTGCTTATAAAATGTTTCAAATTAATCTTCAGAATCAGAATACTTTACATAATACCGTATACTGTATGTCATAATAATCTATTATTAGGAAAATATACAGTAAATATATAATATATATTTATAGTATATAGTATAATATAGTATAGTTATAGTGAAGTGTAGACTGGGGTGGCAGAAGAAAAGCTGCATTCATGAGTGGTGCCATCTCTGGGTCTCAAAGGGACTCAGGCTCATCAATGACCAGGCCAGCTGGGAGGATGTCAGCTCTCTCTCTTTCTTTGGCCCACCGTCCCTTTCTCTTTTGTCGAGCCCAAGTGCTGTCAGAGCCACTATCCTGAACACTAAGGTCTCTCATGTAACCAGGGTCCCATTGAGCTGCAGAGAAAAAAGACAGTGGCTAATTCCCTGTGGTTTGTCTGTACACAGTCTGCACACACTGTATATGACATGTAGGGTTTGCACCACCCCCTGACAGCCCCTTCCTCCGATAGCCAAGCCAGCTGGAGTTAGGTTAGGTGGGGCACAGCTTAAAGGGTGATAAAGTGGTAGAGTCAGCCAAATGCAGCACCCTCAGATGGTGTTTTTCCAAGGACCCAAACTGTGTTTTATACAGTAATATGTTGTTTTTATATATTTTTTCCATTTTCAGTTAAAATTACAGTCAAACATCAAAGGAAATGGCAGTTGAACACCTTATGTGTTATTTTGAATCACAATTCAGATGGTCTCTTTTAAGATTATCAGCTTTTTTTAGGGCGGCAGTAGCTCAGTGGGTAGAGCGGCCGTCCTTCGACCGGCGGGTGGGCGGTTCGATCCCCGCTCAAAACATCCCAAAACAGCATAACATCCCGCTCTCCCCACATACTGTCGTTGTGTCCTTGGGCAAGACACTTAACCTACATTGCCTCCAGTGAGTGTTCTGTAACACTGGTAAATAGTTTAATGTATGTGAAGCGCTTTGAGTGCCTACTACAGTAGGTGGAAAAGCACTATAAAAAGATTATTATTATTTTACTTTTCATGAAAGAAATAAAGAGTTGGAAAAGTTTGTGATCTGCACTTAAAGGCCTACATCAGCAGCAGCTGTGGGCACTTTGCATGCAATGGCAGTGGTGCACAGAGACACATTTGCATTTGTGGTTTTATATCATAAACAACAATGTGACTCCCTCCCTCTTCCTTCCCTTGTTCCTTTTCTTTTGCCCTCTCTGTCTTTTTGCTGAAGCAAGGGGTCTCTTAGTCAAAGCCATGTGGACAGTCAAAACAGAGCAGTGGACATAATGCAGAAAGGTTCAGTCGGACATACTGTAGAATCCAAGAATAACATCAACACCAGCTAATACCCAATCACATGAGGGCAAAGTGGTTACCATAACGCTCCTTATTCATGCACTGAAACACTGTTATACTTCTATGAAAATGGTTCATTTGGAAAAAATTTAGCTGACTTGACACAATTCTGTAAGTTTCTTATCTGCATTTTGATGTTGATAATTCTGGGGTTGTAACACAATTGAAAGTTACTTAGTCCAGCCTCTGGGTACGAAAGGGGAAATATTGAAAGTTCTGTGGTCTGAGTGTACAAGCATCCTCTGGAGTCACAGTGGTTTGTTCGATTAAAGGACTTCCTGCGGCTTTCATCTCCACAATGGGCTTTGACAGGGAGACTTTCTTCATTGCACGGTCTCAGCAGTCATAGCACTCATAAAAGTCTCCCATAAACTCTGATAAGGTTTTTTTGAGGTTTGCAAAGCATACTTTTACAGCGGTAGCCATTTTATATACGGATAGAGTAATACTGCCACCTGACATATATAATCATAGATAAAACAACGGACTCTCTTTATAGAATTTTGCTAAGTAACTAGTGAATGATTTTTTCCATTCACAGACATTAACGTTCTCTCTCTAAACACCACAGCCTCTTTTATTCCTCTTTGGCAGTGTCCTGATGGACATCTCAGCTCATGTACCAAGTGTTTTTGTATACCTGTTGAATAGTGTCCTAAGATACTGTTGCTATAGAGTGTTATAAGCTGGTATCTGTTCCACTGTGGTCCTGCAGACCTTAATAAACAGTAAATCAAGAAATAAAATAAGCCCTCACCTTGGTCTGTGGCCCAATGTCTTCTTGGATTTGTTAATTATGTTTGATAATTTGCTAACATTAATGAGAAAGGTGTAGCTGTCCATTCATCTATTGCCTTTGAAGTTCACATTTTGCTGTTTTGTTTTAGCTTTCACTTAGGATTAAAGAAATCCCAGCTCGGTTACCATGGTCACCACAATCATAATAGGATCATGCTGCTAATGTGTTATTAATTCGTAGAGGAATACAGTTTTTCCCTTGCTTGACTGTGGAAGTTGCAGTGTGCAAAAACACTCTATTACTGGGGAAATGTAAAGTGACTTAATCTTATCAATAGGTAGCGTGTTTAAGCCTCTGTGGTAATGGCAGTCAAAGAGCCTCTTAAAACGACTCTGAATTCTTTTAGCGAGCAGAGTGAGCATACACTCGGTTATTTTAAGCCCCATCAGAGATTTGCACTCGCAGAAAGTGTATTAGTCTTTTTGACAGGACATAAAATGTGTTCAATGAAATTTGGGGATTGTTTGGGATGGCTTCGCTGCAAGAATAACTGTAACAATAATTCTTCTTTTTCATCACGTCAGAGATATTTATTTCTTCAGCTGCTGGGGAATTAAGCACTAACATTATTAACTGAAATGTTGTTGAGCTTGGTTTAAGCTCATTGCTCTAGAGACTGTTTATGCCGGTTTTGCTTTTCATAATTGTTTCCATGTTGCTTTGACTGTGCACTATTGAAGTCAAACCATTCAGCCTCTTCATTTGAAAATACATTTCCAGTTTTATAGGGTTACATTAAGTGATACATTTCTTGATAACCTAGCAGCCTTCTGATGGAAAGACTAATTAAATTGTCTGTGTTGATGTGAATTGGTTCTCTGTAAGAAGTAAGAGTGTGCATGCTGTCTAATTAAATCATATTGGCTTTAGAAATGTTACTAGGATTTGTGGATGCTCTCCAGCTTACTCCTACATGTGCAGCGTAAATAAGTTCCTCCTCTGACCTGAGCTTGCTATTACCGGCTGCACTTGCAAATTGAGAAGCAAAAATGAAAAAGGTTTTTACAAGCAATGTTTTATACTGAATACCATAAAACCACTAGATAAAAGCAAAGGTTGAGGCTCTAGTTTGTCAGTCTTTGTGTGTCAGATTTCTCACCAGGTTGTTCTTCTTTTCCAGAGCACCAGAGATCATCCTGGGCCTGCCGTTCTGTGAGGCGATAGACATGTGGTCTCTGGGCTGTGTGATAGCTGAGCTCTTCCTGGGATGGCCTCTTTATCCTGGAGCATCAGAGTACGATCAGGTAAGAAGCATCACACCATCCAGCCCATCTCCTGTGCGCAATGCTGTGCAAGTGAATCTATTTAAAACATTCACAGTCACTTTATCTGTGGAAATGCTAATCAGATATAATATATCCTCTCATTTGCCTTATGAGTGAACTGGTGTTGTGTCATTTATTCCTTTAATATGACTTCATGTCTGTTATGTGGGAGTTGATTGACATCTTGTTTACCTGCTTTATTAGCTATGAGGAAAAACTGTAGAACTATAGTATAGAATAGTTTTTATACTTGAGATTAAAATATAGTATTGTATAGTATTTTGAGCGATATAAAAAATGTTGCGTTCTTAAAATACTTAACCAGACAGAATAACATTAGCACATCAGCTATATTAGCCACATTGAATGCTTTGTCTATTAGTCTGCTAATTAGACCAAATAGCTTTAACTGTCGGTAAAAATGGTTTCTTTTGGCTACAGTATTTTCAATTGAGCCTTGAAGATGCCCAACTACTGATTTAACTCTGACTTCATTTTTAGCATCAACATGATGCATTTTTTTAGCATTTGCCTTATCAAAATATGTTGCTGAACAGGACAACATTAGCACAATCTACATTAGCCTCATCTGTTCTTCCTGTTTAGACCAGTTAGCTTTCACTCTCATTATAAATGATTACTTTTAGATCACAGCTGGCTCCAGCAGGGGGCAAGGGTGGGCTCAGCCCACCCAAATTTGGTTCTTACACAAGCTCCACCCCTCCATCTCCTGACAATAGTCTAGTCCACTTTCCCTGCCCCTGTCCCAGCTGGTCTCCTGGGCTCTGCTTTAGGCACTTGTCTGTGCTGACAGAGGCTGGAGGGAGGTATGGTATTTGTGTTTAGCCTTGATTGTAATAAGTAGTTAAATAAAGCACATGTTAGACTGTAACACTTAGTGGCTCAAATTCAACATCTCATAACCATCACCAGTCTGACACAGACCATTATGATAGGCTATTATAAAGGAGTTAGCTAACTTAGCTCTATGGGTTTTCCCAAGAGGTTTACCTCTTCTTAAAATAGTTTGTTGAAGCAAATTAGGCCAAAATTTGGCAGCTAGCAACTGTGTTAATGCTACATTTGTGAGCATTTGCTTCTTAAAATACCTTGCCAGACAGATCAACATTAGTACAGCATCTACATTAGCCTCATTAAGTGCTTTGTAGGCTATATTATATTGCTTTTTAGCCCAGCTAGCTTTCACTCTTGAGAACTTTCAACCACTGCTTTACATCACACTTATTCTTTAAACAGCTTGGGGTGGCAAATAAGCTTAAAAATCAGCAATTAGCATCAACAAACACAAAGCTACAACAATGCTACATTTTGTTAGCATTTTTTGCTGGGGTTCTCTGTCTGCGAAGAAATGTGCTTCTGAGTGTTGGAGAGGGTGGGATGCTTCTCCAATCCCCCTGACAGGCCCTGATGATTCTTGCGCAGCCTCCCTGTTTATCTGAACAGATGCCACAGAGCCACTTGTCCAATTAGCGCAGCCCCTGTGCTCTAGAGCAAGACATTGCCGCGTTCCCTTCTCTCCATCAGTCAGACGAGGCTCAGTGGGAAAACCTTGAGCAAGTTGGGCTCCATCATTGAACAAGGTTTTGTTTTTTTACAAGTCTTTAAACTTCACAGTGTCTCATTTGCAAGTCTCAAATCATTCTAAGAGTCTTGAGCTGAGGTCATGTTTGGGTGCTGTGCATATTTTAGCCAGATAAGTCTGGGGAAAGTTCTCGGCAGCTTGGATTTTTAACTGCCAAAAGAGCATCTGTCTTAAAGTTTTACTCTTTTTTTTCATCAGCAGGAAAGATTCATAGGGCTTTCCAATTAAATTCAACTTATGATTCAATCATGCATATGATGTAAAAAGTCTCAAATGCATTTTTCATCTTTTGCCTTGCAGATCCGATACATCTCACAGACACAGGGCCTGCCTGCAGAATATTTGTTAAGTGCAGGGACGAAGACAACCAGGTTCTTCAACAGAGACCCAGAGTCCACCTATCCTCTTTGGAGACTGAAGGTTGGTTCAGTCTTATTCTCATAAAGGTTATGGCACTAGTGGACATAACATAGCCTATGCCAGTAACAGATCCAGTGTGAGACCATGCTGAACCCTGTGCTAGCTATAAACAAATTGTCAGGCTAATGAGAGCAAAATGGATTTGTGTGAGAGGGTTTGGAAAATGGAAGCCAAACCTGATAAAAATCCTCTCTGTGTTAACCCCCTTTCAACTGACTGGATATATAGGCCACTCAATAAGATGGTCCGCTCCTCCTTTTAGCATCTTACTTTTAGTGCTGCCCATTTTCTGTCCATCAGAGAACATGGACTCTCTAAATGTATGACTACAGTCTATGTCTTTACCACTTTACTCTAGTTAGAAATGGTTTTAAATTGTACAGTCTTGCAACATTGTATTGGAAAAAACAGGTAATATACCAAACAGAGATAATAAATTCTTCTGCCTGACATTTCTGAGCCATAAAAGTTACATATGTACATATTCACAATTATAATTTCTTCAAATGGCAAATTATTAGCTATTCCTGTCAAAATACTTTCACCAAGTATGTACCTTGTAGCACATACACACACCTTTTATAAAAAGTAGGCCTAAATGTAGAAATCATACAAACTACTATAAACTATTATTTAGCAGTGTTGTGAAGGCGACATGACATTTTTTTCAGAATGACAGGCAGTGACAGTTACTGCTGCATGATATGACCTTTCCAACAGCAGCGGACAAATGACTTTACTGTCTCTATTTAAAAAATAATATATTCATGTGTTCAACAGAAAAAATGTCAACACACTTTTTGCAGGTGTATGTGCTGTGTGTTCATCTTACTTGTGCCTTTCACAAAGTGTGCATATATAAAACCTGTGTGTATGTTTAGTTTAACGGCACACTATTAGTGGAGTATTCGAGAACGTGTTCCTAAACATGCAGTCTCCCCAATCGTTTCTGGCTGTTAGATGAATGTTTGTGCACCACCCCAGGGTTCCTCAGAGGGCAAGCCGAGTCCTGCTGCACACCAACAACAAGAGGCTATAATGAGCGAAATGTAAATAGTGCATTTCCAGAGGGGAAGTGTGATGGGGTTTGTGAGTAACATCTGCTTCTTGTCTCCCGTAGACTCCGGAGGACCATGAGGGCGAGACAGGAATCAAGTCCAAGGAGGCTCGCAAGTACATCTTTAACTGCTTGGATGATATGGCCCAGGTATAATTCAGTATTGTTCTCTCCCCACAACTGTACAATCAATGTAGTATTTGCTCTGTCTTTTGCAACTCTTACATCTGCCTGTCTCACATTTGAACTTTCATCTGATGGTGTGCTCTCCAGGTCCCGGGCCAGTATGAGCCATCACATCCCAAGAATTAGCTATCAAATATTTGAAATCCGTTAAAATATTTATGCTGCCAAGGCCTGATCTCCAGATGCTATGGAGCACTGCTGCCATATAGAATTTTACTGAGCAATTGAAAGCAGCTGCTGAGTGAAAACACTACCTCTGCTCTTCGTTTCTCCTAATAACTTACAGGCAGACAGTTGGGCAGAACATGTGGCAAGGCTGGTTAACATGTTTGATACATACAGTTTGGTTTTTAAGTCAAGCCCGCAGTGAGTGTTGGGGTTTCATAAATCTGCGAGACATGTCTCTTGCATGCACAGGTCAGGTGGGAGAAAAAGTACAGTTTCTTGCTGACAGCAGACTCATTGAGACAGTGTCCCAACCAGTTATGCAGACTGGCTCAGCGGGACCTGGACGGTTTAGTCTGTGTGACTCAGCTCTCGTTCTGCAGATTTGCACAGCCCACAGGTGACATGCAAGCACTGTTTGTTGTAGGGAGATCTTATGTAACACTTGTGTAGTTATGCATGTACTGTACACACATATATTTAAGTGGTATTTTGAAGTAGTAATAGAAATTGTTTATTTTTGCAAAAATGTGCAAGTGAATTGGAAACATTAGAAAACTCACATTGTCAGTTGTTTTTGGTTGCCTGGTACAAACAGGCTTGTGCGGAACTACAAAGAGACTTCACCATTGCTTAACAAGAGCTATCAATGACATTTCAATGACAAGTGATAGTGAATTGTGACATACAAGCAAAGCTTCTAGACATTTGGGTCCTGTGTGGTTTGGCACTCACCAACTGCAGTAAAACTGCATTTTATGTTTAGGAGTGATTGTGATTTTAGCTACACAAAACTTGCAATATCACTTTTATTAGTTCTTTCCATATAAAACCTCTCTGACATCACTTGCTTCTCAGCAGTGAATGGAAACACATCTACCCTGCATTTATCTTTTTACAATATTTTAATGTTTTGCTTCAAAATTGCCTTGTAATTTTTTGACACTTACACATGTGGCTCTAGAGCATACTGCCCAGTTCCTATGTACACATGACATACCTGTAAGATGATATAGCCTCTTGTTTTGTATACCAAATACTGGCACATATGATTTCCAAGAAATAATTTTCCCATGCTTTTCCAATCTCTGGCTGCTGTCATCATGTTCCTCAATGCTGCTTCTAATAACAACTAGCCGCCAGATAACACCTAACCAGGTGAATTATTTCTTATGGAATATGGTCTTGGTGATAACCACTGCATACAGCCCATGTGGATACACAACACATGTAGCCACTTAAGTGATGGGTACAATTATGATTGTCCAGTAGTGCCCTGGGCCGCTGTCATGCCTGTCTGTAATAACATGCTGTCAGATAAGACTAGATAGTATCGCTCCTTGTTGATAGTTTATAGTTTTACAGTTACCCCACATGTACATATCCAGGGAACATTTAATGCACTGCACTGGTATGATATCCCCCGGGTCATCTCTGTCTCCCACGCTTCAAACTTTATGTCCTGTATGGAGCCAGCCTGCAACAGAGAGACATGGGAGATACAGCAATAAGCGTAATGCGTGAAAGAACTGCCTATTTTGGCCCTCTAACTATCCCGATCATATAAACAAGTCAGTATTGTGGACATCTGTCTGTGCGTGTATAATGGATGATCTAGCTGAAGGCCCAGAAAGAGAGTGGATGCCAAGAACAGATAATAAAGCTCCTTTTAGTCATAAGAAATGTGTGGCAGCTTTAGTCACAAGTATATCTAATTTAAAGCAGTCAAAGAACAACCTAGAACAGCATAGTACCAAAGTAATCTGTTATAGGCTCCAAAAAGCTGAAAAATACATTTAGTATGATCTGAAAAAGCTTCTTGCCAATAGGAAAGAAAGGGAAGGAAAAGTGAATTAAGATGGAGTTCAGCTTATATTTATTTCATAACATAGGCTTTATAAATAAAGCCCTTTCACCGACTGTTGCTTTTATTGAGAAACGGATTTCATGGGCAAAGCTTTGTCTCCCTGCATCCTGCGTGGCTAGTTCGGCATTTCCCGAGGCGTGGACCAATCTGTCCCACTGCTCGACATCTGCCGTCCTCCCTGCCCTCATTCCACTGTGGCATGTGAGCACTCCTTGCAACACAGATGTGGTTCTATAAACAGCGGTTTAGATGCAAGATGTGCAAGGCTGTCTTTATTAGCCAGAGCACGTTTACGTTTTGCATATTATTTCCTAATTTTGTGAGTTTAAAAATGTATAATAAAATGAAGGGTGTGCAATATATTGGAAAAACGTATCCAATGTCAAAGACTGCCAGCCCACACTGTAAGTTTTGGTTGTGTGTGGACAGTGCCAAATGAAAACCTTAAAGACTAGATCTGATAAATGTTTTGCCTTCGGTAGACAAAAAAAGATTCTGGCAAGAGTGAATCTGTTGCTGTAGCATGTAATAGTTTTGTGTGTGCCAATACACAACGTTTTTAATAGATGCAGAATATCACTATGATTTATATAAAGCAACCTTTCATGACATTTTACCTCAAATATATAGCTTCAGAGTTATTTCAATGGTTCCTTGACACTGCATTGAAACACTGCAGTATGTAAGCTGTGGTTGCTATAACAAATTTACCGCTTCATATTATCCTTATAAGATAATAATTCTACAAATTTTCAATAATTGACACGGTGGCACATTGGTTAGCCACACATGAGTTTGCATGTCCTCCCCGTGCTCAGGTGGTTTTCCAGTTTCCCGGTTTTTCCCACCATCCTGAGCGCCCCCTGGTGGCGGCTGCCAGCAGTGAATTTCCCCACAGGGATAATAAAGTGATAAAAAAAAAAATTTAATAATCCTTAGCATGCAATGCCTTCACAGGGGCGTAAGTGTGTGTTTGGGTATTTACATGATGCATTTCCAGGAATGTTAGTCAATGTTGCTTTAAATCTATGTATAAAACAGCAACACAATTCAGTTATTGTAAAATTACAAACAGCTTTTGTGTCAAAATATTAAGAGCAAACTCATAAAGTTGGTTGCATCTGAAATTAGGGATCTGAGTACAATATATGATGCCAGAAAAATAAGTTTTGTCATATCAACATTGACAGCTCTCGTCATCCCTTTAGACCTTTCAGATTCAGATTGGGTCATCCCTTATTAGAGAAGCATTAAAATAGCATGCTTTTTTGGAATCTCCTCGTTGGGTCTCAGTATTACGACACACCTCGGCCAGCTGCTTTGCATGTGCAAGCCAAGCTGTCTATATTCCCAAAGTCATCTCTTTGACTAGCTAGAGGACAGCCTGATTATTTCTCACCTCTTTCCTCAGATTATTCTTTTTATCACAGCCGGTGGAGATGGCAAGCAGAGAGGAATGGCTACGGAGGCTGAATAACCTGCGTAGAGAAAGAGAATTGAATCAGATTTCACCGTGTTGACTGGCAGCACATCTGATAGCCCCTGGAGCAGGCCCACAGATAAGCACTGCGTCTTTATGAAAAACAGGCCCGCTCCCTTCACATGACAGTCACAATAAACAAGGCTGCCTGTCTGTTGCACTGTCCCCCATCTCTGTCCCCTTTCTGCCTCACAATCTGCTTGTTCTCCAAAAAACATACTGGCTAAATCGTGACCTTGTCCCAGTTCCGTCATTCCTCACCCTGCGTGACAGCCCTAAGAGCAGGCTCAATCCCAATTTTAGCTCCTTCCTATTAAATCGATTTCTGGGAACTCAATATTGTTTTGCATTACAGCTGTAAAATCCTAGTATTCACCCAAAACCTAAGCTGTAATGTTCATGGCTTCCAAGAATTGCCTTCGAACATATTTAGGTTAAGTTGTCAACTTTGTCAGAGGCTTGCAGAAAATGGTATCCTTTGTAAAAGTGTTTGTGAAAGTGCCAATGGCAGCATTTATTGGCTTCGCCTCCTTTTTGTTTGTTTTCACATCTCAGGAATAGATAAAAATCTCAGTGAAGGCGCCAGGGAGATATTTCAAGTGGTGCTATGAATACCAGTGCAAATGTTTTTAATGTCACTAAGGTGCAAGGTTATCACTGGGCTCTGTGACACGCTGGTTAACACGCTAACATATGAGGCCTTGTGTGTATTAATAGGACTCTCTGTGGGAATGAGCTGTATTCTGTCAAAAATCCGTAGAGACCTTGAATTGTGTAAGGTTTGAAATGCTAAAGTATTCTGTGTTTTATGCTGCCTGCAGGTAAACATGACGTCAGACCTGGAAGGAAGTGACATGCTGGCAGAGAAAGCTGACCGGAGGGAGTTCATCGACTTGTTGACCAAGATGCTAACTATCGACGCCGACAAGAGAATCACGCCTATTGAAACACTCAACCATCCCTTTGTCACCATGTCACATCTCCTCGATTTCCCACACAGCACACAGTACGCGCACAAAACCTTCCAGTAATAGATTTTACAATGGGCTAACAAGACTAAGCAGTCACGTCTTTCTCTTTCCATCATCTGTGCAGTGTCAAGTCGTGCTTCCAAAACATGGAGATCTGCAAGCGGCGCATGAACGTGTACGACACGGTCAACCAGAGCAAGACACCCTTTATCACCCATGTGGCCCCCAGCACCTCCACCAACCTCACCATGACCTTCAACAACCAGCTTAACACTGTGCACAGCCAGGTACTTAATATCTTCAATTTACCATCACACTGTTAAACCTTCATGAAAATGTTGTATTGACTTGATTTTAGTTGGGCAACGTTTGGACAAAGACTCTGAAAGTAAGTATTTAAGTGGAGGCTGAATTTGCAAAACAATAGTGGTGGGGTTTTTGTAACTTTAGAAACTATGAGCAAAAAAGCTAAACAAACTGCTTTCTGTGGACAAATGCAGCAGCCAAACATTTTAGACAACTGATACTTGTGCAGTGAAAGGGATTTTAGTTCAAGGTCATGATGTCTTTTGGTTGCTGTCAAACACCTCTTATTGCTAATGCCTGCAAACTCTAGAGAAAAAATCGCTCACCAAGTTGGTGGTTTAGCAATGTCACAGTCATTTAGATTTTGTTGTGCATCATAAAAGTTCATTCTTGTTCTCTAAAATAAACACACTGTTTTTGTCTGTTGAGTGGCTTTGAACCTAACAATTTAACATCTCTGCTTTCACATGAAAAGGGTTCTTTTACCACAAGGAGGGCAATGGAAATATATTGAATATAGTGCTCCCTGACTAAACCTTGGGAACATTTAGTCTAACAAATTGTACTTTTTACTTTTTATTCCTTAAGCTCAGTATATCTGTTACAATCACTACATTGAACATACTTGCAGAATACAGAATCTAGTTTGACCTGATTATGAATAAATGGCTAAACATTTGCATAATTGTCCATAAAATACAATTTCTTAATGTTAGGTCATACACTTTCTGCTAAACAATATTAATCTCAGCTGTCAGCAGTAGAGAAGCTAAGCGGTCAATGAGTGTTCATACTTCTTTGTCTCTTGTTGTGTGCGTCCTGCCTGTCTCCCTGCATGTTTCCAAGCTCACCAGCCTGCCTTTCTGCCTGGCCGCACGTATATATATGTGTCTGTCTGCCGTTCTGTCTCTGCCCCAGGTCCTGTGGGATTGTCACAAAGTGCTGATTACACACATGACAAGCCCCACTTCCTGCTTGCCTTGCATTCTGGGGCTTTCAGGCCTTAAGAATCCCTTTAGCAGGCTTCCACCTCTCACTGCTGTCCTCCTCTGTCTCCTTTCCTTCCATTTCCCCAGGATGAGCCTGTGGTGCTTTACCGCTCCGTTCCCGTTACGGTGCATGTGTGATTTTAAAACTGCTGACTTTTGGCTTGTACCAGATTTACCCAGCGTCGAGTTGTGAGGTTTTCCAGATTGTGCTGAGCTCTCCCACCCGTGTCTTTAGTAAACACATTGTTCTTTATTACTAACTATATTGAGCCAGCTCACACTGTGTAACATGCAACAAAAAGCCAATTTTTCTGTGATTTAAATGGATTAACATTCCTTCAGCTTGTATTTTTAGACAGACTTAATATTGAGATTTATTCAACACGATTCATTTACAAGGCTGGAATGCATTATTTGTTTGTATTTTTCCATTTGCATGCTTGTTTATGATGAATGCCACAGTGCAATATTGATTATGTTCCCTCCCCTGGTGTTCATCGAACATGCTAAAGAGAGCAAATGAAAAATGAAAGTCCTGTCTCTGTAGTTCCCTCCGCCCGTCCGTAGCTTAATGAAAGAACTAAAATTAGACAGTGTCACAGTGCAAATACTGCTTAAAAGCTGAGCAAACGTTGTCTCTTAAAAGCATTTGTTTGTATCTTGGATGTTCCCAGGCAGCCTGTCGTATGTCTTATTAATGGTCAAGGCATGCTGGAGTTACCTAAGCTTACATAATTATACAACCACTGTTGCCTGTGAAATATTGCCCCTGTCAGCCATATTGATTTGGCGGTGAGATACCGAATCAGTGTGTGAAATGTCAGAATTCTCAGCTTGTTATTTTCACTTGTAATAATCCGCTAATATTTCCATTTACACTGACTCCGTTGAGATCACCTTATTGCTTTATCATTCCTCGTTTAAGCGTAAAATTAGGAGCGATATTTCATGAGTGGCTTATTATTACTAAATGAGACACTTTGAGCATGTGATGTGTGTGTGAGGGTTTTTTTCCTCATGGGGCCAAATCTTGTGGCATTTTGCACATTGATGGTTGATTATAGTGGAATTTGAACATTGATTGCACACCCTCACGTCTTCCTCGCCTTCTAATTACATTTAAATCAGTTGCCTTTTATTCCCCCATCAGCTTTCATCAACGATGGATAATCATTACAATTCATTTTCTTTTGACCCACTGTTGTTGTGTTGTTAGAATGCTATTTTTGTTCACCTGTTTTCCATTTCCCTGTTGTGCCCATTCATGCCACCGCCCTTATGATTTTTCATTTTGGTCCCGTCATCCCTTTAGGCCACCAACTTGGCTCCCTCCTCCACCAACAATGCCACCCTTTCCTTTGCCAGTCCCGATGTCTCAATACTAAACTACCAATCTGCACTCTACCAGCCCTCTGCGGCCTCCATGGCGGCTGTGGCCCAGAGGAGCATGCCCCTGCAGCCGGGAGCTCCTCAGCTCTGCGCCGCCCGGCCTGACCCCTTCCAGCAGGCACTCATCGTCTGCCCACCTGGCTTCCAAGGTAAACTCCCACCACTCGCTACTCACAATAGTGTTCAGGCTAATATTTAAATTATGGGGAGGTTTAAAGTCATAAAAAACCTTGCACATTTGTAAGATGATAAAATTTGAGCTGATTTTTATTTACTTTTTGCATATGTATTAAACACTTCTGAAACTAAGCCGCCCTACATGCCTATAAGCTTGTTCAAGGATATAACTTTTTGTTTTGAGTATTCGCAAACATAAATAGAACAAATGTTAGATTCAATCTAAGGCTCCAAGGTGGACAGTGAATGGTGAAAGCTGGTGCAAGAAAAATTTTGACATTGGCAAATGGAAAATATACCAGTGCAATTGTACATGAAGCACAAATGCTCCACTGGTTTTTGTAAAATGTTATTAATTCTTCTATGTCGGGGTCCTGAAAAGCTCTTTAAGCCCTGTTTCCACTGAGTATTATAAACGGGTCAGGTCATGCTTATATGTGTGTTTCCATTGTTCCAAAGATGCCCAAAAGAAGTTTGCCATACTGTTCCACTTTTGGAACCACTCCATTGGAGTGTCAGCACAGTGCAAGAGTAACTAAAATTAAAGCCGCAAGCGGCGATAAAGGCCCTCGCCTCCCTTGAGACCGCGGGGACACATGCACTCGGAGGATTGCATTTCGTGCTTTAAAGCGTAAACTTCACGGTAATGTCAAATAACCGGGCCTGTGCTACTGCTGGGGCCTGCTACACCACCTTGTAATTTAGAGTTAAAGGTCTCCACAATCCCTGGTTTTCCTGGGAGCTGTCTGAACCTTTGAAAATAATAGATTATGCTTGGGCTAAGGCGAGAAAAACAAAGTACTGGCTGGAGATTTGAGATGACTCAGGAATCGCTGCACCCCCCTGTTTAAAAAGGCAAAATGTAAATATAACTTGTCTAAAGTACAAGGTTACAAGTTCCAAAGGATTCTGAGGAGTTTTCTAAGACTCTAGCAGTGGCTCTGGAGGGCCTCCTCTAAAGGAAGGATCCTGGCAATTGGGAAATGGCATTTATTTCCCAAAGGTTGCCTCTTCAAAGACTCATTACGACAAATTTTATGTCTCTATGACAAACTAAATTCTTGGGTCCCATTATAAGTTTGTAGGGGGCGCTGGAGAGCCATTTCTAAAGATAACCCTTTTATTTACATATTTTTGTGTTCAGGTCATGAATGTGCACAAACGCCTTTTTGGGTCCAACTCGATCCGAGAAGGCGTTTGAGAGTTAAGAGACGTTTTATTTTCACAAAAATGGCCACCTCGTTACAGGCTTGCCACACCCATACCCGATAAGATATCAACAACAAAGTCACAACTTTGGTTGGCACATGTCTAGATGATACTCACCAAATTTGGGGCCATTTAGATTAAAACACAATGATTTGCATCTTTCTGCGCAAGAAGTGCGAATTTAGTGGCAGCGCCTTTCACCCACATGGCGGACTTCCTGTTAAGTTTAGGGTGTGACTGTCATTGACTTTTCTGTTTGCCATGAGGTGTCCTATGGATATACCAAGTTTCATTTTTCTACGTTGGAAAAAGTTACTTTCACTTTCCATAGGCCCAATGTATTTTGACTTTTCTAGGGGCCGCCACTGAGTCATTTTTGTATTTTTTTGGGGACTTCAAATACATACATTTTTGCCGGGCTTGAAGTCTGGGACCAATAAAAATGACTTTTAGTTGTTGGTTTACTGGGTCAAATTGAGGATCATTTTGCAGAAAAATTATAATAAAAAATATATACCGAATTATAATAAAAAAATATAACTCGAGCAAAAAGTCTAGAAAAACACTTGTCTCTTTTACATACATGTGTTTAGCTCATTTTGCCCAAGTTTGGTGTCTGTGGAATGAAGCAGCTTTTTCTGTGTACTTTTAAAAAGAGGTGTATTTTAAGTCGGTTCACATTTTCAATTCAAAATGGCCGCCTTCCTGTGTGTGATAGGGTGTGGTCCCCATTGGCTTTTTGTTCATAAGCCCATGGTGGATGTGTGTACCAAGTTTTATTTGCCTACAACAAACTAAAAATTTCACTTCCCATTGACTTTTTCACATTTTTGGGGCGTTGCTATGGCAACACATTTATAGATAGGGGTGGTTGTCATTGGCTTTTATGCTCGTCATGACATAAGAGATGTGTGTACAAAATTTTATGTCTCTATGACAAATTAAATTCTTGGGTCCATTATAAGTTTGTAGGGGCGCTGGAGAGCCATTTCTAAAGATAACCCTTTTATTTACATATTTTTTGTTCAGGTCATGAATGTGCACGCCTTTTTGGGTCCAACTCGATCCGAGAAGGCGTTTGAGAGATAAGACGTTTATTTTCACAAAAATGGCCACCTCGTTACAGGCTTGCCACACCCATACCCGATAAGATATCAAAAACAAAGTCACAACTTTGGTTGGCACACGTGTCTAGATGATACTCACCAAATTTGGGGCCATTTAGATTAAAACACAATGATTTGCATCTTTCTGCGCAAAGTGCGATTTTAGTGGCAGCGTTTCACACATGGCGGACTTCCTGTTAAGTTTAGGGTGTGACTGTCATTGACTTTTTTGTTTGCCCTGAGGTGTCCTATGGATGTACCAAGTTTCATTTTTCTACGTTGGAAAAAAGTTACTTTCACTTTCCATAGGCCCAATGTATTTTGATTTTGTAGATTCGCCACTGAGTCATTTTAGTATTTTTTTGGCGACTTCAAATACATAAATTTTCGCGAGCTTGAAGTCTGGGACCAATAAAATGACTTTTCGTGCATGTTCACTGGGTCAAATTTAGGATCATTGGGTGGAAGAAAAATAAAAAAAAAAAAAAAAAAAAAAAAATCCGAGCAAAAACAATAGGCCCTCCCGGTCATCACCGGCTCGGGCCTAATAAAACAAAACCCAGAAATAGTGTCTGTAGCTAGCTATATAAAAGACACTGATATAAGTAATATCAGTGTCTTTTATATAGCGACAGACACTATTTCTGGGTTCTAATTGCTTTAATTTATAAATGTGTATGCAGCACAATTCAACCCAGTGCGTGTATAGAGCAGTATGCAGATGACATTTGATAATTCAAAAACATTTTAAATGATGTCTGTTTTCTCTTAATCCTTTGTGTGTTTTGACTCAAAGGCCAAAGTGCTCTGAGGCATTATGTGCATGTGTTTATCCTCTGCTGTGTGTAACGTGCAATACAGATGTCTATTATGAGAAACTGTGTTATTCTATTGTCATGACTACTGTAGGGATGCTATATCTCAACAGTGCTTTGTTGAATAAAGATATTTTGACAAGTGCGTACAACACACGCAGTACATAATCTGATCTATAGCTTCTAATTCTGCTCATACCGCAGAGTTGTAGAAGTGACAGATGTTGAGGCGATTGCTGTTGACATTATCTCTGCTCTTGTGCTTTATTTACACATCCAGGGCTGCAAGCGTCCCCTTCCAAGCACACCAGTTACTCTGTGCGGATGGAGAATGCCGTTCCCATAGTGACGCAGGCCCCCGGTGCCCAGCCTCTACAGATTCAACCTGGCCTCCTTACACAGGTAGGAAAAGTATAGCTCTCGACAATAACAAGTCAAAAACATTCAAACAACGCTCTCTGCAAGTTCTCCCTCTGTCTTCACTAAGAATAGTATCTATCGACGGATGCTGGAAATCACTCAATGTTTGTGACCTTGCCCACGCTGGCAGCTGTTTTATCCTGAGTGCATTCAGGCCGAGCTCTCCTGTGCATTACCTCCTGGTTTTTTCTCACCCCCACCTCCCAGCCTTAAGTCTCTAGGCTGCCATGGTCTGATGCACACAGAACCAGTAGGATTCTGCACCAAGAACCAGCTTTTTCATGAACTCTTTAGCTTTAGCCGCTAATATACAAATGTCGGATGTAATGTGGACTGACTGTGCATCGCTCTCTCTTCAAACACACACACATTATAGACTCCCTCTGTCACCACTACCACCTCTTTCCCTATGGAAATTTCCATGAAGGCTTTAAATATCCCTGAGAATCGAGGGAGTTTGAAGCGCTCCCTTATCTCTACTTAATCATGCAGTAGGCAGGCAAGCGAGCAGCGAAGCACTATGGGTATAGGTGTGTGCGCGTGGATGTGCGCCTTTGTTTCTGTGGTGGCTTAATCTGTCAGATACCAAATGGTGATTAGCTCCAGGGCTGCTTCCAAGTCAGGCGCTCCAAATTACAGGCCTCAGAGGATGCTGGGAGGTCAGAGGAAGGCACGGATGAGGCACTGCACGACCAAAAAAAATTCACCAATTCTAACTGTGGATATGAAAGCTAAAACCAAGCATGTGAAAACAGGCATCGCTAATATGTTATATCAGAATTGTGATCAAAACTATGGCAAGATTTTAAAATGGATATTCATTTTTTGAGTTAAGAGAGCTAGTGAGAGTCTGATGACTTGTTTTCAGTTTTTCCATTTTGTGCTTTATGCGCAGAAATCCACAATTTATGATTAATTAAATTAAATGTTAATATGTATATAAATAAACCAAATAAATATTTTTTCACAAAATCTCTATCTACACAATCTTCTAGGTCCTGCAGGCCACCAAGCAAAGATAAATAATACTCCAGGACCAGAGAACATTTAAACTATTAATTTATATGGACAGATGATGAGGTGTAATTTTTTGTTGTTATTTTCTTACAACACAGAAGACCAAAACTGACCAAAGACCAACATGATTGTGATTATGATTTTTTTTCCATATTCAAGCAGCCCTAAAGCTTAGTATTATCAGTAAATATCATATAAAAGATGATATTGTTTAATTCCAGTATAAAGCCAGTCTAAATGATGATAGTATGTAAATAAAGTGTGCCATTGTAAATACCATGCGCTGCAGGTGTGCGCTGTAACTGCTGTCAGCACACATGTTAAACAAAGGCAAACATCCGTTAACGTACGCAGATGGTTTATATAGGGCAGTGAGCAGCACCTAATAACTGGGTTTCGTCATGTTTATTTATCCACAGTGGGAGGTCTCCACTTCAAGCTCGGCTAAGTACTTGTTTGGGCTTCATTTCATTCTCCCCACCTGTGCCTCACTCAACCTCTGTTCTCTGTCGTTCACACACCTATAGACCGTTTCAGATCCATGCGAGTCCAGTCTGGGGGAGCAGACCGGAGGGACGCTTGGAGCAGGGAGGCAGGGGGGAAACTAGCGGGACCTTTATCTGGAGAAGGAATGCAGAAAATGTGGAAACAATTGAGGAGTGAGAGCCTGGCCTTTCATAGCCACTGGGTGACAAAGAGTTTTCGCCGGAGAGTAGGTCGGAGTGGGAGGCGGAGGTGCCACTGATAGTGATGGTGGGCTTGGAGAAAAAAAGAACACAGCCCCTTAACTGGGTTACAATTTCAGGCAGACAGGCTGCTTACACAACGCAGACGTCGAGCGGGTGAGCCTTGTAGAATGCCAGGAAGGGAGATAGAGCAAGCAGAAGAAGGAGAAGGAGCACGAGATGGATGGACGTATTAGAGGGTCTAAATGGCATGTTGATAAAAGGCCGTGGATGTGGTCTGAGATGTAAAGACCATCTCCAGAATGTTCCATTAGAGATGTCAGTCGTCAGCGCGCAGACAAAGCAGCACTGCTGGCCTGCAGATGCCCCCCGCAGCACGTCAAGCATCAGCCCACACAAGACTAAAGCTTCCACAGGCCTGCAACCAGACACTGCTTTCGGTTTAGAATGAAGTGGATGCATACTGACATGGAAACAAAACAAAAATAAAAAATCTTTTTTCCCCTTTTTTGATTCGTAGTAAAAGATGTTTAATATTGACATCAAAATCTGAGTTTTTTGTTTAATTGTCTTTATTAGTGACATTCTATTTGCCTGACAGGTGAGACATAATGATTAAATAGTGTAATTACTGCATAGGTTTGATAAACATATCTTTTTAGATTTTTTTTTTTTTTTTGACAAGACTGAAAACATATTTTGAGTATTGTGCTGTCAGATTTTGTGAAAACATGCTATTGTGGTGATTCTTGTTGCCTACATCTTCCACTGCAATCATAATACAAGAGGAGAAGATAAGGCGTCTTCTTGCATATTTGCTCATTTCATCTTCTGCGTTTGAACTCTTCATTTACCCATACCTTGATTTCCTCACAGATAAGCTTCTTTGTATTCTGTCTTTCTCTCCCTGTGCTCCTTTACACTCTGCATCTAAATGTTTTTGCACCACAGCACATTTTGATGCCATTGTAAAAAGATGTGCAAATGGTATTAAAGGAACAATTCATTAGCCCTGACATTAGAGTGCTAATCAATACACTCGCATTAAACTAGTAAGGGATTACAAGTCTGCTGATACACAAACATGTTTAGGGAATGTGGACACTTACACACTGACACACTCACTCCTCCTGGTACATCCCGGAGCATAGTATATTGCTTGTCTTCTGTCTAGAGCTTGGCATTACAAAAAACAAGAGCTTCTATCACAGCTGTTTGAACCGGCTGCAGATTTAATTAGTGCATAGGTTGATTCGAGTCATGGAAAACACACACTTACTCGCACAAAGAAAAGAGCTCCTGTACATCTTTATTAAGTCCTGGTCTTATCTCTTTTGTCGACGGATGTCTCCATGAAACGGGCCAAGTTCATTTTGTTCTAGAGCTAGTTTACACCAGCTGTTACGCACTTTTAAATGCAATACATCACAACAGCCTTAAACTAATTTGCTTTGGTTTACGGATATCCCTTTCGTTTATGAATTTATTTAAGGAAGCAAACAAGCAAACTTGGGAACCACAGTGTCAGGCTTCACATCAAATGCTGATTAAATTCTGTTGCTTGTGTTTCTTTTTTATGTTGGTGTGTTGGACTATCCAGCAGGCCTGGCCCAGTGGTACCCAGCAGATCCTTCTTCCCCCGGCGTGGCAGCAGCTCACCCACACCTCGGTCCAGCACGCCACCGTCATCCCCGAATCCATGAGCAGCACTCAGCCTCTCGCCAACTGGAGGTAAACAATGGCGTCTCTCTAAATTGCCACTTCTAGGAAGCATCCATTAAAAGTTGAACATTTTCCTAAGACCATTGAACCAGCCTGTGGTCATGCATGGATAACACTAACTGACTAAATCAATCATACATTTTTTAATCATGCATTGTCTTATTCCACGCAGTACAATTGCTTCTTGAGGGTGTATGCACTATAGGTGGATGTCACATGAGTGTAAAGCAGATTGCCTGTGGAGACTCAGTGCTTTATCTCCAATGAATCACTGTCCCTACATGAACAGCTGTGCTTTTATAAGAGCAGATTTACCTCAGGGACAGAATATATGTGCATGTAGAGACATCATGCCAAGTATAGGCTGTCAATGGCTGACTCCATAAATGGATAGATGGATGGGAGAAGGCAATCTGCAGGGAGGCTTCAGGTACATAATGTTTGTGTGGAGTGCAGCCAGGGCCACGTAGACTCAAATTCATCTGTGCCCAAACCCAACCATCACTCGCCCCCACAGCCAATCCCACCTCCTGTTGTCTCCCTGACTCTTTCTGTCCGGTGGCAGCTCTCTTGTCCTCAGGGACGATTGGGAAAGTGTCGCACTTCCTCTGCAGAGCTATCGCTCCACAGCTGCCTGGTGTCAGCTCCTCTGCCCTCAGCCCTCCCTCCTGCTCCCTCACTCATCTGCTTCTTTCCTCCATCTGTCTTTGTTGGAAGGTTAAATGCTGCCACCTGCTGGCTTCTAGACAAAACACTTTTAAATCTGTGTGCTACAGAACAATGTATTGAAATCATATAAAGTATGACTTAGTGAAGCTGGAAAAACATATTTTTCCTCAATCAATATCATTATGATATACAAGTAAATATTTAGTATAATAGTTGACACTAGTTTACATCCATCCTTTCATATTGCATTATAAAATTAAAATGTATTATCATTAAATGTATCATTACCTTGAATGAAATTTGTTTTTATATAATGCCAGTGTGATTATATAAGAGACACCCGGCCCTAATTTAATGCATGCTTTTTTGATGATCTCTTACAGGAATTCCCACCCCCATGGCAGCCATTATAATCCCATCATGCAGCAGCCAGCCTTGTTGGCCGGCCATGTCACTCTCCCGTCCAGCCAGACACTTAATGTGGGAGTAGCACATGTTATGAGGCAGCCCTCGACCAATAACAACTCCTCTTCCAAAAAGAACAAGCAGCACCAGATGTCTACCAGGTACAGTCACTACAGTGGCAGTCAGGAGAATTTATTTTTTTGTTGGTTTGCAAATCTTTAACTCTTGGACACACTTTTTAGAAGTTAAATTTCTGTTGTTTTGGGCTTTTTCAGAAAAATTGTTAATGTATTTTTCAAATGCTGATAGATCCAATGTAATTCTACCCATTTGTATGTATGTAAAAAATGGGTATTATATCAAATACTAAGGGTTTTGTGCTAACAATTTAAGCTTTTTTACAAGGCTTGTATGTAATGATTATTGTACATGCCTTTCCCAGGAACATGTCGTCCTACGAGGTGTCGTCCTCTCAGGCCATTCTGTCGCCTCAGCGCTCTAAGCGGGTGAAAGAGAACACGCCTCCACGATGCGCCGTAGTGCAGAACGGGTCGACGTCCCACTGTCCACCCTCTCAAGGCGGTGGAGGAGGAGGATGGGGGACAAATGAGGCCGAGCAGGCCTCGAGCACCACGCGGGACCATCAGCACCAGCACCACATACCCAGACAGACCATCATCATCCCTGACACACCCAGCCCCGCCGTTAGCATCATCACCATTAGCAGCGATACGGACGAGGAAGATGAGCACAAGAAAAACAAAAGGTCAGTTTAGGAATGGGTTTCTAATTTTTTATTTATTTATTTTCTCCTCAAGTCAGCTAATAAATACCTATTTTTGTAGCTCATCTCTGAAGCAGAGGAAGAATGTCATTAGTTGTGTGACAGTCCACGATTCTCCTGACTCTGACTGTTCCACCAACAACAGCCCTTACACTGTGGAGTCCAGAACCAACAACAACAACAACAACACGTACGACACAAAGACCACCATACTGGACAACTACAACAATGGCAATCCCCGCACAATCATCATCCCCCCTCTGAAAACACAGACCAGCGAGGCCTCAAATGAGTGTGAGCGCCTCATGCCAGGTAAGATTTTATTCTGAATATTCCTATGCGTTACAATAATTACATCTTGAGTGACTAAACTTCTTTTGTTTGTTGCAGACCCAATGAACCATCAGAATTCAACATACAAGTTTAAAACTTCCAATGGAGTTGTGACTGGCAGTAATCACATACCAGGCATATTAAATGGAGGTGGCTCCTACCGACAGCAACGTACGGGCCCTCACCATCTACAGCAGCAGCCTCTCAATCTCAGCCAGGTACTAGCCCCGAGCTAGTAAAATAAATGAATTACAGAATGTCTAAGCCGTCATGCATTCATAACTTTTTTTACCCTTATTTTCTCATAATGACAACTTGATTTGGTCTGTTTTCTCAATATAATTACTTAATTGTCTGAAAAGGGCAGTTTTCTTGAGATAAAAACTATAATTATCACGTTATTACGGAAAAACTGTCATTGTTTTGTAGAGATAAAGACTTAAAACTCAAACACATTAGGTAGTGAGGTGTTAACTGGGACCAAGATGGGTCCATGGGTCGGGTTGCAGACTGCACAGATTGGGTCAGACCAGCTAATGATGCTGTTGTAAAAAAAGAATGGACTCTATGTGTATGGAAATAGCTTTTGAGCGGAAGTTTGATGTCCCAATCTGCTTCTAACTTTACAACTGTAAAATTAAACCATTATCTCGAGAAAACAAACAAAATGAAATTGTTACAACAAAAAAAACGTATGCATGCATGGCCACTTAGGGTTTCTTAACTCAAGATCTAAGATGATAAAGAAGCACAAACCTGACATTGTGCTCTTCTGCCATCTCCTATTCCAGGCACAGCAGCACATGGTTGCCGAGCGGAATGGAGGTCACCGGCGGCAACAGGCTTACATCACCCCCACCATTGCCACTCAGCCCCCCTACTCCTTCCATCACAACAGCCCGTCCCACGTGGGGAACGTCCACCCGCACCTGGCTGCCACACACCTGACCAGCCAGCCACACCTGTACACCTACACGGGCCCTGCCGCTTTGGGCTCTACCGGCACCGTGGCCCACCTGGTGGCGTCCCAGGGCTCGGCGCGCCACGCGGTCCAGCACGGGACATACCCTCCAAGCATCGTCCACCAGGTCCCGGTCACCATGAACCACCGTGTGCTCCGCCACGCTGCACCACAGTCAGTACCAGGCGCAATTCGCACATCAGGCTTATATCAGCGCCTCACCTGCCTCCACGGTCTACACTGGATACCCGCTGAGCCCCACAAAGGTCAACCAGTACCCGTACCTCTAGAGACCACCCCGACTGTGTTCCAAATGGCTTACTGACTCCATACTGTGTATACGAGGGCTCAAGTATAGCATACAACATCTGCTTTTTTCCACCAGGTGATACAGTGCAATTCAGTTTAGTATGCATTGTCAAAATTTTAAGGGTACCAAACCACTTTTAAGACCCTTTTCCTAAGGTACTGACATATAGGGTACAGTGACGTAGAGCAGCATTTTGGTGTTGAACAATGGCTAATATTGTTAAACTTATAGCTTAAGTCTCACCAGACAGTTTTATTTCTGTAGCACTTCTTTGCTTTTGGATACGGTATAGCTAATCTAATGTTTGGCAAAAAAAACAAAAAAACAAAGCAAGACATAGCACTCTAACAGAAATTCTTCCATGCAAAACTTTTCTCAAACAAAGCTTGTTTTGTTTTGTGAAAAAAAATAGAAAGAATACAAGGTGCTGCATGTCGACCAGATAAGATTTTTTTTTAGTTTCAAAGCTTGCCACAGTGAGATGAAAGTGAATTGTATCTCTTGGTGGAATCAAGGCTTTCGGTGACAGACGTTACACAGTGCTTTGTAGGCTGTGGTACATGTCATAGTAATGAGTCATATGCTGTTTTGAACACAGCCTCTGAGCGACACTGGAAAGCCTGACTGAGCGTTGCTGCTGCTTCCTCCGTGGACATCCTCTTCTCGACCTCAGACAGAAACAGAAACAGAGATAGAGGGACATGCAATTCTTGTGAGACTGTCACGTAACTTGAAGATATAACAAAAAAGAGAAAAAGAAAAAAGATTCACAGCCTCTTTAGAAGGAAAAGATGATGGTGAATTTCAGAGGGTTGTAGTTCTTTAAGTTTTGATTCTGTTCTTCAGAAAGGGCCAGTTTTTTTTGGGGGGGGGGGTTGTTTTGTTTTTTTGCTTTTGTTTTGTCACAACTTTTCTTTATGAAAAATGAAGAGTCTCATTTGTTTTTACAGGGAAGTTTGAAACGGGCCTTTTGTGGACAGTGGAGGTTTTCTGATTCGTTCATTCTTTATTTTTTTTCCCTTCTTGAATTTGGGAAATGACCTTTGAACAGGGGTTACTTACTGGAAGCTTGGAATCCCGAGATGAACTGGGAGAAGGTGAAATACGGAAACCTGCTGCTCTTCAAAGAAAAAAATATCAATGGCCTTGAACTGTCTTAATATTTCCAAATCTAATATGGCGTGGGGAGAAAAATAGAAGAGAGGCAACTTCCCCCACTCCACCTTCTCGAGCTGAGGAGGCTTCTGGGAATATATAACCAACCAAGACAAGAAACTTTTTAGTGTATTTATAGAAATATTTTCCTTTATGTTCCACATTTATGAGACTTCAGTTTTAGCTAGGTGTCTTAGTTGAGCCCCGTTCTTAGAATGTAGCAGACTGCACATGTTCAAGGTTTTCTTTTCCTGAAACCAATAGACTTATTTGTTCCTCTTTTTTCAATGTGATTGCACAAAGTGGTTATATTAACATAGGCATGTACAATGTGATTGTCTGTGTGTGCTACTGTCAGCCATGCGTGTGTACCCAACCTTCTCTATAAAACCTCCTATCAGTCGTTTGGACCATTGTTCCCTCGTAGTGCCTTACAGATATTACCACACAGTTTACCTGGCTCGGGTGGTAAAAGCCGCCAGAGACTCTAGCTATACTTAGTGAGACGTGTTTCCTTGGTTTGACGTCCTTCTGCGGGCATTTGTAGCTGTCTTCCAGGTGTATGCTCACCCTTTTCTGTTACTTGTCCTTCATGACAGAATACTATAAACAAATGTCAGAGTGTGCATGTGATAACTTGCCTGGCATACTTACCAAAGTCATAGATAAACTTTGTAAATATTAAAATGTACACTGTTGTGCACTGTAGCTGTGGCACCCAAAATGTTTAATTCCTTTTTGTGCATTTTATTTTTAAGGGCAATTCACAAATTGTGATAACAGAGGAGAGATTCAATTTGCAAAATGGAATAAGTTGCAGCAACAAAATGTTTGAGACACAGTAAAGATTGTAAGGAGGTTGCAAGCTAGTCTGAGGAGAAGGGGCCTGACAGAAAGTGGAGTAGCCGTGAGCTAGCCGAGCTGCAACAAAATAAATTAAATAAGACTGACAAGTGCAGAGGGTTGTTTGAGAAAGACACTGTGTAGGCACGAGCGAAGGGACTGGACGAAAGAGTCAGTTTAAGTAGGGACTGCAGAGATCAGCGGGGATATTCTCTTATCTTAAATGGTGACTAAAATGGTTGCAAGGTGGCACTGAGCAGGTTGATAGTAACACTGAGGTTGGTAGGACCTTACCAAAATGCACACCCTCTTTTTTTTTTTATTCTGACCTGGATATTGTTGTCCATTTAATAATTAAGTTGTGTGTAAAGAACCGAACATAAAAGGGATTTACCGCAGTGTACACCTGGAAGGGCACCTCGTGGATAAACATTAATGTCCATTTGTCTTCTGAACCAGGTACACCACAGACATCGCCATGCCGGCCGAACGCGATTACCCGAACACGTAGAATAGGGCTGATGCTCGCTCGCTTTGTGTGTGTTTTGCTGCTTTAGATTTTTCCACATTGTCGTTTCCTTGTAGCCGATGATACACATACTCTCTTGGGCACATGAGAACTGCTGGTGGTTTTAGTGAACGCCTTCCTCCACTTTCCCTCATGGTATGCCATATTACCTGTGTTTATTTGTGTTTTTTTTTACTTAACATTATCTTATTTTGACATGGCTGTAGTACATGTTGTGTTTTATTTTAGAGATTGTTGCAATAATTCTTGTGTGTATACTATTTTTATTATATTATGCGATTTTGTAACCTAGCAGATCGATGTACAGTGATATTTTGTTTTTTCTGAAGAGTGTCCACCTGTGTTGAAACACGGCTGAAGTGTGGAGATAATCTAACGGGGCCTGAGATCTGGAATATCAAGGTCTTCTTCTTGCAGGGCCCAGGAGTTGTCAACCATCTTGTTTCCTGATAATCTCCAGTCAGCTTAAGGGCAGGACTGAGAAAGATGTAATTATGTTGCCGGTTACATTATTCTGTTCTTTACTATTGTTTTTGTTTGTCACTGGGGCCTAAGCACACAAGCATAAGGGAGGATTTTCCATTGAATTCTTCTGTTTGACGAGACAGACTACTGAAACATTCCACTGTTTGAGGGAATTTTGGTGTATAGCCCATGCTTCACTGCTGTCCGGCTCCCCTCCTCCTACCAGCACGCAGGGGGGGCAGCATTTTGTCACACTATCAATGGACTATGGTCCCACCAAAGAATTCAATAGGTTCACCACAGCACAGTACAGTACAAGCAATCCTCCACTAGTGCAGACAGGCAATAACTTCTGATACATCTGTGGTATGCTTTTCAAGTGCTTTCCAAAGACATGCATCTGGGATGATCCAACACCATTTTGTGCAGATTTGCCTCACTGTTTCTGGACAGAAGAAAACAAATCATTAAATGTGTGCTTTTAGGTGTTTTTCTGTTTCATCTCTTGCCCCTGATTGATTTAGATTGCATTGTTTATCAATTGAATCTCCATTGTTTTATTTGCCTGTTATTTTTACGTTGCTGTTGTTGTTTTATTGCTATTGTGAGAAAAGGAATTTGTAAAAAAAAAAAAAAAAAAAATGTACGTTTTTACATTAGTGTGCCATGGTATAGAATGAATAATGTAAAAAAATAGGAATTAATCAAAAGTATACCAACAATACCTTTAAAAATCCATGGTCACCTGCACAAAATGAATGTAATATGTGATCTGCTCCATCTAAAATGGCTTTAGATATCTTTCTCAGTGGGTGATCATTAGTATCAACATCATTTGTTACCATGCATGATGCAATAAATCTACATCTGATCTTTGGCAAAATGATACAAATGTAAAATTACCAGTCTTGTTATGATTAGGAGGTTATAAAAAATTATCACTATTTTCTAAAAGCAATGCTCAACTTAGAAAAGTCCCATATGCTCGACTTAGTGGAATATAACTTGATGTATAAGATACCCTTGTCGATCACTTTTTGTGTTTTTATTTTAAAGGGGAATCAAAATGTGAGCATTAAGGTAGATTGAGTGACCTTACAATTACCAAAATGTGCTTATGTAGTGTTAAGATGTTTTGTGTTGTCGAGGTGAGTATAGCCTGCCCAGCTAGTGTTAAAAATACTGCCTTCCAAATAACAGACAATACCTCTAAAGCTTTATGGTAGTGTTTTAATTAGAGAAATATTACAGATAGGCAGCATCTACCACTTAGAGAAGCCTGGCACATTGGGTATCAACTTACTTACTTTGTTCTTGTGATTATGTCTCCTTCTGAAACACTTAAGAACATTCCTGAGGGTAATATTGGCTTGTTCCAGGGAAAATACCCATGTGTGTGTGAAAGAGACAACTTGGAGCACCGATCCGACTCAAACCTGTGTACAAAGTCACAGCTGCCTCCCAAAGTACTAAGAAGTTAGAAATAGACAAATGAAACATGCACATTTTGTCACAGAAATAATTATAATTATTAATACACAAGCATTCTTAAAGCCCTTTAGGATGACATTGAGTTTGGGTTTTTTGTTTTTGTTACCTTTGTTGTCTGATCTTTTGCTGGCTTTTTGGGGGAATTCAGGTGAGGTGGATAGGGTTTGTTGCTGGAGGTACAATTCGAACCCAAAAAATAAATAAATCTGATTAAATTTAAGTTAATATTTTAATCTCACAATATTTATAAATGCCACAATTTTGCAACAAAAAGGTTATAAACAAAAAGTTGGAAGCAAAAATGTTGATCAACATGTCGAACAAAGAGAAAAAATATGTTTATAAATAGTCCTCAATTTGAATCTAGCTTGTTTACATTACAAAACCAAATCAAGAATATTTGGTCACAATTAAAAATTTTAAATGTTTCAATTTTGTCTAACATTGTAGTCCATAAACATATTGAAACAGTGTGTGTATCTGAAAAAATCCCTATAAAAGATCTGTTGTAAATAATTATGATTCAAGTCAATTTGGTCTTGATGTTTATTTTATGGCGATTGTTTTGACCAGTGCAATTAAATTAGAAAGAGTTCACATTTGAAAAATGAAAGATACCGCTGCCAATTATACAATATATCATTTTTTACATTTTCTTAAGACCTAAGAGAGTATCAGACCCTGACCACCTCCAGTGTCCATTGCTGTATGATTTTTCAATAATGTAAAATCTCATTCTTTGTCAATTAAGCTTATGTGTGCTGCAGTATTTCCTAGTCTTTGTTATTTGTCTCTTCCTATTTACTTTTGGGTGTAATGTCTCATTTCAATCTTTTGATGTAGCATTCAGTGTATACCCTGTTCTTTAGCCTAATATTTTGAAGTATGTTACAAGAATGGATATTTTACTGGCTTTATAGAATGTTTAAATATAATATTGATAATAAGCAAGATTAATTACACCTCCTAACAAATTGAGTATTTGCTACTAAGCGCTTGTGTTACCATTATGATGTTGTGTGCTTCTCTTAATCATTTTCGTTGTAGAAAAATGGAGTGAATTTATATTAGGCTTTCAACAAAACTAACGATAGCATTGTAAATTTACCTGAGGGTTTTAACAGACAAACAGCTTCGTCAAATAGAAGAATATTGTTATTTTAATTGTCCTCTTTACTAACTGTAGGGTGAAAAGGGGCTTGCGTTGTGGTGAACTATGTTATAGCTTGTTATTCACTGTTACTTTTGATCATTTTTTCGGTCTCCGAGGTGAATCGAGTTATTAATGAGAATTTGTATGCTCACATATGCATATTGTATATGTGTAGAATTGTAATCACACTTTGTCTTGGATTTACATTAAACTGTTAAGTCACGGCACAAGTCTCCTGTTTTCTGTTATAGCCTATCAGTTAATGCATTTTTGTTGTATGTTTTAATGAAATCAGTAAGATTAAAATGACAGCATGCTATTGTATATTGCAAATGTGGTTCTATTAGATACCTGTGTGTAGTGGCAGTTCCCTAAAATGCACTGTGTTTGCCACTGAGCTTTATCTTTAGCTTGACTCGTGTGGTTGTGTGGTTTAAGGTGAATAATGAATCAATGTCCAGACTTCAAATCAAAAAGCTTTTTGGCCTTAGGCACTGACTTACTTCCTGCACATCCACACCTGCCTCACTCTATTATAAGAAAGAGGCTCCACCCATGACACCCAAAACCAATTATATTTCATAATAAACCATAAAGATTTAATTAAACAATTTAAATGCTTTGAACAAACCCATTTGGAGAAACAGACAGGAGCAACACCAATGGGGCCAAGGAAAATTGGATTTCAAAAACTAACATTTTAACAATGTCAATGTCCATTAAACATTTTAATGTGCGGTCCACCGAGGATATTTCCACAAAAGGCCTCTATGCTTCTGGGAAATAGCCCATGTCTTGGTGCAGCTGGCTAGATTGAAGAGGAGACTGCTAAGAGGGGTGTTTAAATAAAGAACAGCAAAAATAGGCCTATGTCAAATTCAGTGGCGCCTGAGTTGTGATTACACAAATATACCTAGGCTATTACTTTATGCCAACTTTACAATGCCTTGGTATAAAGCATACCATAATACCCTCTGTAGCCTACCTACTGCTGTACCTTCTACCCCTTGCCACTAGGTGTCACTGTTGTACTGCTAACGTAATATAGATGATAAAGCTGGTCACCCTATATAACTTTAAAATACCACTAGATGGCGGTGCACACTAATAGCCTAGCCCCAAACCCATTGACGTGATCAGGTTGATAAATATGCTCCTTTTATTATCACCAACAGATAGCATATCCTTGCTCTACACTCTACACTATCTAACCCACACATTCAACACGTATACAGCTAGATAGAATGATCACAAATTCACAGTTGTTAAATAAGTTTCAGTGTTGCAATATTTTTATTTTGTAAATGGTGATGAAATGTTTGGTAGAATAAAGACACATGTTCCCATACTTAAGGCCCTCTTTCATAAACCCAGTAGTACATATTACGCTACGTTATATGTTGCCGTTGCCGTGGAAGCAGCAGACGCTAGACTTGATCTGGGCCAACCTAATTTTTTAAAACCCTGACGTGACAGAAAAGATCTCCAGCCAATCAGAGAGGCTTTCAATACACGAGTAACTAATCAGATGCGTCAGTGGGCGGGGCCAGACAAATCCTCAGGACGGGAGAAGGTAACTGTAACCTAAAGAGTGTCAGATGAACGCCAGCAGACAAGTCATGCTATATTCATTTGCACTGAAAAAACATGTAAACGTACACAGGTGGTTGCATGGAGCTCCCTGTCGAGGTTTTAGACTGTATATTGCCTTATTCACAGGTATTTCGTCGTTGTCCAACCAAAGGCAGTGAAAGAGTTTGAGCCCCGTTTTTGGTAAGTCTGAATGCGTAGCTATGAGGTGACTGAATGAGAAGGCTAACGTTAGAAAAGAAGAAAAAGCATATTGTCTGTTAGCTTATTAAAATGTTACCAGTTCAATCTAGCTTGTGTTTTAGTAGTAGTATAAACATTTATACGAGAGATGGTTTGTCTAGCGGTAGGATAAACCACATGGCCGTGAAGCTTGCGAATAACGGGACGGGATGTAGGACAAGAGAGAGAGATGTAAGCGGCTGCAGGCTAAGCTACAACCCCAGTCTGGGACTAAGATTTACAGAACTGGTCGGGCTAGGTGTGCAATGTGTGCGCATTTTAAGTCTTAAATTTCTTTAGTAGCAGTAAAACGTGGCCTATTTTAGAAGTTGCCTAGCCCTAGCCTACATATTGTCATTTATGCTCTAATACGAGTGAATAAAGTGTTATGCTAGCTTGCTAAAATACCAATCATATGTTAATTTCATTAACATTAAAATTATTGTGCGTTTTTTCCTTCTCAAAATTCCTTAAAAATCAACACACACACAGACCAATGTTGGCGAGTTGATAGGGTTATAATATTTTTAAATCTTTGGTAGCTTTTCAGAAATTTTTATATTTTAAGTGTAATTTGGGGGAAAAGTGAAAGACTTATTTCTTGATTGATACATAGCAATAACAGTTGATAGGGTTGCTCTGTTCAAGGTGTCACATTGTTTTTTTATTTATTTTCCACAGCCACATCTCTAAAGAGCAACATGAAAAGGAAGTCTTAAAATAAAGAGGACCAATGGCAGCTTTGGACCTGTAACTTTAGTTGAAATTAATTATATCTTGAAGTGGATGAAATGCCTTGACGGCACAACCCTGGATCATGGCAGCTGTAGTGTCTTCTGTGGGTTTGGCTCTGATGCATGCCCACGGCCAGCGGGCAGTATTTCTCTGGATTGTGGTGTTGATAACAGTGATAACTGCTGCCTCACCTGTTTTTGGTAAGACTACACCCTTTGCTGACACACACAACCTGATTCACTGATTTGTACCTTCTTTTATATAAGAAACAAATCACTAGCTTGTTCAATATTCAGACGTAAGTTCAGGTGAGGTAACACTTGTGACATGAAGTGAAGGAAAACACTGTTTCTATTTGCTTATTATTGATTTGTAAAGATGTTGTAGCTCAGTGTATGTACTTGTTTGTGCTGTTTTTAACTTTGCTTGGCTATATAGAATTTGTGTAGTTTTTATTTTTTCAAACATTTATTGGAAAGCTAAAACAAGATTAGAAATGATCGGGCTTTGTTGTTTACCAAAAATATCCAGTGCATTGTTGGAGGGTAATTGTTGTTCCCTGCAGTTCACGGGGATATGTGATGGCAGGGATTTAAAGAAGTGCTATATAGAAGAATAAGAAAAACAATGTATTTGTTCATTCATTTTCTACCGCTTAGTCCCGTTACGGGTCGCGGGTGACTGGAGCCTATCCCAGCAGCTTTGGGCCTGAGGAGGGGTACACCCTGGACAATGGCCAGTTAGTCGCAGGGCTAACATTTAGAGACAGACAGTGACAGACAACCATTTCCTCTCACATTCATTCACTACAGAGTACCTGGAGAGAACCTACAGTAACACATGGAGGACATGCAGACTCCTCACAGAAAGACCAGAGTTGGTCGAGAATGTTTGAGTCGGCCGGGTTTTGAACTCTGCCACGTGCACCCCCTAATGTATTTGTGTTAAAGTTAACAGCTTTTGCTTGACACAAAACCTACACACTGGTATACTTACTCCTTTATATTACATGTTTACATTACATTGCATATTAAAATGTTTGAGCCATAAACTCCTGATGAAATAAATAATCAATCATGTTCTAAGATATCCGTTACTGCAGTTCATTGTTGTTTGTGTGTATGTAAATGATTGCATCTATTTTTCTATAACATTCAGCAGTGGACTCAGCAGATAAAAAGCTTTCCTCTACCGCCTCAAGGCACACTTTATAATTTCTAGGTCACATACAGCATGACAACCTCTGCATCAATGTTTTTTCCAGACCCAATAAGAAAATCCTATTTCTTATTTCCTAATTTCTTCTCCTCACCTCTTTTATGTCCTCATCTGTCCGCCCAGTTTGAAAATAAATGTCATTTTAAAGTTTATATTTTATATGTGAGCGATGCAGAGTCTGGCATGGTGCAAGTTGGAAAGCTTCAAACTGGCAAAGTCCAGGCTAACTACCAGTGCAGTCCATTGCCCTTGTGAAATGCGATCTGTGCTGGATGACAATATGGCCATTCATTTTTCATTAGATCACTCAGGCAGTGGAAGATCAATGGGCTGAACATATCAAAAGCCAAATGCTGGACACTTGTCAGAGCAGGGTGATCTAGTAAAAGACAGCCACACCAATAGTAGCAGTCACAACCAATTTCAAATACTGCTCTGTGTCATTATTGTGCACATTATGAATGCTTATAGATATTATTCTCATGTTACACTGACACATCAAAGTTGTTGCACAATGAGCCATTTCTGTCTCATTAACCTGATGTTTTCCAGTTGTTTGCCATTACCTTCTGCATCACACTGGCTGGTGGGTCAAGTGAAAGTGCCATAGTGGGGGTCTGCGAGTGTACATCTGTTAGTCATTTTGTGTTTTTTATTTCCCAAGGCAATTTACCACTGTAGTTTGGTAATCTACCCAGTGTCTGAAATATTGTTGTAAATATTGTTAAATGTCTACTCTTTTAAGTGCTATAGGAGTAGTCTCTAATTTGTTAATGGGCTTTAGTTTGTCCTTATTTGCGATCAGTTAATATATAATTTTATTAATAGTCCTAACTGAATTATAGCTTGGAAAGCCTGATGTGAGCGCTCTGTATATTATTTACCTGGTCAAAACAGTCAAGATGGCGCACAGGACTGCCGAGAGTTAGATTGCCTCTGCTCTTAAATCAGTTTTAAATAATCAAGCCAACATTATGTGTTTGAAACCTTAACAGCAGACAGCACTAAGAGCATTTCTTTTTAAAGAAGATGCTTTTGCACGCCATGTTTGTTTGTTTACTTCATAGATTTACGCCTTGCTAACGTCATGTCTGTTGCAATTACGATTGGTTGACCCTGAGTAGCTTTCCCTGCCTTAAGGAAAACAAGGCATAGGAAAAGCTGGCATTAAGCTTTTCCTGACTCTGTGCTGCGTACAGCGAGGAGTCTGGCTTGCCAAGCTAACTGAATTATGCTTATCACAATCACAATATAAAAGTAGTTATCTTAGTTCACAAGGGTTTGCCAATAGTTCTTTCTAAAACAGCAAAAATATTTAATGAGAATGCTGTTGTATGACATGACTGTTAACGTAACAGACGCGGCACTCCTACACACACCTTAGTGAAAACTCTAGCCTGTTCCAAACCATGCCGTACCAGCCTGACCCGTGCCAAAGAACTAAACAGAAATGTGCCTAAAGGAAACTGTTGGTTGCAAGTAATGCTAAAAGAATAGGAAGTTCCATAATGTTATATGTAATAAAACATTGTACATTTTATGATTAAATAAACAAACACTTTAATAAAACAACCTCCCCATGTAATCGTCTCAACAATCTTGTCGTCTCAGCTAGCTCAACTAAAGAAACAAAAACATTAGCATTCAAGGCAAAAACAATAGCTTATATACAACAGAAACTAGATTAATGATCGAGTCTGCTTTGGAGCATACACTCACCCCTCTCAATGATAGTGTTTGGTGTGGTGTTCACAGCGCCACATACTGGCCAGGAATGCAGTTTACAATGCTACAAAATTCTCTGCAGATCTGTGAATAAAACAATATATAAAAAAAACAGATTTTCCTTTTACAAGAACACCTTTGTGCCCTGCAACCAAATAGCCGTTGTCCAGGGTGAACACCGCCTCAGGCCCAAAGTTGCTGGAATAGGCTCCACTCACCCGCGACCCCTAACGGGACTAAGCAGAAGAAAATTAATAAAAATTGAATATAAATTGTGTCACCAAAGTGCTTAATTGCGTTTAACTGTCAGTGTCAAGGCTAACTGGACAGAATTGACAGAAAACAACACAATGTCCATATTCTACGTCCTCTGTGATACTACAGCTGAACATCTATCAGAGCAGATGGTGCCGCTAGGCCCGGCCTCTCTTGAGCAGCTACAGGCTCATTTATTATGTTTTGGTCCGGTCCATGACCCCAAAATCAATAACCATGCGCAGTTTCTAAACCTCCCAGGGGCAGAGTTTGTCCCCTACAGCCTAAAGAGTGGCCTGTGCTAAGAAGGCAGGGCAGAGGGGGTGCTGAGTGACACAGTCCTCTGGGCCTCTCCCATTACAGTCTTCTGTCTTCCTTTCTTTTGGAAGAAAATCAGCACTGCAGTGAATAAAAAACATTGAATTTGACTTTGTCTACTTTGGATTGAATACAGCTAACACAGTCCATTCCTCTTTGTCGTCTGTGGCAGACAGTTTTTGCTGCTAATAATAATTTTAACTCTTCCCATCTTTTTTTAAATAGTAACTATATTTTTTCTTTTTCTCACATGGTCCCTTGAACTACTGGCTTCCCTTCTGTTTCCTACGTTCTGTCTCCTTTTATCTTTAAACATACTCCAGCTGGAAAGCAAGGTAAGGCTCACATGAATATTTGAAAGTCCAAACAGGACGTCGGTCTGGTCCAAACTTTCAAGCTCAATTTATTTGGCCAAGTCAGATGACTAAATCCATTTATCTCAGCAGTTGGCAGTGTCCAACTAAACTTTAGCTTGACCTTTAAGGCAGTGGACAAGATCTGGATCACTACTCATCCCCGATAATTTTTTTGGATAGCAACAGTTTGGAACAAAGCTAGCTTGAACTGCTTTTTTGTGTGGGTGCAGTTGGAGCTTTGGCTGAAAACCTGGACTAATTGAACTGCACTGATAACAACAATGGAATCTTTCCCATCTTAAAAGCGTCTCCGATAAACCAAACGTCAACACAGCCATATCTTGATTGTTGGACTACACTCAGCGTCCACAGATCCTGCCAACAGAAAAGAGCCAGTCACGCAAGGGGCTCAGCTCAAAACAGAACCATGTGTAGGCTCGTAATTAGCTAGCATTAATACCAAAAGACCCTTTCTTCTTTTCCAACTTTTTTTTTTTTCTTTTTGAATTACACAAACAATAAATAACTTTTTTCTGCAATAAAGAGTTGGGGATACATAGGAAATGATTTCATTAGAAGGTTTGGTAATTGGTATCTCAGGTTTCTATGGATACACAGTAGTATTAGACCTACGCTTGTGCATGTGTGATAGTTTGTGTGCCTTTCACAGCTGTTTGACTTATAGTAACCTTACTCCGATACTGGATCACCCAGAAATAAGGAATGGAAAGACAACAAAAACTTTAGCAGCTTAAAGCATTGAATCTTCTTTTATTAAATTATTACTAGAAATGTAATTGTCACAGAAGATAAAACAGACTGTCACACAAGCTTTAAATACAAAAATATATGACTGAATTTAGTGGACACAGTTGTATTGGTGACTGTTTTTTGACTCTTGGAGTGAGGTCATTGTTTGAGTAATGTAGACCAGCGAGGGTTTTATAATTCAATTTCAGCGAGCAGAGAGCTGTCTGACAATGAACTTTCTTACGTAAACTCTATTTAAGTGTTCACAAGAGAGCCGGAATAATTTTATGAGAATTTATTTGAGGAAGTTTTATTTAGGAAATATTCTTTTTACTACAGAAATATAGATCTGGTTAATGTGATTGGAGCATACAGTATGTGGCACATACAAATCTTTAATGTAGGTACAAAACATTTTGGGTGTGATTTGAGTGTATGTATAAATCCTTTTAGTGTTTGTAAATAATATTAGCTATGTGCTAATTTTGGAAACTGAAGTTAAGCTGACTGCAATTTTCAATGGGCGAAAGTCCATAAGTACCACCAATGATGATTTTAGCAAATGGCAACTGACAGTGAGTGGGTAGAAAACATTAATAAGTGGCAGGATATACAGCTTCTTTATTTATACAAGCATTTAGATTACACCAGCTGAAGGCTAGAAGAACATTGACACAGGAGTATCAAACATATGGCCTTAGATCTACAGCCGAGAGGTCAATGATGAGGCAGGGAAAGTTAGCTACATTATTGCTAGCTAAATAGCATTAGCATCAAAGACATATTGTGAGAGTTTGTGCCCTACCAATGCAGGAACTATGTGCAATGAAAACAAAAAAAGGTTTTCTTTAAAGTAGCACTGCATAACTTTTAGCTAGTAGCATCACACAACTTTAAAGTCCCAAAAATATATTCTCGCACTGATTTAATGGTTGTTAGACACATAATTGGTAGAATTATACCTATTTCGCTGACACAGTACCCTCATCTACACAGAAAACTTTGATATAAATGATTTATAATTCCATTTCCCTGAGACAAGCAGAACTCTCCTGAGTGACACTAAGATCTCAAACAGAGGGAGCAAAAATAGGCCGATACACTGGACCCTAGCAGAGTTGTATTTGTACAGAATGCACTCAAATTACCCTACCGATGCAGAAGACATGTTTTTCCAAACATGCCAGTTTTGGATAATTTCCTCTCGAAAACAAACAACACAAGACAGTCTGTAAAAGGATCTACGCCATCTAGTGACTAAAGGTTATGCAGTGCCGCTTTAAAATTGTACAAAATTAATTCCAGATTCAGCACAGTCTTCAGGTAATATAATTATACATAAACCATATATAACATAACATGCATACACATAATTATTGAACTTCCGCTTTGTAGGGCATGTTTATATGGATAGATGTTTATTTTTTATTAACTTTTTACAAACACAGCAAGCTCACTAATGCTTCTCTATCTGATTATTTATGCCAACAACTGCATTTCATCAGTTATTTTCTTGCAAAATTTAGGTTACTGCGAAAAGATATATAATCTCTGCCAGCATATGCATCCCCTGTAATGAGTTAGTGCTATTTCATATGTTCTGAAGTTCAACTCAGTTCCATTTATTTCTCTTCCATTGTGGGTTTTTTTAATAAAGAGGCATCAGAATAGCCAGCGGCAATAATAATCCCTGTCTTGTGCAGATCCTTTTTACATGATTACTGGCAGACATCCAGGCTCGGAGAGGACTGGAACAGAACAAACCAACCAAACCACACATAGAAGAAGAAGAATCTCTTTGCAGTCAGACTAATATGTCCTCCACTGATTGCACTGTTATAGATAGTATCACCAAATTTATACTTTGGCGTTATATATTTCTATTCCACACTACATTTGACACCGGATATTTCTGAAAACCACATGGAATAACATTTATAATTTGTACAGCGGACTGGCCTAATAATGACCAGGATTTACAGATGTTAATGTGACCAAAATGCAAATGTAATTAAACTTATTCAAGGCATCTATTCTTGCTTTGTATGTATGCCTTCCCATCTATTCGACATAGTCCTGGAGACACATCTGAATAGAAATAGATTCTCATTAGCACAGGATGTTTCATGCTATGAATAAATGAAAATGTCACAGCATTCATTTGTCACTGTAGTCACTGAAATTAAACTAGGCCATATTTTACCGTCTTATACTTTACAAGAAGATGAACTTCAAACTTTTTAGGATTAGAAGTCTTCATAATATATATATACTGTATATATTTTGTATTTTTAAGTCTTATCCATGCGATTTAACTGTCAATTGTGCAGAGTGTACACCACTTCATGCCAAAGCAGCTGGATTAGTTGTCTCCAACCTGTAAAGTATAAGGGGGAGATAAATAAATTACTAGAGATTTTTTTGTTTCTGACCATAATATAACAAAAGTTTTTTCTGCAGCTGAAGAATCACATGAAAAAGATTAACCCTTAAACTGCACTAGGGCATTTGATATTCTGTTGTCATGACCTAATATTTGAAGGCGTCCAACAGTGCTGAGTTTCACAGAGCAGCAAAACAATGAGCAAGCAGCCAACTGTGACACACTCACGTTTCAAGGAACAGGTGGTATCGCTGCGTTATTACCCCTAGTGTAATGTTAGCCACTCTTTATGCGTGTCTCACTATCTGTGTCTGGATGCTGTCTGTCGCACTGAGCACTAATAGCTGATAGGTGCATAGGTTACAGGTTACAATATTACAGAAAATATATACTAGTTTAATTAAAAAGCCTTAATAATGAGGTAAGTTCACAAACATGTGATGTGATGATTAATTGTAATGACAATGTGATTATCTATAGTTGTAATTGAACTGAATAACCAATTGTCAATTGTAAATCAGCTTTGCTGGCAACCATTCGTCTGTGTCCCTAAATTGCCCTAAATGTGTAGAGCAACACTATTTTGTCACTGAAGAACTATTCAGAGATAAAGTGACTTTTTGGGGTCATCTTTCAAAGTGTGACCTCTTGTCATCAGGCAAACATGGGTCCCAAAGAAGCTGCCATTTTTAAGTACATTGCCAAGTCAGTAAGTCCAAAAACATTCTTCTTGTAACATTATTTCAAGTTGGTAGTGTGTTCATCCAACTGAACATGTTATCTATGTGACTGGGGAAAAAAGGTTCTTGAGACTGAGAGTGCACAGCGCAGACAAGAGAAGAAAATCTTAGCCCTTTTTCCAAAGTTCCTTCCAGCAGGCTTTGTTATAATAGCATGTTGACTCAATTAAGGTACCAGAGTAAGTTGTAATTAGGTCTGCAGATTTCTCTTGGGCCAAGCCAGAGGCGCTTTGGCTCGTTGGAAACCATGCAGTAAATTGAAGACGACACTCCAGAAATATTTTCTTTTTTGACGCATCTTTTTTAAAAATGATCTGTTCTGCGCTTGCAATGATATAAATAGTCTCCTCCCTTTTTTTCTGATGTGTGTGTGTGATTCGACAAAACATCTGCACATTAAAGACGAGACGAGCAGCACTACCAGCAGCTGCTGAGTCACAGTGGAGAGGATTTGGGGTGTTTGCTGCTAGCGCTGACATTTATGGACTTGAACTACTTTAGAAAAGAAAATTAAGACTTAAGTCAACGTTATACTTGATAGAAATGCTTTACAGATGAGTCATGTTTAGTCTTGTAATTTCTCATTTAGATTGGATTAGCTCATGACTTGCCTTTTTTTGCTCAACACTTGAGAAACTATGTATTACTCAAAACCTAAAATTGTTTATACATTAATTGAATGTTACAAATTAACTTTTTGCTATGTAGTGTCCACTTAAAAGAATTTGTCTAAACATAAACAATGTCCATCAAATGAATGAGTCATGAGATTGGAAAGAATATAATATAAATACTAATTTAAGTATTAACCTTGCCCTGCTTACTTCCAGAATTAGTTATACTTTTATGAGTTTATGTTCATTGATCATTGGCATATTGTTGCATGTATCTTTTAAAACTAATCTTAAGTAAAAGTTGTGACAGCCATTATATTGCAAACAGAATTGTGTGTGATATATTCTTATATCTATGATATCACAGCTATGGTCTTTTTAATACTTAGTTAATTATCTGATCCCTTTATCACAATGTATTGTATTACCATTGTATCCAAATGAAAACTCCCTTTGCTTTGAATAATATATTAAAACATTTATAAGATTACAAAAGCATTTAACATTTTGTCGACTTCATATAGTTTTTTTTAAAGATATTTTTGCCTTTGTTGATAGTAGATTGACAGGAAACAGGGTGAGAGACCCAAGACTCGACCAGGGTCTCCCGTGTTTTTGCATAGTTTTACATATTTGCAAGTGCTCTACCGACTGAGCCAGAGGCACCACAACATCATATTATATCACCGAAACATGACTGTGGCGATGTAATCATGGCTTTTGCTAAATTCAAATTCAATCAGGTGTGTTACACAATAATGTAATAATGAGAGAAATGCCTATTAGCTCTTTAATTAGGTTGTAGATGCATTGCATAAGAAGCATTTGCCTTTGCCTACATTTTAGCTGGTCTCATGTCCACCTTTCAGAGCTTTTCTTGATGGGCTGAAAATTGTAACATCCATCACTTTCAAATCACTTACAATGGAAGGATATTCTAAAAACCTGAAGTATCTACAGGATTCTTTTGAAAACACCACAGGGCAACCTTAATACTGTATGTTGTTCTGTTAATGTTTGTTCAGTGCATTGTTCCTTGGCTTCCTCCCCTTATTGGCATTTGGCTTAAGATCAATACTTGGTTCTTATAGCCACTTTAGTAAATGAGACACAAGAGTAGATAACTGCTGTAATGATTTTTGTAAGGAGTCACTAACAGAGTAAAGGCAGCAGTGCATCTTATTAGAAGACATGCTGCTCTGTACATGCTACAGACTTAATCATCACTAGTTTCTGTTTGAACATTGATTTGATCTGCTGTTGTAAAGTCTATTTTTAATTTTGTAATCCTTGCTCTAGCTGTGTCTGGTTCAAGAGAGAATGGTTTCATCATGGATGGTAATCCTATTTGCTGGTAATGTAAGCTTTGTCAATAGTTTTTTTGGTATTTCTTAGCAGATCAATACTGATTTGGGATGTAGAAGGCTTGTCATGTTTGTTTTTAGCTGAAAAGAATTCCAATAGTCATGGCACACGGCTGCAGTAAGGCGCTGCACAAACGTTTAGGCAGTTTTAGGTCTGAGGAAATGCAATTTGTTAAAAATCAAGTATATTATACTAATTTACCCCAGGACTATGGCACGGTGGTTGCTTCACAGAAAGAAGGTCCAGAGTTTGACTCCCGAACGGGCCTTTCTGGAGTTTTTATGTTCTCCCGGTTTCCCTCAACAGCATCAAAACATCCCGGCGGCCAGCAATGCATTTCCCAGGGATCTTTTTTTTTATATATAAATACAAATACATTACACAAAATGTAGGTTAGCACTTTCCTTAAGCGCCAAGTTTACCGTCCAATTCAACCCCAAAACTATCTCTGCCTTAAATAAACATTGTGTGAATGCACTGCCAAATGTGTATCTGTCTTTTCTTTATTGATCCCACAATGGGAAATTTTGTTGTGCAAAAATAGTGTTATAGAGAAGGAGCATGCAGTAAAAATACAGACTTTAGAACAAAATTTAAATATAAAATAAAAAATATAAAGACACTTTTGAAGGTGTTGAGTTCCAGGTCGAGTTAAATTAACAACATTGTCTTTGCTATGGATGTTTTTTTTCTAATGCTGGAATAGGCACTTTCTCTGTATTATCGGTAGTCATTACTTCCATTGGTTTGGACCAATAGGAGCATCCTTTATTCCAGAGCAAGCATGTGATTGGCCAAAGCTTCCAGTCTGTGCTTAACATACTCATACATTAAAAGCCTTAATAAGAAGGCCTATAACATTTTGTAAATTAACATGACTATAATAGCATATGTTCACACCTACCTGAAACTTTTGCACAAATGATTGCTGTATACTGTAAATATCAATATAAAGGCAGCATTAATCGACTGTATTAAATGTTGTGGTATTCTTTGTGGCTGTATTTTGCAAATCAAAGCAGAAAGTCTACTCTACAGGTTTACACAAAACACTGACAAAGTAATGTTTTGCTTAGCTTGATTTGGTTAATAGCAGTGTGTAGCCATTTACAACCAGTGTTAAATGGTTAAAGTAGAGTAACGCAAGAGCTCAGCTATTTTCTGTAATTATGTTAAATGATCTAATTTGCCGCCATAATGGGTAAGCAAATTAAATCACAGTATAGCTCGGTAAACAAAAGTGGTAATTAGAAGATGGATAAGCTGATCTATTTATGACACAATTAAAGTGTTTTATTTAATTGTCAACTGCTCACACGTCTTTGTTTCTTTTCAGAGGAGCCTCATTTGGATTCCACATCTAGTTCCATGAAAAATCCAACCACAAAAGGGCCGTCATTATCTGCCTTACCAGCCTCACATCTTACTACCTTTGGGGACTCACCTACCACGGAAGCTAGTCCTGAACAAGCCCATGAGTCAAGAACCACTGACATAAAGCAGGGGGAAGAAAGTAAAACGCCCTCATTGCCCAGTGAAGAATACCTTTCCACAAGTCCCTCAAAACCAGTGTTGTCTTCTGATCTGCAGCCAGCAGTGACAAATTCCTCGAATCCCACAGCTCATGTACCATCCCAGCAGCCACAGTTGAACACAACCCCACAACATGAGCCATCAACACAGAGTCTGGCAACGATGAGCTCATTTCCTGGTCAGTCTCTTGAGCCTTCTAAAGTGGCTTTTAGTGACTACCAAGCAGACCATGTCATACCTTACCCCAATATTGTAAATTTCAGTAGCAAATTGGACACAAACCAGCTGAGCCCAAGTATTGCGCTATCATATCCCAATACACCAGGCCATAACACAATTCTAAACCCATACGAGGCCTTGATTCCTAGTTATAGTGTGCCTTTTGTTAGCCCTCACCCAACCTCATCGTTGTCTGAACCAACAGAGAGCCCCATAGATGACATTTTTCCTTCTGACACCATGGCCATAGACTGGGGATCTGGCGATTATCTGGAGACAATTTCATACATGGGATCCAACGTGGATGACTATTCTCTTGTTAGTAAGGTACCGACTGAAATGTTCGATATGGAAGAAAATACAGAAAGCTATGACACATCTTTCCCATCAAGAGTGGGAATATCTCCTTCATCAATCCTTCCCTTTCATGTTTCTCGTTCCCCAAGCCTCACAACAGCACACAGCACTTCTATTCCAATGACTTATTTGTTCACTCACTTAACTATCGAGCCCACTCCCTCTTTATCGTTCCATAATGATATAGCAGAGCTCTCAAACGTGGACTGGGCGGATCATTTAACCATTGAACCTACGGATGTGCTCTTGCCTGATATGAACAGTTTGGAGTATTACACCACGCAGCAGGAGAATTCAGACAGTGAAGCCGAACAAAGGGGGAATGTTTCTGTAGTGTCTGTAAGTCGACAGACATTACACCCAATATTAGCTTTGACAATTATACCAAACTGCCTGAAGAGGAGTCATCCAGTGATATGTCAGGCTTGGGGCTTGCTTTTGAGACGACAGAGAAGACTCCTCAACTGGTTTCCGAGAATATTCTGGAACCTTCCAAAACCGCAGATCTGTTTCTTTCTTCGTCAATGTGGAGTAGTCAGGTCGTCACATCAACTCCTACAGAATTGGACAGCAGCGTGGTAACTAATGCCTCTGTGTTACTTCCAGATGATGTGGTAGCCTATTCCTCATTGACAGATGTCCACTGGTTTGTGACAGAACCTTTTGTGCAAACTACATTACAATCCACTCCCGTACTCACTGCAACTCTAGACTTCACCACCACAGAAATGTATCCCAACTCAACCACTTTTACAGCAGCAACTCCCCAAAACGCCACATTTAACACCACACTAAATGTAAACACTACTACTCCAGTAGCCACATCTAATGTCACCTCAGTCATGGTGGGCGATCAGGGGATGACCGAAGATGGGGTTGACATCCCAGTCACAATGACCTTTTTACCAGAGACCACTGAAGCCGACATAGACTCTACTGCTGCACCAACAGCAACTGCCAACATAACTCCACATCACACCACCCCTGAAATGACTACAGTGACCGAAGTGTCCAAGGAGGTTTCCATCAGCCACACCATTATGCCTCCAACACAGGCGCCCAGACAGTACCTCTGTGACACTGACAAACCTGAATATTTAGTCAAAATAAGTAAGTCATTGTGTCATTATAACTTAAAAGATCAACTGTTATCATTTTTATCTAGTGCATTTATTTACTAGCATGGCTTGAAATCTGATGTTGTTTGCATATTATTTTTGTTCTATAGGTTTTCCCTCTGGGGCTACCGTTGGATATGCCAAATCTCAAGTCAGAGACATTCTGAAAGCTGAGTTTAACAAATCAGTTGAGCTACAAGTGAGTAAAGATTTAAGAGGACAATGTTGTTGCCAGTTGTATCCCATTTAAAGACTCATACTTAACTTTTCATCAAAATGGTTCCCAAATATGAAGGAAGAATGATCCCTAGCACAGACACAGCTAGCTTAATATATACCAGTCCTGGCCAAAATCTGAATAGTCTTTTTTTTTTTATTATCGCAAATTTGATATGTCTTTGAAGCACCTAATTGTCTTATAAGCTTTCTCCTCAAAGATTATGCATTAATTTATTGAACACCAACACAAAAACACCAGATTTATATTTTTTTTCACAGACCCATTCCAGGTTTAAATAGTGTCACTTCCACTAATCAGTATTTTTCACAGTCCAAAGATTCTGCTGTAAAGGAAGTTTTTTTTTTATGCAATTTGATGGTACAAAGAAAGCGCTATACCAATTATGTCTTCAACCAGGCTTTTATCTTTCTAATTACATAAACAGCCTATGATGTATTTGTGTCTATATATATACTTCAGAGTCATTGAGATAAACCCTGAAGCTATAGCTACTTCCTCTATTTCTTATCTGTGGTTTAGCAATAAACAAACTACAGCAACAGTCACATAAAGGCTTGTACTGAGGCTTTCCTTTGAGAGATTTTTTTTTATATATCTTTCATTTTTGAAGGTTGTAGAGCCACCACCAAAGTTCGTATTCCGGGTTGTGTCAGGTCCCATTGTGTACACAGCATTATCCATCATCAACTCGCTGCAGAGGTCTGGACGCAGCTTTCTGTCCCTGATGCCCAATTGGACGGCACCAGATCATAAATATCAAGTCCACACAGGTACAGGACTGTAACCTTTTTTGTTGTTGTTGCTTGAAACTGTCAACATTTCATCCCCAAGCTTCATCTCACACTCCTCTTGTTCTCTGTCTGCAGTGCTGCAGTTTGTTCCCAGTCACATAGACGTACGCTTTTGCAACTTCAGTGAGAGCATCGAGAGAGGCTTGACCAGGGCCTACGCAGAAGTTTGTCGGCGGTCAAAGGAGTCTACCAACTTCACAGTGCATGTGAGTGAGTTAGACAGAGAAGTATGGACTTAAACTTGACCAGTTTGAGTATGACTTACCTTTGCTCTAAGGTGTCTGTTGATGTGGCTTTTGAAATAAATGCTATACATCTTGCTGTTATATTCATATAGGTAAAATGCATTCAGATTTGCCTGCTATTGAATAATTGTCATAAATATTTTTCTTTGGTGAATGGCTTGTCAAGCAATCAGGAATTAAAAAATGTATTCACAAATGTTCTCTTTTCTGAAAAAAAAGGGTAAAATGTATTGGACCTTCTTGGTAATCTAGTATCTTTTCTACCAAATGTCATAGCAATTTCTACCAAATTAGCTCACACCGATCCCTAGTTAGTTACTTCACTCCTCTATGTAAAAATGGCAAAATTAAACTTTTAATGTAAAGCTACAGGTAAGTAAAGATTTAAGAGGACAATAATGGTGTCTGTTGTATATATTTAAAAACTCATACTTCAGTTATCATCCAAATGCTTCATCAAACTACAGTCCAGACCATTTGTACAGATTTCTTCACATCACCAGAACTCATTATTTGCCACCTGTACAAAGTCTACTTGTATTCATTGACT